>VZRL01000726.1:2516501-2536229 GCA_013397895.1 Origma solitaria
CAGCGCCGCGGGGCGGGGCGGGGCGGGCTCGCAGAGCCGCGGGGAGCTGCCCTGTCGCTACGCTGTTACTGCGCTGTCGCTGTCACCCCTCCCCAAAATACACAAAACTGTCTCCACCAGTGGCTGTGGCAGCGCTGAATCCTCCTGCCGGGCCGCTGTTCGCTCCGCGCTGCTGATGCTTTTATGAAGAGCCATCAACACCCGCTCCGCTCCGTCGGGAGCGCCGTTAAAAACGAGGCGCTGAAAGGCGGGGGTATGGCGGTGTGTGTGCGAACGGCTTGGGAGTCGCCAAAAGGCCGCTTCTCAATGCAAAGCAAATGCTTATTGGAAACAATTTCCGCTCTCGCCCTCAGCTGGCCCGGGGGACTCCTGCAGGCACCGGAGCCGGGTGCACTGCCTCCCCAGGGCGGGCGCGGAGGGACCCTCTCCCGGCGGCTTGGACTGCGGGAAATACTAGGGAAGTGAAATACTGGGACGGTGTGAACACAGACAGCTTCATTTCCTTAGAAACGAACGAGGGGAATTTGGTTGATTGCATTAGGGAGTTTTCTTGGCAAGAATCTCTGATTAACACACACCTAAATCCAACAAACGCTTCTGTTCCCACTCCTCGGGGGTGCTGGGGGCCGCAATTTTCCAGTGGTTTTCAGTGTTTCTGTCTGCACGCCATGCTCCCTGGGAGCTGGAAGTCAGTGGCTTGTTCCATGGCTCAAGTGCCTGTCTCCCCCTGCACAGTGCTGCTCCCAGAGCCAAGGCCATGCCAGACCCTAACACACCCCTCAGAGCACTGCTTGTGTCCAAAACAAACCTAGATCTTTTTGTTAGGACCTGCCAGGAAACTAAAGAGTTAGGGGAGAGAGATAGCTGGGCCATCAGATAGAGCTCTAAAGTATAACAATAAACAAATAACAACATTAAGAATAGTAAATAAATTGAAACTTTGTGGACCCACCCCTGGACAACTGGCTGAATTTCAGAGCTACCCTTTTTCTCCCCTGCCAAGGGAGCATACTGTATGCTACTTTTATTAGCTGTAAACCAAGGAAATTTATCATTGCACAGCTTCGCAAAACAAGTATCCTTAGATGGAGAGTTTTGTATGTCTGAAAAATACTATTTTTAGTAATCTGCAAGGTGTCAAGGGCATTGATGTCCAGCCTGTTTCAACTGAGAATTCAAGGAACTCATCTAGAGTTTTTATTCCAAGAATAAATGAATCCTTTTATTCAGAAGAGTTTCCAAATCTGTTCAGCTTAGGCCCATGATCATGCATTGATGCCCATGCTGTAACAGAAACGAATGCAAAAATGCTTTTCTCCACTCGGTGGTGCCAGCTGCCCAGGGAAAACATTTTCCAGTACTGGTTCTGTGCAGCTCAAACTGTTGAGCAATTGTACTCATACAGACATAAAACACACCCAAAGCTGTAGCAATTTGAGATCAATTAAAATCTTTAGTTGCCTGCTGTATCCCTACGAGACAACATTTTTCCAAGGTGATTTCCTGGGTACTTGGAAGAAAAGCAGTTGACTAGGCTATGTATGCTCATGTGGTTCCTTTGATAAGGAAGCTGATGCCTGTGCAGTATGGTTTTGCACGGGAACTCAGGCTCCTGGGGGGACGGGACAGGCAGCCAGCTGCCTGGGTGAAGTTTTGAATAAGCACCCCAGAGGGAGAGATCTGCTAAACTTCTCAAAGAGCCTCGAATTCCTCAATACTAACAGTGCTTATTGTCAGGGAACAGTGCCTGCCATTTCAAGATAAGAGAGGAAATCAGTATGTGACTGCAGAGAGTGATTTTGATTGATACGTGGCATTGCAGCTCGACCTGATATTTTTTTTTTTTTAAAGGTCTCTCCAAATGCTAAGGAGTGAATAGTAAAAATAGGTAGGTTGTTAGGAAGTCCAGGCAAAACAGCAGAGTAGCAGAGCTCAGGCCCTAGCCATCTAATATTCTCAGAAGTCTAGAAATGCCTCAGCCATGACATCCTTGTCCCACACTGCCTTGGCCTGGAATGACGTCTATGACTTCTGCTTTATCCTGACACTCCCATTCAGATATTACAAATTGGAATTTATTTCACATTAGGGTTTTGTGTGTGTTGCAATCTGAGCAAGGACATCAAGATTTGTCTCTGAACCTTCTTACTTTCTCCATGCATTGCATATTCCATAAATACTTTGTTTTCTTTCTCTATGCATTACTTGCTTTGGCATGAATCATTACACCAGTTTCTGGTTCACTGCTGTTAGCCTCTTGTGTGGCACAAAGATTCAGGACTAACCTCTTCCCCGAGACATCATCTTACAAGAATGGCTTGAGTCAGAATGGCTCAGAAAGGACCTGGAGGTGCTGGTTGACAGCCAGCAGTGCCCAGGTGGCCAAGAAGGCCAATGGCATCCTGGCTAGTATCAGAGAGAGTGTGGCCAGCAGGGCCAGGGAAGTGATTGTTTGTCTGTACTTGGCACTGATGAGGCCCCCCCTCAAGTCCTGTGTTCAGGTTTGGACCTCTCACTACAAGAAAGGCATTGAAGTGCTGGGGCAATGAGACTCATGAAGGGTCTAGAGAACAGGTCTCATGAGGAGCAGCTGATGGAGCTGGGGGTGTTTAGCCTGGAGAAAAGGAGGCTCAGGGGAGACCTTATCGCTCTCTACAGCTACATTCCATTCAAGGATGTTGTACGAAGGTGGAGTCAGTCCATTTCCCAAGCAACAAGTGATAGGACAAGAGGAAATGTCCTCAAATTGCATCAGGGGAGGTTTAGATTGGGTATTAGGAAAAATTTCTTCACCAAAAGGGTTGAGGAGTATCGGAGCAGGCTGGCCACAGAAACTGTTGAATCACCATCCCAAGGGTGTATTCAAAAGACACACAGATGTGGCACTTACAGAAAGGATTTAGTGGTGGACTTGGCCGTGTTAGGTTTGTGGTTAGATCTGATGATCTTAAGAGCCTTTTCCAACCTAAAGGTTCCTATGATTCTAAGAATTGAAAGTGTTGTAAGATCAGAGTAGATAAAAGAGTGTGGGTCCTCTCACCTATTTTAACTATAGCAAATATCAAATGTTACAACTTTTGCTGATTTTTCCTCTGGCTGACACCAGATGCTGTCAGGTAAGAGTGCCTTGACTGGGAGATCCTGAGCCACAATGTAAGCACAGTGGCCTCCCTCAGCCACCTTCTCAGGGAAGAGCATGCAAATCAGAAATGGATTTTGAGTCCTGCAGCATCACAAAGTCACCTGAAAAGGGGAAACGTCTGGGTGTTTATGTAGTTTTGCTGTTATTGCAAATTCCTATTTCTGGAGTGTGAACTTACATTCACATTTGAAAGGACTTAATGGATCACTAGAATTTTTGCACAATGTTATGTGTGGAGGCTGAAAACTTTCAGGCTGCTGTTGTATGACAGCATCTTACCACTTTGAGTCAGTTTTTGAGACAGTTGCTCTGTGGAAACTCTGCATGGGTTTTCCTCTTGGGCTTCCAGGAAAAAGACTCTGCTGGTCACTGTCTGTGGCCACCTATGGCCCATACCTGGTGTAGTACCTACCAGTTACTCAATGAGTATATAACTAACTTTTATATTGTTTATTTGTCCTGCCTGCCCAGGGCCTTCAAGACCCCAGATACACATTAATAAAGAGGTAATATCCATGCAAATTAAATACTGGTATCAGAAGAAAGAACATTTTGTGATCCCTGTTGGCATTCACCCAAACTGCAGAAGCTTGGCTGGGGAAGCGAGACACTGGCCTTCAATGAAATAGCTTTGACGTGGAACACTGCTGTGACCAAGACTAGACTCTCCTCTCAGAGAGTTAGCAGTGAAGAAACCAGTTATGAAACCATAAAGAAGAAAGCTAAATGCAAACTTTGTGTTCAAAAACAGTGCAGGTGCTCCTCAGAGAAAGTCTGCATACTTATCTCAGAGCCCAGGAGTCTCACACAAGACGACCTTGTTTATATGAATTTTGTGGTTAAGCCTCATAAATTGCCAGGTGCCACCTGGATTTGAGAGTTCTGTATTGTGTTAAGTTCAAATAAACTGTGGTTAGCACCACTGTTGTACAGGGAGCTGGGAGGGAGAGGGATAAGTGAGATAAACAGCACTGCAGTGTCTTTAAAAAGCAGAGGGACCACAGAAAGAGTGAGACCATGCATGAGGGAGAGCAAACAAGCTTGACATTTGGAACAAACTGGACAGACATAGCAGCAGCTCTACAAACTGACAGCGAGCTGAAGGTAGGCTAACAGTATTAATGACAGCATCGCAGATGCTTGTAGGACATCCCAGTGTTGGTTCCTTGTCCTGGTTTAATGGGCAGGTCAATGATTTTATTTTATATGTGTGTCCTCACTTCAGAGGTTGTTCTGTTCATTTTGGTGAGACTTTCTATACAGCAAGGTCTTCCTTGATGTTCTTGATGTGAACAAAAGTATTGCAATCTTGCTTGTCTTCAGAAATGTATGAAATACTGTGATCTAGGGGAAAAAAGGGATTTCTTTTCCTTTTTCAAGAGAAAAAGGGGCGATACTGAACACAGCTGTTTGAGTTGATTAAATAACCACAGCTGGGGATTCACCTGGGGTTCCCTCTGTACGGCTGAGAAGGGTAGGCAAAGAGAAAAAAGGATTGTTGAGTGTGACCCCCAACCAGAATAACAGAACACAGGCACATTTTGCATGAATAGCAGGAAATATTCCTAGCGCTGGGAATAGTTCCTGCTCTCCCAAGAGAGCTGCTAAAATCTCCACTGCCTGGGAGCTAGGCAATTCAAAAGCATTTGATGAGTAGCCTGTTGGCAACAATTAACTACTGCAGAAAGTGAAGGTCTGATAACCTGAGAGGGCTTCTTTGTCATTCATTTTTTCCAGGACATGTTCAATGAAAAAGGAAAAAATGCTTGAACTTTTCTTTATCTACCCTGTCTGATTAATTTGACTTGGTGATTAATAGCAAGAGTCAGGTCACGGGTTTGGAGATGAGTATGGCACTGGAGTGGCACTTACTCAAAGGGTTAGAAGAGCAGAGAAAGTATTAAATATTTTGCTCTAAAAGGACTTAGTGCTGGCTATTTCTTTACAATGACTTAGATATTGCCCTGAAGAGGCATTACTTAGGGTTTAAGAGATTCTGAAGGTGCTGCTGGTGGTTGTGAAATTACACAAAATTGCATAGGGTGTTATGCAGAAGAGAAGGATCTGTGGGCAGTGTAGGGCAGCTAGGTATTCAATTACTCTGCAGGTGATAGGAACACAGAACTATTGAGGGGAAATGGGTTACTGCTCAGAGCATAAATTTCACCAAGTCTGCCACAAGATGCAGACAAGAAAATGAGACAGTGCTCTGAATACATCTGTGGCCAGCTGCACCTCACAGATCTGTGAACAGCAGAATACAAGCACATATGTTGCCAGGCTGGATCAGCAATGGACAGCAGGAGACTGCAGCGCAGACAGGGACATTGAGGAGTATAGGCAGCTGGATGGAGCAATGTGGGCAGATGGGGGCAGTGGTATGGGCAGCTTGTTCACAGTGGGGTGAAATGAAGAGAAGCTGGGAAGAAAACAAACCTAAAATTTAGTTGCCAAGCCTAATGAATGATTTTAAAGTAAAACTCAACTCTTCAGAAAAGAGCTAATCAGACTGGTATGTCATTCTGGATGTGGAACTTAATTAATGCATGCAGTCCTTTCCCAACAGACTCTGAAGGGCTGTACTGAAATGAGGCTTTATTGAAAGGTTATAGATGAAATGATCTCAGAAACACCCTGGGCATCATCACTTTGGACCATGATTTGGATGTATTTCCTAATGAAGGACACCTTCTGAAAAGACACCAAGCTGAGATTTCTAGCAAGTTATCTGGATTGCTAAGTGATGATATAATCAGTTAAGGAAACCACAGCCATTATCATTTCTAGTTCTAGTACATTGTTTTAAGATATAGTTTTCCTCATTTTTATTACTCCCACCAACGAGATCAGTAAAACCAAAACAAGTCAGAAAACATCACTGAATTTTCTCGACACTGTTAGTTTACCTTGTGCATTTCTCATAGCCAGGTAATGAAAAATAGGTTAGTCACTCTTGTTGTTTCTGTACAATTTTATTTTCTGAGTCTGATGCAGTAGCAAAAAGTTTCTGTGTTTGAGGTGAAAGTCTTGTAATTATTTTTATACACACCGTATTTCCATGGAAACCACATTGATATTACTTTTGGTCGCACCTCTATGAAAGCTAAAACTGGGGTCAAATTTAAACAGACATTTTCAGATTTCCAGTACCAATTGAGTCCAGTTTCACATAAAAAAAATCACCAACTTTCAGAATGCAATGCTGTTGTCCATATTAGCTTTACTTACGGTAAGCTTAGTTGAGCATAAGAAGGAAGGGGCAGATTTGGATGTTTACTACGAGATGATTAACAGCTTCATGTAAGGGGCACAGGTGATCAAATAGACATGTGATGCCTTGGGATCAAAGTCAAAATACATTTGGGAACTTATCTGATACATTGAGTGGACAGCCTTTTCTGGGCCTCTCAGTTTGGTAGGTCTTGGATGAGTAATGCACTTTCAAAGCATTTCTCAGTTACAGTGATTAGAACTGTTCTATTAAAAATCATGGCATTATTATTAATTTTGGAAAATAAGCTAACTTACATCTTTCTATTTCTCAGGTGATCTGATTTCTGTGAGATTGCAGATGTCAGTAGCATCACAAATGGACCTGCCTGAAGAACTTCAGCATCCATATACAAAATTTTCTGAATGGAAATTCAAGCTCTTTAAATTACGATCATTTGAAAAAACAACCTCTGATGACAGTCAGCACGTAAACAAAGATCAGGCAGAAGAGGCTGCTTCTTCAAACAAAGAATTTATCCTGCATAAAGATGAAGCAGTGCCAAGAGGAGAAAAGATGAAGTTAACCAGTGATAGGCAGGGACTTGAAGAAGATGCCCACGCCATGAAAACACAAGACAATAGAGCTCATCAGAACAATCTGAAGCAACTCTGCCGCATCTGTGGAGTTTCATTTAAAACTGATTGTTACAAAAGCACTTACCCAGTGCATGGGCCAGTGGATGATGAAACTCTGTGGCTTCTGAGGAAGAAAGAAAAAACAGCAACCTCTTGGCCAGATCTTATTGCTAAGGTTTTCAAGATTGATGTGCGAGGGGATGTCGATACTATCCATCCCACTCGATTCTGCCACAACTGCTGGAGTATTATACATAGAAAATTCAGTAACACTCTATGTGAAGTGTATTTTCCTAGGAACAGCACCATGGAGTGGCAACCCCACTCCCCAAACTGTGATGTGTGCCATACCGCCAGGCGAGGAGTCAAGAGAAAAAGCCAGCCCCCAAGTGTACAACGTGGCAAACGTGTCAAAACCACCGGGAAATGTGCTCGGCTAAACAGAGGTGTAAAGAACCAAGCTCAGACAAATAACAAAAATTTAATGAAAGAGATTGTCAATTGCAATGATATCCATCTCAGCACCAAGCTGCTTGCAGTTGATTACCCAGTAGATTTCATTAAATCCATTTCTTGCCAGATTTGTGAGCATATTTTGGCAGATCCAGTGGAAACAACATGCAGACACTTGTTTTGCAGAACTTGCGTCCTTAAATGTATCAGGGTTATGGGCAGCTATTGCCCCTCCTGCTGGTATCCCTGCTTTCCTACTGATCTGGTAACTCCAGTGAAATCCTTCCAGAACATCCTTGACAACCTGAGTATAAGATGTCCTGTAAAGGAATGTGATGAAGAGATCTTGCATGGGAAATATGGCCAACACCTCTCCAGCCACAAAGAGATGAAAGGTGGAGAGCTCTACAGCTACACAAATAAAGGTGGCCGACCGAGGCAGCACCTCCTGTCTTTGACGAGGAGAGCTCAGAAACATCGTCTGAGGGAACTGAAACGTCAAGTCAAGGCTTTTGCTGAGAAAGAAGAGGGTGGTGATATAAAGGCTGTATGCATGACTTTGTTCCTGCTAGCTTTGAGAGCAAAAAATGAACACAAACAAGCAGATGAACTGGAGGCTATAATGCAAGGGAGGGGAGCTGGGCTTCATCCTGCTGTCTGTCTGGCAATCCGAGTTAACACATTTCTCAGCTGTAGTCAGTATCACAAAATGTACAGAACAGTAAAAGCTGTCACTGGGAGGCAGATCTTCCAGCCTCTGCATGCTCTTCGCACTGCTGAGAAAGCCCTCCTACCAGGTTATCACCCATTTGAGTGGAAACCTCCCCTGAAAAATGTATCCACTAACACAGAAGTGGGAATTATCGATGGACTATCAGGACTGCCACTCTCGATTGATGACTACCCAGTGGACACAATTGCAAAGAGATTTCGATATGATGCAGCCTTGGTTTGTGCCTTAAAGGACATGGAGGAGGAGATCTTGGAAGGCATGAAAGCAAAAAACCTGGATGACTATTTGAACGAACCTTTCACTGTGGTAGTGAAAGAGTCCTGTGATGGAATGGGAGATGTCAGTGAGAAGCATGGAAGTGGGCCTGCTGTGCCAGAGAAGGCTGTTCGCTTTTCTTTCACAGTCATGAACATTTCTATAGCACATGGGAATGAAAGCACGAGGATCTTTGAGGAAGTAAAGCCCAATTCAGAGTTGTGCTGTAAGCCCTTGTGCCTTATGCTGGCTGACGAATCAGATCATGAAACTCTGACGGCAATCCTGAGCCCCCTCATAGCAGAACGAGAGGCTATGAAAAACAGTGAACTGCTGCTTGAAATGGGAGGCATCCTGAGAACATTTAGATTCATCTTTAGGGGTACAGGATATGATGAGAAACTTGTGAGGGAAGTGGAAGGGCTGGAGGCCTCAGGTTCCACTTACATTTGTACCCTGTGTGATGCAACTCGCTTGGAGGCATCCCAGAATTTGGTCTTCCACTCCATAACCAGGAGCCATGCTGAAAACCTGGAGCGCTATGAAATATGGAGGTCCAACCCATACCACGAATCTGTTGATGAGCTCCGGGACAGAGTGAAGGGTGTTTCATCCAAACCTTTCATTGAGACTGTTCCCTCCATAGATGCATTGCACTGCGACATTGGCAATGCAACAGAATTCTACAGGATTTTCCAGATGGAAATTGGTGAACTTTATAAGAATCCTGATGTGTCTAAAGAGGAGAGGAAGAGGTGGCAGTTGACTCTTGACAAACACCTCAGGAAAAAGATGAACTTGAAGCCTATGTTGAAGATGAGTGGAAATTTTGCTAGAAAGCTCATGTCCAAAGAGACCGTAGAGGCAGTATGTGAATTAATAAAGTGTGAGGAAAGGCATGAAGCCCTGAAAGAACTAATGAACCTTTATCTGAAGATGAAGCCAGTGTGGCGGTCCTCATGCCCCACCAAGGAGTGCCCGGAACTGCTGTGCCAGTATAGCTACAATTCACAGCGTTTTGCAGAGCTCTTATCTACAAAGTTCAAGTACAGATATGAAGGCAAGATTACAAATTATTTCCACAAAACGCTTGCTCATGTTCCTGAAATCATTGAAAGGGATGGATCCATTGGGGCCTGGGCAAGTGAAGGAAATGAGTCTGGAAACAAACTGTTTAGGAGGTTCCGAAAAATGAATGCCAGGCAGTCCAAAGTCTATGAGATGGAGGATGTCTTGAAGCACCACTGGCTGTATACCTCTAAGTACCTCCAGAAGTTCATGAATGCTCACAAAACATTAAAAAGCCAGAGCTTCACCATTGATTCAGGGGGTAGTTTAGGTGACTCCTTGCCACTGGACATCTTGGAAAACAATGATGCAGCAGAGCTCTAAATGTAAAGCACCTTTGGTGTTGGGCTTGTGATGGTGTCTTCCTGCAAGGAAGCAGATTCTTTTTCAGACCTGCAGAGGTACAGAGAAGTCTGAAATTCACACTCCCTGTTAAGGTGCTGAGAGGAGTTTATTTAATAAACACCGTGTGTGTTGGGAGTTTCCAAGAGGCAATGCACTGGTGCATTTACCAGTTGTTATATAGCTGAAAGCAGAAACCAATTGCAAAGAAGAGTCTTCATTTTGTTCTGGTTGTGTTGTTTCTAAGGGATAAAATCAAAGTAAACAAGGTTTTACAGAAAGCTTTAGTTTGGAAGGAATGTGATTCTGAAGAGTTATGACAGTTGCTGAAAAAGGGAGCATGGCTGTTTGTTTTGTTTGCATTTTTAGTTTGCTATTTACATTTTAGGAGGGCTTGATTATTTTCTTGATGGCTCTTTGGGTTTTATAAGTAAAGATTTGTCAGTGAGACACTTGGATAATTGTTTTGGGATAAAGTTCAGTTATTTTTGTATAAAATATTCATTAAAGACGCAAACTTTGATGTCACATACTCCAGAAATATTATTATTTAACATATATATTGTAGTACTGCTTAGGAGCAGATGATGGAATCACCATGCTAATTTACTATATGAAGATACAGGAAAGGTAGCTGAAGTCTTTTAAAGATATTTTTATTGTAGCCTGTTTACTCTGAAATGCAAACTTGTACTTGTGCTCCTAAATCAGGATTTACAGTGCCTTGTGATTATCTCATTATATAAAGTACATTCAAGCTCTGCTGTGGAGCTTGTTGCCTCATGAGCCTTTTAGACTTCTATGGTAACTTCAGTATATAGTACAATTTGCATTAGTACAGTTTTATTGAATGAATTCCTGGCCTCACTGAAGTCACCAGTAAATCCTCATTAATACCAATAGGTGCACAGTTTCACCAAGTGACTTTAGTCACAGCAGTCCCATTTCTCAGGAGATGGTTATTACCTTGATCAGATATGTGCCAGTAGGATATTTCCCTGACTGCTAGTGCTGTACTCCAGCTGTATCTGATACCGAGCTTTTTCACACCTGGGATATAGGAGACTCACAGCCTCATTTTCCAAGTCTGTAAAAGAAGGGTAATATTTATTAACCTCAAAGATAGTTGCTTACGTAACTAGTTAAAAAGCTGTCTTGAAATTTCTGCACACCATATTTTTCACTATTACAGCAGTGCTTAGTTGGTATTTGTCTTTCTGTTGTGATATTTACTATATTCATAATTCATAAAATTATAAGACTTTAATTCAGTGACATATTCATGAAACATACCCAAGTACCTGAGATGCCTCCAAATCATCCAACCTTTCAGATTTGCATCTGTGGCTAGGGTGTTACTGTGTTTGCAGTAATGTTTCTGAAACAAGATTAAATGCGGAAACAATCAAAGCACAGATCTAAAAGAATCTGCTTTTTTTTTTTTTGATGTGGCAGAAGTTGGTTTCTGAGTGTAAGTGAACAATGAATTTAAAAGAATTAATGGTCTGAGGTTTGTTTTGTAGTATCTTGTTCATGTTGTTTACTATATCTTTAAAGGTCTGGCATTTACCATTTATGGACAATTAAAAAATAGAGTTGAGTGCTAGAAATTAGTGCAAATATTAATGTCATTCTCATTATGCCTTTCTTTTGGTTTCTACTAATTAAATCACTATTTTAAAAGTAGTCTGTAATTTAGGATTTTGGTTTAATATGATTTTAGACATAATTTAACACTATGTCAAAATCTGCAGTTGGAAATAATGTCTTTTTTTCTAAAGCAGTCAAAAGGACTACAGCATCTTCTGTATGGTGTATCATGTATATCTGCACTTTCTTAGTGTTCATTTCTAGATTAATTTTTTCAAAATTTCTTTGAAAACAAATATTTCCTATATACCATAAAAACTAGTTTTACATAACTATCATGCTTTACCAATAAACATAGACCACAAATACAGCTGTTTCCCAGGGATTATAAATATCATGTATAAAGAACGTTCTCCAGCAGTTACAGTTTTGCAGATACAGTTTTCATATTTCGTCAGCATATATTTCATTATACAAATAGTTGGACACTTTCCTTTTTTTTGCTGTATATGTATTTGGGACAGCTGTTTTAGCTTATGTTGTATCCTTGACTTTGCTTCAATAAACTAGGGGTTTGTTTAACAATCTTGACTCATCTCATAGTGATTTTCACTCCATTTAAGGGGTATATATAGTTTTTGTTGCCTTTTGCACAGCAGTGAATTTCACCCCCCAAGTAATCCAAAGTCATCCAAATCCACATGCCTATGTGTCATGGAGTGAGGGTCCAGACTTTGTCAATTTGCACATGTAATTTCAGTGGCTCTGCTTATATTGTGAAATGCCAAATTCAATTTGACTGCAGATATAACAGCAAGTGATTTGTCTCACTGCCTTCAAAAGGGTTGAGTAAGTTTTATCCTTGTACGTATGATTTCTTAAGACAAGTCTTATATCCTGGGGTAACTCATCAAAGTGAACAAAACCTGAGTGGGGACAGTGAAATGCAGTGGCATGTGGCAGTATTCTTTTGTGAAATATTTTAAACCAAAAAGACAAATTTCACACTCTACCAGCTCTGGGCAGGATAGCTGACACAGAGAAGTACTATTTTTTTTTCTATTTTCTCAGACTTGAACCTGGTTTAATCTTCTGTTTCCCATTGTTGACATCTTCTGTAAATCAGTTGAGAATTTTGAGCTCATTAGAACAAACAACACTGAAGGGGTAGGTACCTGCAAGTGAAGCTTTTGTAAACAGAGCTGAAATAACAATGCTGCATGCACAGAGCCATGCACTGGAAGGCAAACAAATCCTGACTGCAGACAGGTGCACCATTTGGTTATGCAGCATATTGTTAAGCTTTCTGACTTTGAAAAGGCTTTAGAAATATGGAGACACTTCTATTCATGGTACTCTTTCAGACCTTCACATTCTCTTTTTTACATTAATAATTGGTACAAATCCTTCAGTATTTCACAGTAAATAATTACACCTTGTTCTGAAATTGTATTGACTGTAGTTTTTATACAATCACATTATGTACCTTGTTTTGTTTCTATTTTGTTTTATTCAAGGGTTTGTATTGTGAATTGCCATGTTATAAATGATGTAAACTATGTTAGAAGGCATGATTCTGCTATCACATTTTTTTTTTTTCTCACAGGGATAGTTCTATTGTCTTTAAACAAATCAGCTTTGACTTTTAGTCAGGTAGTTCAGAAACAAACTCTAGATATTTACAGGATCCTAATTTCTGACTACACTGAGTTATTTGCTTTGTTTCACTGCATGGCTTCATAATTTTACTTTTTCTTACTGTATTACAGTTTTATATTTCATTAAACCAGTTTAAAATAAAGGTCTTATAAATGTTTAAGTTTCTGACTTTTTATTTCTTACAGTTTTTCAACAATGCCCATAATTTCCTGGTGACAGTCTTAGTTTTCATTCAAATTGTGGATGCTTTTCACAGTTAGGGTGCTCTAATACCCAGAGGCAGCTGTGATTCCAGCCCTGTTCTGGAAGTCACTAAATTAACACAAATGAAGATTACTCTGTGAATCTCAGCAGTCCTTTCAGCACCCTTCCTCACAGGCAACTGTTTGACAGAACACTAAACTGGTATAAAACCAGTTTTATTTAGTCTGTAAATGTCTTTTGGTTCATTTACAAATGTCATTCCAGATTTTATGTCAAATCAGCCTTGCACTTTTAATCACCATGCTAATACATTAAGTGTCTTTGTTGGTTTCTGTGCATCCTTGGCATCAAATTTTGGCTCCTCACCAGAGGCTGAGTTGTAAAGATTAGTTCCAATCTACCTTTCAGTCCATTATTTGTAGCTTAGCTTTATCCTATTTCAGAAAAATCTTTCTTTCTTCCATACAATGATATCTCCAGGTTAAAAGATTTATGTAAACCAACTTGTTTGAATGGAACTAATAACAAGCAAATTAAGCTGCCTGATGTCCTGTGTAATCAGATAACCAGACATCTAATATCTGGACTTTATATCACCAACTTATCTTTTTCATCTGAACTGGAGTAAAAAAAAAATGTTGGATGGAAAAAACCAGAATCCATATAAACCAAAAAACTAAGTCTCAGAGAGTTTTCTGGTAAATTAGGATGATTTAACTCCTTTACTCCTAAATCTGCAGTAACTGACTGAATTTTACGTTCCATGTACTCCTCTGGTGATCAGATGAAGAATAATGAGGCCTGCCACTGCTCTTCTTCAGAGTACTGTTTTAGGGGACTGAATAGAGTGTAATTGTCAAGCAGCTGACCAGCTGCAAGTCCTCAGTGTTTCCTTAAGTGTTTAAGGAGTTTTTCTACCTTTTGCATCAAGCCTAACATTGTCCATGATACAAAAAGACACATTAGAGAGGATTTAATTAGCAGCTTTTCTAGCAGGATCGGGAGAGAAGTCAAAAGGTGCATTTTTAATGCTCTTCCTCTGGAGATGGGCATTCTGAGCAAGTGGACAAGGAAATACACAGTAACTACCACCTCTACAAAGGAGGTCCTGCACATCTGTGGCAGGGTCAGTGCCCTGTTCTTCCTGTATGTGTTTATATACTGAGAAATTGGAGAGTTGATAAAGTTATTGTCTTGATTTTTTCAAAGTAAAAATGGGCTCCAGTGCCACAGTTCAAAGTAGAGACAAGAAATTGGAGCTTGATTTTCAGAGGCTCAAGCCTTTCCCAAAAGTTAGCTTTATTTGAAATGGAATATGGTAGGAAATCAAATATGGAGAGAGCTATAGCCACCAATCATGAAAAAGAAGTAAGCCAATCCTTTTGTCTTTAATACATAGGGTCCAGGAGTAAATAACAAATTCCTTTGCAATCTGAGTTCAATATTTTCCTTCTGTTTTGGGCTCCCAGTTGCATTATTTCCACTCCTTTTAATGGTCTATTGGTGCAATGAGTCACTCTGAACTGTAATACATGCTTTAGTGCTACCAGTAAAGTTTGTGCCGTGCCTTTCCTGTAAATTAATCATGTATTTCAAGGTCCAAGCACCTTTCAATAAGAGTAAAATCCATATATTATTCTCATAGAAGCTGATAATAGCAATACAGTGTTACTAAAAGGTATCTGGGAACCATGATGCTTCTTATTGTGCTTACAAAACACACAGGTCAGTTGGATGCAGATACAATAGAGATTTACTTCTGTACTCAAATCTACTTCATTTTATCTGTTAATTCTAACCTGCCTGAGCAAGAAACATCTTGTATTGATTAGCTGGTTTTGAACACAATGAGCGCTTTTAAAGTACATGACTCAGGAAATTAAGTACTTTCTGCAGTCTTGAATGCTATGTCAAGTGTCTTCTTTACAGGCTGAAGTTCGTATATCTCCTTATGTTTGAGTCCTTTCAAATATTTTCTATTTGACTTACAACTTCTTTCTCCTGCAGTAGCTACAGTCTCTGAGCTGTGATTTAATGCTGCTTGTACAGCCTTTCACTGTGAAGCTGGGACATGGTTTAACCAAGCGCTTTTCCCCTCCTACTCATATAAGCCATACATTTAAAAAAAGCACAGCTCCAATATACAATACACTAATGTTATGGGCCCAGTGAGGTATAACCTAACGTCTGATTGTGATTTGATTTTTTCATAGCCACAGTGTTATGAACAACAACCACAGGGCTTTATCTCAGGCTGAATGTCACTTCTGCTAGGCCAGTGTAAAGCTTTCCCTCTAGAAAAATTTTGCATTCTTTTATTTGTCTGCACTAGCGGACAAATTTGTCATACAGTGTGCTGCCTGAGGAACTTGAGATAATGACAGTAACTGGGAGAGGTAACAGGCAAAAACTCAGACAGTATTGCCAGGGAGCCCAATAATTGTGGGGAATCTTTTGCTGTTGTAAAATGGCAAAGCGGCAAGGGGTGGAGTTTTGTTGTGTGAGCATATTGTCCTTTCTTCTTGGTGTTGTGATGATGTGGCTTTAATGTTGCTGTGGATTTTTTTTGTTGATGTAAAAAAGTGCACGATGAACATATATTTTAATGACAATTCAGTTCACTAAGACCTGTGACTAACACACAAAAGGAGATGTTGACTATTGAAGTTGATCAGTTTGAAGGGACTTGATGTGAGCATGATACTAACTTACTCCTTCAGCATATAGCACTATATACTCTGAGCTTATGTAAAGTAACATGACAAAGGAAATGGGAGGCTGGCATGGAAATCTATGAATTTATAGCCTTATCAGAATGTAGAGACGGGAATCAAGGTGATGAATTTCCCATTTAGAAGCCCAATCCAAACTTTAAACTCTCTCAGCACATGAAAACGTTGTAAATTGAAACTTTGTATGGTTGCCCTTTTCTTTGCTGCTGCCTTGGGGTGGTAAGGTTTTAAGGGGAGTACTGTGCAGACAGGTCTGTGTTGACAGGAATACTGTGCTCCACACGCTGCTTTGTAAAGGAGTGGCTGCTCAGGGTCTGCACACAGTGATCAAATAGCTGACAGCTGCTCCTGTTTTTCTTTTTTATTCAGGGATCCAGCATGAGAGTTGGACTGTGAATACTGAGCTATTATTGTTGGCTCACAAATGTTGAGCTGCTGGTATTGATTTTCTGAAAAGATGTTTGAAGCAGTAATAAAAATAAAAAATAAAGTCAAGAATGATGAGGCTTTACAAATAGCCAATAAAAGAATCCACAAAAAACTTAGTAAACTCTTGGGCTATTCAACCTTGACAATGTCCTTTTCAATCTGAATCCAATCTTCTCCTCATGTTTTGAGCAGCCAGCTGCATTTGTTTCTACCCTCATAATGCTCCACTGGCTCAGTGAATCACTCCAAGCTACAGTTTGCACTTCTAAGCTTTCACACTGTACACAGTCACCCTGGGAAAGCTGAGAAAGAAATGGGTAAGGGAGGACCTGGAGTAAATGATAAAAGTCCTGTTCATCAGAAGGAATTTCTTCTGAAGTCAATGGGAGTTCACAGCATGGGGTGGCTGTGAAGCTAGACCCCTTATCAGGCTTCATATGGACCTCCCAAGCATACATGCTGTCCTTCTGTAAACTTTGGGATTTACAGTGTTTGATTTACCCAGGAGCACATAAAAAAAAAGGGAGTCATTTTTATTATAAACTTTATTACCTTACTAAATTTTTTAAAATACAAGCAAAAAAGCAGTTGATGATCACAGTAGTTTTAAAAATGCAATTTAATTTTTACTGTGTGATGATATTCCACAACAGTAGCCAAAACTGATATATAATCATTCAATAACTCTCAAAATAAAAAATTAATTATCCAGAATTAAATGCTCCATATGTAAGCTTTCCATAATGGAAGTCCCTGAAGAAAACTGACCCTCGGTGTCTGAATATTTCTGACACAAGGGACTTAAGCCACTACTTTTGTTTAAAGCCAGAGTAATTAGTCTCATTTTATTTCATTACACCAACATAAAATTGGACTAATGCAGCTATAAATTAGGTCAAATATTTCTAGAACAACTAACTAAGATAAAAAATTAAAATGGGCAAGATAATGTTCTTTATGGACAGATGGTAACAGCACTGACTACATGGAATAATGTCTTATCCTACCAGCAGTTCCATTAAACTTACTGGGGAGTAAGTTGCAGCATAAAACACAGCACATAGTTTACCAGTATCTGGCTGTGTGTTTGCATAGTGCCCTCTATGATAGGGTCCCTGTCTGGATATTTCAAAAGTACACATAAGAGGCAGAATAAATTAATGTGCTCTGAAATGCAACAAAAACATTGAGATAATTGAAATTAAGATCTCTTTGAGCTCCAATAGCTCACTTTGCTTCAGCCAGAGTTGCCTTTGACTGTGATTTCATTTCCTTGCAGGTGAATACAAATCAGCAGTGTAAATCTATTCAAACAGTCTCCGAAGAAAGGACTTTTTCGTTGACATTGGTAACTTCATGCTTTTCTTTCTGCGCAATGGTTTCATAGGTTGCTTTTTAAGGGTTTGTTGCTTTTGGGGAGTTTGTAGCCCTCTATGAAGGTCGATGTGCTTGTTGCAGAAGTACTTGACATTTGCTTCTGAGAGACGTAGAAGCATGGTCTCCGAGAGATCCATGCACTGCGCGTGGACCCAGTGGCCAGCCCCACTGGAGCACAGGATCATTGCTGGCTTGTTGAGTTCTGTCGAATAGAAAGGGACCCAGGTGTTAATGTCAATATTGCAACTGGCACAGCACGTGATCCAGTAGCCTGTTTCTGATTCGTCTTCTTCATCATCTTCATTGTAAGTGTCAGCATCATCAATGTCAAAGCTATTGGCTTCAGCACTAAAACAAAACTCCTCCAAATCTTCAAATGGAGTCGAGTCTCCAGGGTCTTCACTTGACGTCTGACTGCAAATTTGTGTTACCAATTCTTCTTCCTTGTCCTCTTCTGCTCCTTTGCATCTCAAAATGTAGAAGTAGTTTGCATCTGGGATTAATTGTTTGCTGGCCCCTGGAATGCCCAGCAATACAGACCCTTTCCCCATATCACAGCCAAACCACATTCTGCAGTGTTTAATATCTGGTGTCCACTCTGGGTTCACACTTTCAACAATCTCTATCTTACTCTCTTCTAGAACTATGGTGTTACACACCAACCGTTTCTGGTTGTCAGAGTGGTAGCCACCAACAAGGACAAATTCAGTGTCACTGATCTGGGTCACTATAGCACTTGACACCGATATCCCCCCTGGCAGGACGGTGCAGGTCACAGCTGGGCTGCCCAGGGGCAGATCGATTTTGAGCTTGTACAGGTTGGGGGGCCTGGTATTACTTTGGAGTGAATGGCCTCCTAAGATGTAGATTGTATCATCTCTGGCAATTGAAACGTGGAAAGAAAGCCCATCTTGAAGCTCTGGAAGTATGTACGATGTACAGCATCCAAACTCAAAATCAATGAGAAACACGGATGGCAAACAGTCAACCACGCTGTTCCATTTTTCAGTGGTTCTTTGTGCAAGAGGAGTATATGATCTCCCTCCAAACAGAACACTCATGCTTTTTCCCCGGCTATGAACTACATTAATTGTATGCCCGTATCTGGCTTCAGGGACATCCCCACCCAGGTCTTTCTCAATGCATTGGAATGTCATTTTCTTGCTAGTTTTGCTTACCAGACTCATAACATAAATCTTATCAGAAAGGTCATTGTTAGGTGTTTTACCACCATGGATGATATACTGGAACTCATCAGACCTCATATCGCTTCTGAGTGTGCAAAGAGCAGGGTAACGGAGAGGGGGAAGGTAACACGAGTCTTTAGAGAAGAAGGCAGGTTTCATTTTGAGCTCATTCCGCTTTATATCGAGGAGGAAAACACCAGTGGGGCAGGATCTCTTTGGCCATCCTTTCTGACCAAAAAAGAAAACATGCCCATCAAAATTCAGGAGAGAGAAGCCTGGCTGAAGCAAGGACGAGTTACTGATGGTGGACACCATCTGCAGCGACATTTTGCCTGTTGACTGGGCCATACTGTGGATGAGAAAATAAAGAAAACAAAACAGATCAAACATGTATTAGAGCCTATCCACTATTTAAGAGTACTTGAATAAATCGTATGGCAGTTGCCCTTCAGTTCACACTTTGAGACCCCAAAAGACACTCTTCTCTGTGACTCAAGAGATGGACCAAGCATGAGGTGCGCACCAGTTCCGCGGAGTTTTGCGGATTTTGTGAACAGAATGAATGGGCCGTCGGCACCCGGAGCCCGCACACGGCGGGGCCGCTTCCCGGGCCGGGCGCGGCCGCTCCCATGGCAACGCGGCCCCGCGGGCTGCTGGGGCCGGTAGTTCCCGCTGGGCTCCGGCCCGGCCCGGCCCGGCCCGGCCCCT
>VZRL01000726.1:3228030-3456037 GCA_013397895.1 Origma solitaria
TTTTTTATCGATGAAGGGTATGAATAACTATCTAAACTATGTTTTCAGAAAAACCAGAGATGAGCCATGTATGCATGATGCTGCTTCTAGAAGATGGTATTATGGGCAAGATTTATCTAATTTTGCATCCCAGGTTCTTTAAAGAAATTATTACTATGTATAAAATGTTTTGCTACAGATATGTGGATCAAAGTTGAGCATTTTTCTTAATATGCAGGTATTGTGAGACAATTTTTATAGTGCCTCTTATGTGCATAAGTCCATCACTTAATGGAGAAAAACTTGCCTTGTCGCATTTCCTCTGTTTTCTGACTGAAGTCTATCCTGTGCATTCAGAAATATTTTTAAGACCCCCTTATTCCAGAGAAGAACTTGTGCTAACAAGAAGAGTGTACATATCCAAATTTAATTGAAAATTCTAGACCTCATGGACTTTACCTGTGGGATGCAAGTGCGTTCTTATTTTATGCTGGTGGGGTTTTTTTGATATTTTTTTTTGGTTGTTTTTTTTTGTTATGTAGAAACTTGACTGCATAAATGCATTCTTCCATCTTTATAACAAAGCAAGGAAGTCTGATTGTGTTGATTATAAGCATGAAGTGAATTTGGCATCATGATAAGGCAGTTTACAAATTAGTCTGCTTTAAACTGAGCTAATTTTCACTTTTGTGGTTTTTTTAATGTAAGGCAAATGAATCTCAGGCTAGTGAATATAGTAGGGTATAAATCACAGAGTGTTTTCTTCCCACTTGTGTTTGTCTTGGAAAAGCTAAAATAGTATTGGAGAAGGAGATTGCAATAGATTAGTTTTCTATTTGAGCAAGTAGGAATATCTTGCCCTTTGTGCAGAATGACTCTAAACAGGACCATTCATTTTGGCAGAATCTGCTACAGGCATCATGTGGAAAAAAAATAGGTTAAGCACCTTTAAATGTAGTGAGGATCCTTACTTGTGCAGAATTTTCCTGCTATTGGCAGAAGTTTCATATTGGTCTTTGTTTCAACAATAAATCATGTCCCAGACTGTGTTCCCTCCAAACACTGGCAGAGTCTTTTGCTCTCATCCAGGAGTACGGCTCCTGGCTCGCTGTCCTTGTGTCCGTGACACCATCTTCTGGTTCATTGACAACCGTGAGAAGCGTTGACATTAAGTTTTTAACTCATGCAAGAGGAAGGTAAATATTTCTTCAGACAGATGTTAAGGTACCAGGAAGTCTAATTTACCATGGGATATGAGAATTTAGCCGATGGCTATTTAAAACTAAAAGTGTGAGGAATGAGGATTGTTTTCCTGTCATCAGTGATAAAGCAAAATGTAGGACCAAAAGACTAGGAAAAGTAAAGACTAAAACTTGAAAGACTACAGTCTAAAATCAGATACCTTTTATTTCCATTTGATTTTATATTGTTAAGGAACAACAAGCTGTATGAAAGCAACTATACTGTGCCTCCATATTTTAGTTTTATTCTTCTCATTCTTCTAAGTTCACTGTAAGAGAAAGGAAAGCCTTTTGAAAATGGAGAACTATGTTGAAACAGGAAATCCTTCATTGTTTTTTCCTGTTATTAACCCAGCTGTTCCAATAAGAATAGAAATATGCTCAGTAGGTCTACTGGGTTAATCTGCAGCTAAATCCATATATGACTTTATAGATGAATGTGTAGTCAGGGATTTCAAAAATAATTTGAAACAACACCTATTTACAAACATAATTATTTACAGAATTATAATATTTTTTTACCATTATTACTTTTGATTTGTACAGTGTTTTTTTCTTTTTGATTATGTAGAAATAGAGAGTGAGAAATTAGTTATGAAACTTAGTCAAGTACATTTTTGTTTCTTTGTGTTTAAGAAAGCACAAGAGACCTTTTCAATATGCGTGGAGGCCTATTGACTTGAAAAGAAATTTGTTTGAGATATCATTTAATCTCATGAGGTCTAAAACAAACAGTACTAGAACTTTAGTCATAAGAAAAGCTTTAAAAATATTAGCTTTTGGCTCCGTTCCTCATGTACTATGAAAAGGTGAATTGTCTCACAGTGCAGACACACTATCACTTTCTGGAGTATAAATATATTTAGGTTAAAATTACCCTTAAATCACAAATCATGATGGATTTTGTATAGCCATAATCAGTTACCTCGATATTACTGTGTTCAGCTTTGGTGAACATGTATCATTGACTTGAAATTCCAAGAACAGATAATTTACCTTAGAAGTTAGTTCTGATGTAATTTCACATCTATTTATTCATACAGCATGAGGTCATGACAGAACTACTTTCGTCTTTACAGAATTTTAAAATGTTTATTACCTTGGGATTTTGAAAGTGACAGATATTTGTTTTTCCTTGCTTATTTTATTCTAGTGGTCAGGCTGAATTGGAAATAAAAATCATCTGGAATATTTCTGGGTTTCCTCAATGAGGGATAAAGTGAAAGTGCATTTATGTGTAAAATATTCAAATATGTTTATACAATCCCTCAAAGATTTATAACTTATTAGAGAATGTAAGGCTTCCATTTTGCCTTAATTAATTTTAAAGCTAAACTTAATTTTAAAAATGTCTCTTTGTATTAGTTATTTATATCTATATTAGTTATTGGGATGAAACAATGAGAAAGCAATGAAAGCTTAGAAAGCTAAGAACAATTTGTTCTTACCTGAAGATAACCAGAAAGAAATCTCTTTAAAACAAAAATTTAAGCAGTAAGACATCGTATATTTAAAGATCTAATATTTTATAAGAAAATGATCTAAATTACAGTTTGATGGTGTTGCATTTGGAAAGAGCAGTTCTTTAGACCTTTTTTAAGCAGATTTTAATTTTCTGTTAGGTTCTAAAGAATCTAAGAAATAGTATTCCTGAAAACCTTGGTTTTTTGGCTGATATTGTTTTTTATTTCACTCACAGCTTTAAAAATGCATTAAATAATTAGGCATTACTATACCAAAGTATATTATCATGCCTACAAAGTTCTTGAATGTGGTGGATTGACCTTGGCTGGATACCAGGTGCCTGCCAAACCACTCTAACACTCCTTCACAGTATGGCAGGGGGATGGAAATAAGATGGGAAAAACCACTCATGGGTCAAGATAAAGACAGTTTAATAGAGCAAAAGCAAAGGTTGCATGTGTGAAAGGAAAACAAAAGGTTTTATTCCCTATTTCTCATCAGCAGGCAATGTCCAGCCACTTTCTGGGAAGTTGGGCTTCAGCTCATGTAGTGGTTGCTCTGGAAGACAGACATCATAAATAACAAATATCCTCTTTCTTTCAATTAGCTTTTATTGCTGAGCACATGTCATATTGTATGGAATATCCCTTTGGTCAGTTTTGGGTCACATGTCCTGGCTGTTTGGGTCAGATGTCCAAGATCCCCTCCCAAGATCTTGCCCATTCCCAGCCTAGTGGTATGTGTGAGATGAGTTGGGGGGACAGTGCTGATGCTGAGCCGGTGCTGCCCAGAAGTAGCCAAAACATTAGGGTGTTATCAACACTTCTCCAGCTCCCAACACACAGCACAGCACTATGGGGGCTGACACGGGGAAAGTCCACTCTCTCTCAGCCAGACCCTATAGGCCAAACCAAAACAGAGGGCACATTCAACAACAAAACACAGAGTAGTCTGAAAGGCATAGTTTTTCTCCATATAGAAACTTTTGAGAAGGGGGAGTTCTGAATGTCCCTGAACAAAATGTTTCATAATTTCTGACTACTCTTCCCCTGACCTTTGCAACATTTCTTGCAGTCGGTATTTCTGGAACCAAAATACTTGAGAAAAACATAGATACACAAGAGAATCAAGCAAAATACCATTTTCTTTTTGAGAGACCATATTACAATATGGGAACTTCATGGGCTTGTTGGCAAGAGATATTTGTCAAGCAGTACCAAGAATCTGGAGTATTTTTCTTTATTTTAGTGATTCAAGAAGCTAGTGAAATGCTATTGTGGCTCAAAGGAGCAATCATGTTAAGTGCAATGTTGTTTGCCCGTGGAAATTCCAGCCTCATCTTGATGGCATAAGGAGGGCACACAGAATGAAGGTTTGTTGAATGATGTACTTCACTTGTCATTTGTGTACTCTCATTTCTAGAAAAGCTGAAAGCATTCAAAAATTCCTAATCTTAATGAGCAAATCTTGAGAGACACTGTGACAGTATGAAACAAAGACCACATCTCTAACTGAGTTTAAGAGAAAACATATCCACGTCATTGAACATTGAAATGTTACAGTACTGTCGCTGTCTTACCATAGATTCTTTTGTTTGTTTGAACCAGACATTTTCATCAGATTAATGACATTTTGTATTCCATCATTAAGATTATTTCTTGAAGTGTCTTTGAAGTGAAATTTTCGACCTGAAATAGTCCAGGATAAAAACTTATAATACCAATGAATTACTGACTTCTGTTACGAAAAAAAAAAATCAAAACTAAATGAGTTTCTATTCTGAAAAGTGAGATTTTAGTACAAGCAGTATTCTAGTCAAAACTTACGTTCTCTATCCTGTATTTCTCTTATAGCATTTTCACAAGAACAAACTGAAAGCTCATATATGAAGAGCATTCCTCTGTGTCAGTAACTTCTTTTCATATAGGAGGAGAAAATTAAAACAATGTAAAAAATTATTAATAATCAGCCTGAAAGTTAAAAAGCTTCCTATGATCTTACATCCTGTCGTAAAGCTTTATGGTATTTTGTTGGTCCCAATACTTGAGGTCACATAGTGGGCAAAAAAAAAAGAAAATATGCATGAAAGTTTTAGCTTGCATTTTTTATTGTAGCATTTTGAAAAACAGACAGATTCTATTTCAAATAACTCTAAATCCTTGGCTACAAATAAATTAGCTTAATATATGTATTTGGACAAATTACTGAGAGAAATTAACATGGACATTATATTTCAGATTACAAAGCAGAAAAGAAGAATATGATAAATAATTATTCTGCTTTGCTTTTTCCTTTTTAGTGATTTAATTAACTCAGTGTTGCTTAATGCTCAGTTTAAGTGTCAAAGCTTTAAATTAACATGTAAAATTAAATCCAGCAAAACAAAATTCAGCAATCCGGATGAACTCTGCTCTCTTGGTAGAGATTGTTTTTCATTTTAAAGTCCACATGTTGGCAGAAAAATCAAGAGGTTGGGACTTTAGTTATTCTAGCATATTTAGTTTAAAATTTAAAGTGAAAAAAACCACAATTTTTGATCTCCAAATGGTTTTTTTGGTGTGAAATAGAGTTCTAATAAATTTTGATTGTGTAAATTTTGATTCTGGCCAATAGTGTTAGCAGTGCAGAATATGCTCCCAAAACTGTCCAGCAATGCTATATGATACTGGTGTTCTTCCTGTCAGAGCTATTACTCACTGCCCCTGAAAAATAGTCAAGAAATGGAGAAGTGATTCCTTAAGCCACTGATCTGAAAAACTTGCAGATTCTATCACACAAAAGTCTGTCTTTCTTAGCCAGATATTCATTTTTCTTCTAAAAACTTATTTTTCTTGGCAGGAAAATGCAGTTTTAGGTCAGCAAAATCACATTTATACGTTGTTTTCCCCAGGAACCCGATGAAAAGACATTTGAAATGTTCCTACAATGTTTATTGATGCACTTGGTATTCCAAATTGAGGTCATAATTGAACTAGAGTTGTTTGTATGCTTGTTAAACAGGTAGAAAAATGCCCCAAAATGGGAAAAAACCAAACCAAACCTGTAAAATTTTAGAAGGATTTTCTTGATAATCTCTGTCTTTAAGCCATCAGGTAGCAAATTAACCAGCCTTTTTTCTATTGTACCCTTGAATCCTTTATGGTTTTCAGTACATTATTTTTCCAAAGCCTGTGAAATCCTGAAGGTATCTGTAACTGAAGTTGCCCAGATCTGTACTGTACAGCAGGGGCATTGTAATCATTACAATGATTACAGGACAATCATTGTAAATTCAGGAAATAAAAGCAATTGTCTATGGATTTCCATCACTAATATGATGCTACCTCATACTCCCACTTTTTCTTTAGCAATGTTTTCTCAAATTTGTTTGTGTTTTGTTTTCTCAGCGCAAAACTTGGTCCATTTTCACAGTATTGTTTATTTTCCTTCACTTTTTTCCCTCCCTGTTGACAGGTTAATCAGGTTACTTGCACTAGCTGTGCTAGCATTCCATTCCATTTGACTATGTTCAGGCTTCTGCAAATACCTGAGCTGGATTTTTCAAAACTACTCAGCATTAACCTCCTTCACCTTTGAAAACCAGCAGATAATTGCAGTAGTGTGTTCAGTGGAGCAGATTTGGGCCAAGGTGCCCTGAGTTTCTGAATAAAATATTCTTGATATTGAGCAAGTTTAGAAGTCTAATGCCACATTACAAATTCCCCACTGATACAGCATTTAATTTATATCTCTTTTTCCATGCCAGAAACACAATGCTGATTCTTACTGTATTTCCTTAAAAGCTCTTCCTCTTGAGGTCTTGCTGATATTTTTCCTTTCTTTCCTTTTATCTCTTGTGGTACTTCCAAGAGCTTTCCAGAAGAGAACACTGTGACTCTGCTCAACATGTAACTGTTTCTCTAAATATACAGCAAAGCGAATCTTACCAAATCACGCCAATTTTATGTGGGATATTAGTATCTTGAAAGAGAAAGAGCTGGAGGAAAAAGTGCTCTCTCAACGAGCTTGGCGTGTTTGAAAGTTCTAATGTGGGGGTTATATTAAAAGTAGCCAACTGCTCATTTTTCTTCCTTTCAACATTTAAGTATTGCTACTTGTAAATGAATCTTAAAACTAGATTGTAAAAATGGCATTAAGGGAGAATATCCCAGTAAATTAAAGTAATTCTTTTTATGTCTTAAGTTCAAAAAATTCGCAGTGTCTAAAATTGAAATTCCCAGGTATCACTCCAACCATCGCTTAGCAATGGAGAACTTCTGCAAATATCTATGTTAGATATAAGTTACCACAAAGGTATTTGCTGTGACAAAAAACTCATATGACCTGCAGCAGGACATTTTCTAAACTTGCTTACTCATAGAAACCTCCTTAAAATATATGCATTTCATTTTACACTCCTGACAATGTTTCTGTTTCTGTAAAAATCACAGAGATTTTGGGTCTTATTTAGTCCCTATTTTGATCTCAGATTTTTTAAAATATGGATAAGTTAACCTAAAATTAAATTTATAAAAAGGAATGGTGGCTAAAGAGTTATGAAATTTTAAGGAAAAAAAATCACCCCAGAAGGCAATTGTTTTATATAAAACTGAAAAAACAAGGTGAGACAGATTCAAGAAATTGAAAATATGACATGGTATTGAATGCTGTCATATTGCATTAGTATTATATAAATATTACTGATGTATTTTCCTAAGAATGATTTAATTGATTTTATCTTTAATAGATTCTGATAGAGTAGAACCTTTTTTTAATTACCTTTCTTTAAACAAAATTGCTTTTCAATTTAGCAAAGCTGTCAACATCTTTTTCTTTTCTTTCATTTTTTTCCTTTCCTAAAGATGTGCAGAAGGATTGTTTTCTAGAACACAGTTAATAAATTTTCTAAATTGAAGAGTTAGGTTTTAAATGCTAGTGAGCAGTTTGTCAGAATCTAATTACAGAACAAAACTGAGAAAAAATATACTTGTTCTTGTCCAATTTACATTTTTATAATGTTTAGGCATTTATAATACCTAAGAATCTGAACACTTTTGTAATAATAGCAGAATGGTGTACCTATGATTTATCATCATCTATTCACACCCAGCAATTAGGAAATTTCTTTGGTGTATAAATTTGTAGACTTGCAAGCCAATACATGATTTTTCTAGTATCCAGCACTGAAAATTCTTATGAAAACAAAAAATAAGGTATTACATTTTTTTCCCTTACATAAGCAATGACTCCAGAACATATTTGATAAGTCAGCTGGTGATATCTGATGCAGGATAGAACCCAGTTCACTCAGGGAGTCTACACTTCTTGTTCTGAACGTATTGATGACGTTCAGAGCAATTTGGAGCCTGATATTTCTGAGCTTTTATCAGGTCAGTTGTTGACATGGATGAAGCAATCAGGTTGCGTTACTTATACGGGTGGGTGATCTTTTCTTTGGCCATGATTTTTCTTTTCTACCATCATAGCAGAGGCTGAAACCTGGAGGGCAGCAGTTAGTCAAAAGCAATTGTGACATGACAGAAGTGATTTGACCCAGCAAACATATCTCCACTTTATGGCTGGAGTACTGAACTCTGCTTCTTCTGTAGCACCAAAGAGGTTAAACTTTATGGCTGAACATTTTCGGATCTCAAGGTGCTCTTGAATTCCCAGATAGTTCAACTTTCTCATCATGATGCAACTTGAACTTCACAAAAATTCTGTTTGATACAATTCTATACACTGGAATTGTCTTCTGTCTGATGTGACAGTTTCTGTATTTTCCAGATATGGAATCCCCCAAAAGTGAAGGGAGATGCCAAAGCTAGAGTGCCTATTGGTGAATCCAATTAATGCGTCTCATTCCAAAAGTGATTTGTATTTATTCACTCATGGGAATGATACCACATTTCTATCCTCTGGCATCATGAAGGGCAGCAGCATCCCTTCTGAGTGATCCAGGACAAGAAATATACTTTTATATTATTGTAGAGATAAAATAAAAATATAAATATATTATAAAAACAAATATAACATATAAAATATTTTAGAATAATATAATAAATAAATATATATTATAAATATATATACACACACACACACACACACATCTATTTGCCTCACTGTTGTTCAATTCCTTTGGTAGTTTAATCTATTACACTTGAGGAATACAGAAGGGTGTCCAGCTTTAGCTTCTATTGTCTTTAACTTTTGTCCTGAGTCTAAATACTGTCATCTGTGTCCAAAGGGCACCAGAAAAAAATGACATAAATAAAATGAAATAGCAACAAGCTCTGCATATGCTCTTTAATTTATGAAAATGGGGAGCTGGTGATTGCTAAGGAAAGAAAAAAGCCCACAAGTTTGATGATGCAGCTGAGGCATTATCAAATCATTGTAGACCAAAAAAGGAGATGAATATAAATATTTCAGTAATATGATAGGAATTTTCCACCCTTTTCTGGAGTCCTTTGAATGCACCACTGATGGGATTGTTGATACTGAGATCCATTTTGCCACAGGAGCATGTCTGTGATATATATTCACCAACTTTTTTATAAATATCCATGCAGATTTATTACTGGATTTGTTAATGTCTACCACCATGGAGTACATTATGCTTCATTGTCAATGATAGATTTAAAGCTCTTGAACATCCCATGAAACAGTGGGAGATGTATCAGAAATACTATGATGTACAGCTAGAGTAAACCCCTTAGGAATGCTGGTTTGGTTTTTTTTTTTGCTTTTGTTCCATCACCTCATGGGGAAATAGCAAGCAGTGAGAATTGTTCTAATTTGTAACTTTCATTCAAAGGAAATCACAGGGAAGCCCAGCATGCTGGCTTTGGTGTTCATTTTGTTTGGTTTTTTTTCCTTCCAGCTCCTAAAATGCTCCATTTCTTCCTGCTTCAGAAATCCCTTATTAAGAATCTGGTGATAGGGAGTTTGTACTCTTAAGGGAGTTTTGGATATGATTAAACCCACTTAGCAAGGGAAAGAACTGGCTGCTAACTGTGACATACAATCCTCATTTCGTAGATAATCATCTATAAGGGAGTTGTTTCAGAGCTATGAGGATTATAAAAGTGCACATATTTAAATAAACATTTATGTCAAATTAGTGAGAGACTCAGAAGATATACCTACCTTATCAATTTTGAACACAAATTAAGCATTAATATGTTCCACTAAGTTAATATTAAAAGTAACACACATCATGTCCGAAGTTTTTACCACCTTTTTTGTTTTTTCCCCCTCAGTTCTTTGCTGGTATCTATTTCTACAAATCATCATTTCCAAGTCATCTAATGAATTTCACATCAAATTAAAACATCTACTATTTCCTTTCTGATATTGTAGTGAAAAAGAAGCAGGCCTTTAAAACCTTCTAAACATGCATTGAACACACAAAACAAGCCAAATATGTAAGCCTACTGCTTTCACTTTTTATTTGAAGGACCATCTCCTTATTGTGGTAAAAAAATCATCAATTTATTTTTATCATATCCATGGAACTAGAAAACTGTGTGTTTTGACACACTCTAAAGTTTAAATGCAATAAATATTTGTCAATCACTGGAGCAGGTTTTAAGACTAGACCCCAGCATTTGCTCTAAAGCGTAAAGACCTGATTGAAATACTGATTAGATAGAAGGGAAAGGGCTCACAAAGGGCTGAAGTTTTGTTTTTAACCAGTGACAAATTATTACAGTCATTTTTTCCAAAATTAAAACTTAGTTTTGTGATTTTGTTAATTTTTGTTTTCCCTTGGTTTTCATTGCATACATATGCGTTTAATATTCTTCAGAACAAAGGAAAAATTAAAACAAGGTCAAAAGAAGACCTGAAAGATGTTGCAGACCTAATAAGCACATATACATCTTCTGTGTATGAAAAAGCAAATAAATCTTACCGATTACATTGCAATATATATGAGGGACCAAATTTTATTACCCATGTAAGGATAATACCCCCTTGATGTCAGCTGTGAAATTCTTGTTCCTGAGCTGTGTTTTGGATCTACCCCAGGAAAGAAAAATTACCTATAAGTGTATCAGCTTTATCAGAGGAATTCAAAATTTTGTAATAATTTATGAAAAAGGGAACACATAAATTTTGATTTTAAAAAGGCTTTAAAACCTTGAAGTGCACAATCTCAATTTTTCTATTTTGTGCCCTTTCCTTAACTTAGAAATAATCTAAAACTCATTACAAAATCATAACAATCTTCATCTCTTAATATTTACCTCAATCTATACTAAATAAATGTACAGGAGAATGCTAGAATTGATTTTTTAATGTATTCTCCTGTATTCCTTAAACCTGAATGCATTGAAATTCCAGGCTCATATGGTGTAATCTTATCAAGAGAAATTCTAGAAGTTCATTCCACTGCTACACTTATTAAATAGAAGAATTGAAATATTTTCATTTATTTTTCTTCCTATTTATTAATTTGAGGCAATATTTAAGCTTTCAATATAAACACTAAGTAATGATCTTAAATTAACAGTGCATACCACATGCATTCAAAGAATCACAGTTTACCATTTCAGATTGATTGTAGTCATTGCTTAGGTCAAAGTGAACTAGAGAGGAGCTAGATTTTCGTCAGACAAATATATCAGAATGGGCTCTAGACTCAGTACTTGCATAGACTGTTAGGATGACCCACTATTCAAAAGTAATTATAAGTAGTCATTAATTGATGCAACATAGGATACCTGCTCAATATTTTATGAGTCAAATACCCATGACCTAAAGGGTGTTGCAAATCACATGGGCAAAATTGTCAGAAGCCTTGCTATTTTTGTAGAGATGATTGAGAAGACTGAAGAATACCTAAAAAAACAAATTAATGAGAATGAACAGGGTAAATGCAATTATAAATAGTATAAAGAATGTAGATCAAAAAAATTATAGCATAAAATGCCAGAAGGACATTAAAAAATCCAGGTGGCAGCTATAAATACTGGTAAGATATACTTTGGTCCCAAGTCATGGGAAAATGTGGAACTTTGTGGTACATTCTGATTACTGAAAATTAAATTTAGCAAGATTTAAATACCCATTTAACATTTTGAAAGAATGTTTGGTACTACTGGGAATTAACAGGCAGAAGGGAAGAGTGTATTTTCCTATTTTTAACTTCCTCTACATTCTCCAGAAGTATCTGTCTAGAGGCCAACACAATGGATGGGCAATAGGTATAATTACCACATGAACAATGGCAGAAGCCTTACAATCCAGCACTGTTTCCAAAAATGATTACTAATAGATGACTCAAAGGAGACACAAAAAATCTTATTTAATCACCACGAGTAAGTATGAGTGGAAAAGTTTGAATATGACTGTTATGTGTATGTATTATTTTGGAACATACATTTGTGAAAAAAATTAAAATTACATTTAAAAATAAACCACCTCCCTATGATTTAATCCCAATAGGCTAATTTTTTACTCCTGTGAGCAGAAATAGGTTTAAGCAAAAAAAAGGTACTCTATTTCATGTAGTTCAGTACTTCATTTAACTAATTTTTGTCAAAATAAAAGAACATTACAAGTGTATATAAGAAGAGAAATCAAAACCTGGTTCTGCAACAGTGGAGTTTGTAGAGGCTTATAAAATTAAGATAAATAATTTATCCAAACAAGACTTATTTTATAAGTCCGTTAAACCAGATAAACCAGTCAAACCAATTAAAGCTCCACTGACATTTGAACCTTGTGATGTCAAATGGAATTAACAGTACCTGACAGAGGTAAGAATCCTTGAGATTTTGGAAAAGGACCCCCAGAATGTGCAGTGTCTCACACGATCAGGGGAAGCCTCTCAAACTCAAGGAGCTCCCTCAGGCAGCTTCCTGACCCAAGGGGAGAGTCCCTGATTCTGTTCCAAATCAGAATATTACACACACAGAAAATTTTATTTCAGGTAACAGTATGTTCAGCATCTCCACATTAATGTGGCTGATAGTCTTTAAATATCAGCAGAAAGGATTTTTCTTATTGTTTTTTCAATGAGAAAAAATAGGAATTCAAGAACAAATGCAACCATGGTAATCGAATAAAATGTGCTACTGTTACAATAAATTCTGATCCAACAAGGATTAGTACAGATAAGCAGTGTTTTGTGTGGTGCATGGGGACATCTATTGCCACCACTATCCTCACTAGCCTGTAGATTTCTTCTTTCAGGTGACTGAGCCAACTGAAAGGCAAACAACTGCTTCCTTTACTCCTTAAAATTACAGATGATTTGATCTAAGGAGCAAAAATAATTGCTTTCACAAAACAAATGTTGTCTGTAGACTAAGCTATTCCACAGGTTTATGAGAGTCTGTTTACTTTGATTCATAATCAAGATGTTCTTATTACCTTCATGCTTGCTTTCTGTCTCTTATGCTCCAGCTTGGATTAAGACCAAGAATAAAAGGGAACACTACAATGAAAGGCTAAAGCCTGAAGTAGATTGAACTATTTGGTTTCCATGGATGGAAAAATAATGTGCTTATAAAATGAGTGAGGCAAATGCACTATTTTAATTGCATTTTTAATTTATGTATTTATTTTGGTCAGTCCTAAGTTAGGAGCAATTACAGAATAAGCCTAAAGTCATTGAAAAACAATATTATATGTTCAAAAGGATAAAGTGTAATTGTGAGCAGAACTTAAAAGAGCATAAAAGAAAAGTCATAGTGAAATTTTTTGGTGCTGTGAAGCAGAGTAGTGTAAGTGAGAATGCCATGCCATTTGCCTGTATTTGCTTTGTTACTGTGTGAAAATATAGACAAATGGCATGGTATTCAATAACTGTCAGGAAGGCTTGAGACCACATATGAAAGTGTACCCTGTGACGATTAAGGAAAGTTATATTTCATACTGGGGTTTCAAGAATAAGCTGCTATTGACTTACTCCTCCTCATGAAACACTGGTGAGCTGACTGCTCATGCTGCTCTTAGTCTATCTTACAAGGCTAATAACTTTGGGGAACACTGCAATTTATGTAGGGTGTGTGCTTACCATGTCAGTAAAATGTCACTGAGCTGGGGTTTTCTGAGCAGCACAGTGGTGAGCAGCGATGATCAAATATTTTTCAGTCCTTTAGAAGAGAGCTTTGTGTTATAAATGTGTAAGACAACATACAAGCATAAATCCCACTGTGTTCTGTATACACTGTTTTATTCTGAAAATAGGAAAATGCACACAGGGGTAGGGATAAAGATAGAAACAAAACATTGCCTGTTGTAGGGCTGTATTCCCTTGCATGAATCTAAGCTTAAACAGGACTTTCGTATCCAGCCATCATAACTCAAAGTAGTACAAGAAACTCAATGATTATGCTGACAATAAGTTGCATGCACATAGAACAGATGTAACAAAATATATTCCTTCCTGTAGATTACAGTGATTTGGCTTTTTACTGGTTTGAGCATAGAAAGGCATACTGATACTGTTACAGAAATACTGTAAATCTGTACCAAAATCACAGACTGCACGCTGGTGTTAGTCAAGGTGTTTAGTCAAGGTATAAACCAAAAGATTTTCCAAGAATTATATGACCTGAGTGCCTGATAGTGCTCTCCTTGAAAGCCTTCTCTATCTGGGATAATGGAGAAAACAGCAGTGTAGTAGCCCTGAGGTTCAACTTACGCCACTTAGCTGAAAAGCTATCTACTAAACTTTTCTCCAGTTTATCAAAACCAAAACCATATCTACATGTAAAAACAAAGAAATTCTACCCTTTTTTTTTTTTTTTTTTTTTTTTGGTAATAAGATTTTTTTTTGTTTGTCAGAAACCAGGAAACTACTCTCATTGTAACGATCAATACCTTAATAAACAACTTAGTAACTCAGAAGACAAATAGGGATTTTGTTAGCTGTTTTTTGAAAGATTACATCTGTATACAGGAAAGAGTAACTATCCATAGAATCAAAAGTGAAAAGAATTAAGTTTGTTTTTAATTGAAATGACACCAAATGAAAAAATTCCAATGCAAAATAAAAGTAGACAAGTTATAAATCTCAGATCTTTTTTTCATGTTGTCTATTAATTTAATTTCTTAATTCGTATGGACACTGAACAAAAAGTTATTTTTTTCAGTCTCATTTGATTAAGAGAGGAAATCCAAGCAACTTCTAAATTGTTTATTTTGGTGGGGTGTTTTTGTGATTTTGTTTTTTGATGGCTTGGGGGTTTTTTTGCTTGGGAAACATTGCAGCATGCTTGAAAAGTTTGTAATAAGAGAAGAAGATGGCCCTGGTAATCACCCACATATCAAGACTGCTCTTCAGTCAATAAGATTGTCAGTTTTCCCTGCAGTTCAGCCATTTGTTAACTGCATGTGTGACATTTCCTTATAATCTGTAAAGACATCCATTAATGCACTTAATGTATGCACTTTGTGAGTAGAGAGGAAAGAGTAAACCTTAGATTTATTTTTTTTTTCAGGTATAAAGTGAAAATTTAACTTTGAATGGAAGACATAATATTTGAATTTTCAAATTCATACCTAGTTTTACAGCCTCTGGGCCCTGACAAGTACTGGATGCTGTCAATACAAATTACAACACTTACGTAATACTGTGACATACTTGATTGAATTCAGGCATTCATCTCTACTCACTGCCTCTTTCAAGGGCAATCACTTTTCATGTCTCTCCTTCTCCTTTCTCATCACCCCCTTTGTTTAGAAAAAATAAATTAATGCATTACCTATGAAAATCCCTTTTCTGGGATGTAAGGGACAAGTACCTTTGCTTTCTCCTGGAAGTTCTGTGCATGAAAACCCTTTATCCAGAATCTTACAGCTTTTGATCCTAGAGGCAACCGTACAGTGAGAGTGGTGTATTTCAATCTTGCCTTTAAAATCCATTTATCTTACTGAGAACTTCTCCCTTTCTTTGCTTTTTCAACCACTGAACTCAGTACTGCACTCTGATCATACCTATTTGCCAGAAATTATATGATGATTGTATTTTGCTGGGCTTGGAATGATATACAAGAAAATAGGCACCATTCCTTACTTTTTAATTTGAAACAAAATTCAGAAGAGGCTAACAGAACAAAAGGAAAAATATAAGCATCAAGTGATGTAACTTTTTTCATTGTGCATTTATATTCAATTACAGATCATGAGAAGAGTACCATTAAACTATCAGCAATAATCAGGATGATGACTACAGTGGGAGGTTTTTGGCTCCCTAATGGGAGTAGTACTGAGCTCAAGGTGAATTAAATATGAGAGAGGGATAAAAAATAGAGTATCTTTTATGACAGGGTCTGGAACTTACATGTATTCACCAACTACTGCTTATCTTAAATAGTTAATATCAGTCTCTCCAAATGGCTTGCCTTAATCAATGCAAGACTGTCTCAAGACACTTGCTCCAAATTTTTGAAATCATTGGCCAATAAAAGAAAAACTCAGTTAAGACAGATGGTTAAAGGTGCCTGAGGAATATAAGTAGAATTGAATACTATTATAATGAAATTCATTAGTCTGAATGGCTTTGTTGGTTTGGGGTTTTTGTTTGGTTGATTGGTTTGTTTGGTTTTAATTCAATGAAAGTGATAATAGTATATCTTGAAATACATATTTATCTTAGCCCCAAGAGTCTCTGTGATAGACTTTATATAATTCCATCAGGAATTTTAAATGCTAATATCAAAAGCATTTTTTAATTTTTTTTTTAATTACTCACTTTTCCTAAAAGTGTATGAATATAAGACATATACAGATAATTACTGACATGGATGCAAGCTATGCGCAGGCCCTGTAGGCCAGGTGTTCAGCTGAAGGTTTGGGAAGCAGCTGCTAGAACTTATCTACAATATCAGGTTCATGATAACAATGCAAATTGTGTAAGGGAAGCAGTTAGAAGCTAGGATATCAAGGCTCTTCAAAAAAAAGGAATAAAAATATAAAACACAACTGCTGCTGAAGGGCAACTTTGTTCCAATATTCTTACTCTTTTGCATAAAGAACAGCTGAAATTTATCACAAATCATTCCAGGAGTGTTAAGCCCAGGTGGTAAAAGAATTCTGGTCTTAAAAAAAACAATTATTTATAGGGCAAGGAAAAAAGATTCTCTCTCAGTGAATACTATTCAAAGGGCAACATACAGGAATATTTTAATTTCTTTGTTTATCAAGTTTTGAATTTTTCATGTCTGTCAGAATATATCTGGACCACTGGAGGATACAGAAACTTGCTGCGAGAACTTTCTTGCTTATCTAAGTCTATATAAGAAGAATCACCAGTCAATCCAAATATCCCTATTGGAAACAACTCAAAGGTCTTCTAGAGGAAAGGTATGTTATTCTTTAACTAGCCAGGAATACTTCATTTGGAAACTCCTCCTCAGATTTCTCTTTTTCTCTCATTAACTTCTGCTGTCTTTTTCAATATACATTCGCTTTGTTCACAAGTGTCTTTGGCTCTGTTTCTGTATTTCCCTTCCAGATACCAGTTTTACTCTTCTCCCGTATTGTTTCAGGATCCTCTTACCAGTTTTGAGAAAATGTAAAGAATGTGAAAGTACTCATCTGATATGAAGTCTGAGCGAGTTGTAGAATTTATTTTTTTTATGTAAGCAGGTATTTTCCATCCACAAGAGTGCAGTTTTACATCTATTCACATTTAATATCACCAGGAGCACGCATTGGAGCAGCATTATAGTTGAGTAATAATTCACTGTAGGAACCTTGTCTCTACTAAATTCTTTCACTATGTATTTTCTTCTTTCCTTATACTACAAGACCTATTATTGTAAAACACAAGTAATTACAGTGTATTCCAAATTCTTATGTCAAGTGCTCCCAAACAAAGTAAATATTCATTAGTAATGGCTCTTAACCGCAAAAAAAAAAAAAAAAAAAAAAAAAAAAAAAAAAAAAAAAAAAAAAAAAAAAAAAAAGGTAGTACACATAATAAAATTAATATGGGCTTCTAATTTAGGCAATGACACCTAAAATTATCATGGTCAATTTTCATACAAGAATTGTAGACACTTAAAGTCCTCCTAAAATACAACCTGGCAAAGACAGCACAGAGTTAGCCATTAAATGGCTCTCTCTGGGGCTATACAGGATAGTGGGAGACAAGTCATCCTGAAAGAGTGTTCAGTGCCAGTGACTCCCATCTCATTCATGGAGAACCAAGCTTTGGAAGGGCTGACAACCAGGGAGTATCTTCTTCCAGAGACGCAAACTACCACAGAACATAACAGAAAAACTTGTGTCTTTGAAGGGCAGAATTTATTAGGTCTGTGTTTCTGTTGTCATACAGAAACTCTGTAATCTGGAAAAGACAAAAGTCAATCTGGCAAGCTCTCTTATGAAAGGTTTTAAAGCCCTAAACAAAGTTGGACACACAGAAAAAACCTGACACAAAAAAGAATCTTAACTACCTGACTTACGTTTTTGCTAAACAAGCTGTAACATTTATTTTAGCAGCAAGAACTATCATCATTTCAGGTCTCTCTTTCATGCAGGTTGTTTTCTGCAGTATTATCTCAAATTTTCCTTATTGAGACATATAAAAGTGAAATTAAGTGAATTATAATCACCTGACTATTCACAGTATTAAACTTCTAACGTGTTTTCAACATGTTAGAGCACTGGTTTAACTTTTCCTGCATTTCCATCTTCTTTTTACACACACCTACATGTGTATTTTAATGGCAGAAAATAAATTTGGTTGTTACATTCTAAACAGTAGGAAAAGGGAGAAGGGGCCAACACCCACCTTACTACAACCTCATTTCAGGTAGCTGTAGAGGGTGATAAGGTCACCCCTGAGCCTTCTCTGTAGGATAAACACCCCCATCTCCCTCAGCCATTCCTCATATGACTATCTAGACCCTGCAGAAGTTGGGCTATTATCTGAAATTTAATATTAATTTATGAATCTATGTATGTCTAGGAAATGTAACTTCATAGTTCTGCATATTGCTACTTTTCACATGCATTTGATTGTTTCTACTTCTAAACTTCTAAAACTAAAAAACTAAAAGGTTAGTCAGCTGCTATGTTTTCCCTCTGCTAATGGAAAATAAAACATATCTGAATATAGAAGAGTTCAAAAAGCAAAGAGACTTTGTACAACAGTGCTTCAAACAGTCAAAAGGCCAATGAAGGTTATATTTTGAGCAGAATAAATAAAAGGACCAAAATATGTCTGCAGTCTTCTTGATGGTATCTTTCCATTTTGCAGAACATACCTGCTCAGTTCGCTTGTTTGAGATGATAAAATCCAGCATGATTGGTATTTATTTTTCTGAAGAGACTGGGAGCATTAACATTCTTAATCCTTATGAGTCCACAGTGATTTACAGGTCAGGCCACAGTTTCAATAGATATAAGCTGAAATAATAATTTGCATTGTACAAGAAATTTCACCGTGGAGGGCTATTTTTTCAAATACACAGCCTAGAATCCAATGATCACTCAATTCAGTGCTAACTTAAATACAGCATTAATAATTTTAAAAGCTTATCCTACTTATCTGTGTGTGTCTTAACATACATACTGGCATTATTGAAGCGATAGTGTGAACTCTATTGGATATCAGCTAAAAATAATGGCAAATGAAATGGATATTTGCTTTGAAATATATATATGTTATTGTGGTATTCTGTGATAGCTCTATCTGTATCTAATATAGCTTCTATTTTAGTAGCAGCATTTTCTCTACACAGATCTGGAGGTGCAACAAGATGTTATAGTATATTCAAACACATGCACATCCCTGACACTCATTGGAAGTATTTAATATTTTTAAAAAAACATTTGAGATGCTAAAATAAAAGCTGAATGTAGATTTCTCATGTCCCTGTGGAAATTTTCATACATCTTGACTAAGGCTACTTTCATCCTCCTCCAGGTTAAAATTTCTAGGTGCTAATCTCCTTATATACCTTAATATGCATACCTAATAGCAACTTTAATTTAAATTGATGCATTTTGTGGAGATTAATGTCTCCAGCAGCCCAATAACTTCTGAGTGTAAGCCTCTGTTTCTGCAAATATAGGATTAAGTCCTATTCACCACTGATAAATAGCTCATAAATAGTAGTAGCTTGAACAGGAAACCCACTGATTACACATTTTCCCCACTCTTTTGTGGGTGACTGCTCATTCTGTTTCAGGGCAAGGCATGATTATTCTGACCAAACATTTGCAGGTTTTGGCTCTATGCTGACAAGCTTTCCCAAGCTTCATTAAAGTGTAGCCAAAAGCTTAGTAAAACACATGGATAACAACAATTAACTTCTGAGTGGTTTCAGGCAAGGTTTGAACTGATTTCAGTTGTAAAGCCATCAAAGCAGCTGAACTGGGAGTTACCTACGCTGCACATCAGAAATGCAAATGTGCTTCACAGACTTCTATGAAATAGCCATATTATTTGTCATATTTAATGCATTTTAAGGTCACAGAAAAATATAGCAGCAATAAAAAGTCATAAAGTGGTGAGATACAGTGCACTCTATATTGCACAGTATATTGTTCAGAATGAGTCCAAGAGGCTAGCAATAAGTCATAAGGAGGAATAGGCTAAATGATCCAGAAAAATTAAGTTAGTGGTGCCCATCACCTCAAGTACTTCATTCTCAGAAACAAATGTTAAATCTTCCCACAAGTCACTCTTAACCAAAGTTTTCAGGAAGGATAAATTCTAAGTTAATTTATCAATTTTTTTCTCCCTGTACTCTGAGGCATAATCTTTATTCTGTGCTATGATACAAGCGTTATGCCGTACTCTGAGCAGACAAACTTGGGTTTTTTTTCATGTGTTCCCTATTCAGATTGATGTCCTAATGCATTTAATATTCAGAAAACGGATCCTGAAAGTACAGATGTCACAATGTGGTAGTGTGCATTCATATTTGTTTACAATCTTTTCAATTGCATCGCTTATGAAAGAATAAAAGAGGTGGACCTCTATGGTAAATTTTAAAATATACAACTTATTGATTAAAAAAAAATTTAAAAAGTAAATTAAAGAACCAGCTCCTGTCCCACTGTCATACTACAGAAAACAAGACTCTCCTAGTAAGTATTCCAATGTGGAATATATATGCCTGTAATGAGAATTCAGCGTAGCAGACTTGTTAATATTTTAGAGTAATAACAGTGAATTTATTAATCTATTAAATTGTACTTGATGTTATTTGTGGTTTATGGCAGAATCCTTTGTTGTTATGACCATGAGTACTCCTTTCATTAGCTGTAGTTAGAGGAATTATTTTTAAAATTAATATTAAGAAAACTATGAGCAGAATGGAATTTTAATTATTTATACTTAATTGCTTATGTAGTTAATAGTTTATACAGCTAATAGTTATTAGTTAATTGTTAATAGTTTGGAATTGGCAGCATGGGCAGTGACACTGAGCATCAGCAATGCTGCTGCTGACACCAGGCTGTGTGGTGTGGTGGACACTGGAGGGAGGGGATGCCATCCATGGGGACCTTGGCAGGCTTGAGAGGTGGGTCTGTGCAAACCCCATGGAGTTTGTTGAAGACTTTGTTGAAATTAAGTATATTTCTGCAATGAACCTAATGACACTTTATTTTATTTTCAGGTGCAGTCTAGAATTGGGTTTCCAGCTCAAAACAAAGAGCAGTTGGTGTCCTGTGATATAATGCAGCTCATCACTGATGACTAAATGGCAAGTTACTGAAAATAGACATCGTTGTAGTCCCTCTATAGCAAGCCTTTGCTTTGAATGTCATCTAAGATTCTCCAGCAATAACATCCTGTGTATGTTTTGATGTAAGATAGCAGAGCTCAATTGTGCTGAATGACCTTTTGGAAATAATGATTTGCTGCTTATTCATGGTGCATGTTGCTCTTAAAATTACTGGTAATATTTGTACTGCTATCTCTGAACCTCCAATATTGCACTGAATATTTCTTCCTGAGCTCTGGGACGCCGTAAAACGATAGCAGATTATGTAGGTAGAGTTAGAAATAACAAAGAGAAGGTCAGAAATTCACCTGCCTCTTTTCACTTACCTGCCATGACCAGATTTTATATTCCTCTTTTTCCTGAATCAGCAACTCTTGCACTCAGTTGGTGGATACTTTTCAAAAGATATAAAAATTTCAATCTCTTTAAAGAGACCCAAGGAGAGAGAACTGGATGTTTTGGGGGAAAAAACAAAAATAAAACAAACATTTCTAAAGGCCACTTCCAATCCATGCAAGTCTGTATTCAGGAGAAAATTGTTCATCGTAACTGAAAATATAACTCCTGATGTCCATCTTGCATGGCAGCATTTGTCAAAGATGCAATTTTCTCAGTGGTGTAATGAACAAAATATTTGGTTGTTTTTTGCTGTTATTTTAATTCCTATTTATGATATTTTTATGCTGTCCCTTTTTCTTCAGCAGGAAGAGTTATAGGATTCATTATAGAGATGGTGGGGTGGATTAGTGCATTAGATTTGTTTGGAATAGGAATGATTCTATTCATTCTCATTTGCATAAAACACTTATCCCAAATACAGATCTTTTCTTCGGTGGTCAACATCAAAATTATTTTCTATTTAAATTATATGCACAAGGGATAAAAACTTACTATGATTTTGAATGGCTCTATTTACTATTAAGACTTTGGATCTCCTGTTTCAAAGAATAATATTCTACTATTCTACATAATATTATTTCTTTATTGCCCCAATGAATTTTGTTACTTATGCTTTGGAACTGGCTTTTGTACAGTATCTTACTGTCACTTGTTAAGATTTTTAGAGAAGACAAGACAACATCTAGTAGATACTTTTTCACCTTGGGACTACACAAAGTAGTAATAAATTAATCCAAAATACATGTTCAGAACTTTGGGGCTACCTATGTATAAGTTAATGGGTGAAAACCTCTATACCAAACCCCCTGGAACTAATTATTTCCGTGGAATCAGTATTTAATTTTGAGTCTGTCCAAATGAAGAAAGTGATATATAGAGAAAGAAATACATTCTAGAATATGTTGCAATTTGAGTGAATTCTGTGGCCGAATCTCTAAATTCATTGCTGTTTATTGGGTGATGTGTGTCCCTTTGCTCTTTGTCTTTAAATTTCAAGACTAAATTAAAATTGCCACAAGAAACTACTCACGTTCTATTAAAGCATCATAAAAAGTACAATTTTTAAACCTCGATCTGGAAGTTTCCTTAAGTACTGTGTGTTGAATGGCGCAATTCATATTATATAAATTTATGAACAACTTTTAACTGTGTATTGAGAACTACACTGAAAACAGGTTCAAATTAATTATGTTACCTTAACCAAGCAATGTTGATCTTCTGCCTACCATAATGCTTTCATGTTTCAGTTAAAGGAAGAAAATATGCTTGAACCAAAATTTAGGCTTCAAATTTAGGTAACAGCACAGCTCCCAGAGGCAGCCAACAGATGCAGTGGTTTCACAGAAGTTTCTGGGCACTGCTTCTTTCAGATTTCTTTGAGATCTTGTCAAGATTTCTGGGCACTGTGCCTGGGATATGGGAACTCCTGGGAACCCTCTGAGTATTTCTGCTGCTAAGGCTAAAAATAAAGTAAGCATAGCCCTAGAAAGTCTTAATGAACTCTGTCAGCTGTCCTTGATGAAGGCTTTGTTCCAGCTAACCCCGGAGTGGGGAGGATCAAGCGCTTGCATCCTGTATCAGTGCCAGGCAGTTGTTGCAGCAGGGTTTTGTCAGGGTTTAACCCCATCTGGCAGCTGAGCACCACACTGACACTTGGCCACTCACCCCTGGTGGGATGGGGAGACTATCAGGACAAAAGTGAGAAAACTCAGGAGTTCAAATGCAGACAGTTCTATAGATAAAGGAAAAGCCACATGCATACAAGCAAAGTAAAAGAAGGACTATTGCTGTTAATTGTACTAGGTGGAAAATCTGTTTGTTTTCTCCCTGCAGTCAACAAACTGAAATACCTGTCACAATAATCTGGGTTACTTTGCAACAAGGCTTTTAGGGTGTTTGACTTTACTTACTACAGTCTTTTACTTTGATATAATGCAGAATACATAGTAAGTTATGGGTTTGGAGTAAAAGCTTTGTGCAATACTCTTCCTTGGATACTTGTAGGTGGACCAGTAAACGAAACAGAAAATAATCCAGAATTGCCTGTGAGTATGAACAGTGAAATCACATATCTTTACTTGCAATTCCATTTCAGTGTGATTTATGCCAGTGTCATTTTATAGATGTGGTCTGTATAGTGCAGACCCTTCCTTTGGGTGCAGAATCAATATGGTGTATTATCACAAATCAAGATGTCCAGGATGGTTCTGCGTTTCCTTGAGACCATATATAAAACATGTCATGATAAACTTTGCTTCTTTGCCTGTTGCCCCTTCCCTGTGTCTCCCAGTTTCGCTGCCACTTGAGATTATCATGCCTCCTAGTATCTGACAATAGCAATGTCTAGGAAAAAGAAAGGAAGTAAACCCAGACTTCCATAGATAGGCATTTTATCCTAACTTTACAGCTAGCATGAAGGTAGTTTCAGATAAAATGGAAGTGCATTAAGAAAATGAGGCTTGTAGCCTAAGACATCCGATATAGTAGGAAGGAGATATAAAATTATGTGTTTTACCTTAGCCTTTCGCCAAAGGGAGGTCAGTCATACACATCATTTAAAAACTGAGTCTTAAAGAAAATAACGGTTAAATTTCTAAGCCAATTTATGTGTTTGATATAATTTATTCCTGGTAATATTAAATTGCTAGAGGCTAAAATTAGACCATTTTTAGAGCAACTTATAAAAATTTGCAGGCTTTTTAACAGCATTCTCTGAGTGTACATCTGTGTGACATATTCATGAAGCCCCTAAATGTGCCCCTAAATCCAAGCTGATGTTGTAGATACTGCTTCCAGGAATTCAAGCCCCATTTTAAATAAGTGCAGTGAATGACTTCGCGTGTACTGAGTTGATATTTGTGAATCAAATCTACATCGCTTAAAATACTACTTTAACTTATAGCAAATTGGTCGTACTGTGAAAGGTTACATTCAAGTCCTCCATCTTCTGAATTCTCAATGGGCCAGGTGAGTTAGATAATGGATACAAAATTGTTTTCAAGGGTTCTGTTAGGTGTCATCCTGCCATTTCATATGCCATTCTTCCTATTTGTTCAAAACAAACAAATAGACTTTCAAGCAGAAAGGAAAAATCGATATCTGAATCCATTTCAGAATAAATTGTACTCCCTTCCATGAAAACAAACTTTTTAGTTTATTTCTAGAAACTTATATTGCTCCACAAATACTCTTAGTAAGCCTAATTACGATAACAGTTTCTTGCCATGGTTAGGTTTCTACATTAATTCCTTCTCTCCTTCTTTGAGCCATTTTACTTCTTATGCCTGAAAAAATCCACTGAAAAAGGTAAGGTTTCCAATAATTCAGAGGATATAAAATTTTTCATACTGAAAATATAAACATAATTATTTTGAACATATTTTGCCAATACTATGATGAAAATACTTTCTTGGTGCTTAAAATGTAACTACTAAAATAGTGCTCAAGAAATCAGTGCTATATAGGGAGAGTATGTATGTGTCATTTAATCTTCTTTAAACCAAAAGGATTAAAATAATTATGACCTTAAATATATAATCTGAGAATGATTTAACATAGTTATTAAAATAGTTTCCAGAATTGAGACATTATACTGTATTCCAAAACACATTTTTAACCAAAATGTCAAATACCAAGAATGAATAAAAGGTACAAAGAAGTTTTTTTATTAATAGTACTAATTTTCCATTTGAATAAAGTATCAGCTTTAAAGGAAAAACAAACATGGAGGCCAGACTTCTGTCTCAAGCTCTTCTTGGTCAAAACTCATCAAAAGCAACATACTGTGAAGTAGTTGGGACAGTCATGGTTCTTATCTGCTTTTCCTTGGTTTATGAGTCTCCATTAATTGATATCCATGTATTCTTCTGTGGGAACATGCTCTAAATGTAGCGTTATAGAGTGTTGGTATATTGATTAACTGAATACTAGGAGCTTTTAATTTGTTTTAGTTTTAATGTACCTCTGGACCCACAATATTTTATCTGGTGATTGTCTTTTGATTCAGTATTTGTAAGAATGATTCTTCAATGTTCACTGGAGAAATAATTGCCAAGGTTTCATTTTTCTAGATACAGAGAAAAATACATTAAGGCAAAATTCAAATAAGTCAAAATACACACAAAATTTATTTCTACAGAATTTGTCATATTTATTTTATTCTTAGCTATAATATGTCATTAAGGTGGTTTATACTGAAGTTTTGGAATACTGTTAAAACGGAGGGTGCTAGATATTCTGCAAACAGCAACAAAATTATCTGGTATCAGAAATTATGCACACCACACATGGTTGATGAATTTTTTAATTTTGAATTCTGTCTACAATGGACTGGATACCTCTTTCCTTAGGTCTTTCTAATGTGTTTTTGGAGACCAGTCTTGGTCTTATTTTTGCAGTCATATATCAAAACTTGAATTCATGTGAAATATAAGTTAAACACCGAATATTTCAAGAAAGCAGTTGGCTGTTTCTTGAAGTGTTAAGTTGTGCCAATAAAAAATTATAACTTGGGCTTTTGTCTTAAGATTCAGTTTCTCAGGTAAAGTAAGTACAGTTTAACAGAAGTTCTTATTCTCATTGGGTGATAAATGAGACAGGCCAACATGGAACATATTCACTCAGGTACAGCCAATATTTTATTCATGACTCTACAGGTTAATGAATTACATAATTTACTGCATTTATTACTAATTTAATTCTGATTGTGTTTATTTAGTTAGGTGCATAAATGTAGTACATTTAAGTGTCCTCCACCAACACTAAACTAGAATTTTATTTTTGTGGACTCCCCATCCCTTGAGGTGTTCAAGACCAGGCTGGATGGGGCTCTGAGCAACTTTGTCTAGTGAAAGGTATCCCTGTCCATGATAGGGCGATTCAAATTAGGCTATCTTTCAGGTCTCTTCCAGTCCAGGCCATTCTATGGTTCTCTGATTTCATATATTCTTCTACACGTTAAAATTATATCAGGAATAAAAAGTTCACACTAAGCTCTGTAGATGACAATGGTTCAGCTTCCAGGTAAAAGTTAAATATTTCCTCCAGCCTTCTCTCCATGTTGTGCTGAATGATTTGCTGAAGGTGTCAGCAGAGGTTGTGAGTGCCCTGAAAGCAGGAGGGGGAAATCATAAGGCAGGGCAGGAAGGAAAAGAGGAATTATAAATGCTTTTCTTCAAAGACAGTTGACAGAGAACTTTGATCTAGTTTATACATAAATGGAGCTTTGAAGAATTGAGATATTCCCTACCTAATTGGGTGCCAAAGTTCATTACCGTTCTCACAGTCCCTGACTATTCCAAAATTTGAATTTTTTTTTCTAACATTGATTTTTATCTATAAAGTTCTGCAACGACTTTCCCAGAGGCAAGTTCCACCTTCTGGAGTACAAAGCTTTATTTTTGATTTCTAAAAGTCATAGAATAGAGTATCTTTTTCTCTTTGTCATTGTAAGCTTTGGGTTTGTTGTTTTTTCAGTTGTTTTTTTCCTCTAGTGAGATACCATTTGAATTATGTTTTAAGTCTGAAATGCTAGAGGAACTACTGGGATATGATTCTGTTTGCAGTGTGTTTTCCAGCTGAGAAAGTGAAGCGGGGTGGCAAGCGTTAATTCCTTGTGTCTGCTGTGGAACTTGGACTTCAGTTCTGCTATAATTGTGTTAAATTGAAATTAAAAAAGAATATCTTGTAGTTTTAGGTGTCTCTCCTCTGCAGCCTGCAGGGAAAAGCCATCTCCTCTGTCCTCTCCTCCACAGGCTGCAGGAGAATCTCTGCTCTGCCTGGAGCATCTCCTCCTCCTCTCCACTCTTTTGCTGACCTTGGTGTTCACACTGCTTTTTCTCAGACAGTTTTTCTGCCTCTCTGCTTGACTTTCTGACATTTTTCTATTTTCTTAAATATGTTCATACAGAGAGGTTTTTTTTTTTCAGCTCCTTTGGGAATTGCTTTTTATTTTGTAGGCTTACAACTGAAATTATTTTCTTGTCTTTGTTATTTCCTGAGATTGTTTTGGGTCTTTTTTGGACATCATTCTCTTCTTTACTTGTTTTTCAACCCGTCCTGCCAATCAAAAATTATTTTTTCCAATCAGTTCTGACTTTATTTTCATTCTTTTGGTCTTGCTAATAAAATCCAAATGCCTTTCCCATAATCCCCTTTTGAATTAAGCTACATCCAAGATCATCTGTGCATTTTATTCCATCACAAATATAATGTCTTCTTTTCAAAAGTATTTTCTCTTGCACCTCTGTGAGGGAAGATATTCTCTGTAACACCCTACTTGCTAACTCTCATGTTTAGTGTGTTGTCTCTGCATGGCACCATAAAAAATGGGATGTGTTTCCAGACTGGATGTGTAGAGACAGAGGAGACAACCTCCAAAGCTATTATGGTTATTCAGTAAATATCTCTGCATAACCCTACAATTATTTACCATATTTGTTAATCTTCCATTTTGATGTGCATTTATCCTTGCCAAATAACAACATATTCAAGAAGACATATAAAAGTCATTTGCTCAAACTCAGACATAACTGGAAGAATAATCTTTAAAATTTCTTATTTTGAACCAAGAAAGCTGCTGTTATCTTACAGAGTAATTTTTTGAAAAATTTTAAATAAATTAATTAATTCCAAAAACTTGCTTGTTACCCTAAAGTAAATATCAATGGTAAATGTTGTTTAAGAAAACTTCCATTCAGGGAAAAGGAGTAAACAGTTCCATTTCAAAACTACTCATTAGTGGTTGTGATTAATTAGTATGAGGAATAATGAGGTATCTGAACTAAGAGTACCAATAATTAAATTGATTGCATGAATTCTTGGATTAATAAAATCCAATTATTCTCATATGTAATTGGCACAAATTTTATTTGTATCCCCATTATAATATGTTTGCTAATGCCATCAGAAAGTAAACAAAACAAACTAATTGTAAATTAATATGAAGTTCAATTAAACTTCCAAACCCTGCCAAGCCAGCTTTGTGTACAGATTAGTTCAAAGTCCTTATTTATCCATGAATGCATTCAAAGCTAATGGACACAACAATACTCATTTGTGAGTGCATGATTCGGAGAAATTGGAACAGCATCTTTCATGTCTGTGGAGACAACTAGGTTACTGGGGTTTGTACTGGTGCACATTTTTCAGATTGTGAGATCATAGAATCTTACTTGCCCTATGAGGAATTACAGTTGCTTTTATTGAACACAGAAGATTAATTTCTAGGAGCCAAAACCAGATTACAATATTCCAAGAAAGCAGGGGATATTTTTATTTTGGTTTCAAGAAGACTATTAAATTGATTCCCCTTTGTTTGTGCCAACAGATTTTTTTTTTGTTAATCATCATTGAAGAATGAAAATGATCAAAGAACTTTTATAACAAGGTCAGTCTGAACTAGAATGAAAAAATATCTCAAAAAATACAGATATGGAATACCAAAAAAAAGAGTCACGCTCAGCTCTCCCACTGAGAAGGTGAGAAGGTAATGAAGGAGAAGGAGAAGGATATCATGGTAAGTTCTATTAAAGACATATCTATTCAGGAAAGAAGTGAATAATGTGTTTGTTTTTTTCTTCTCAACTGCAAGAAATATTCACAAAGTCGGATCTGGTAATAACAGGTACCTTTTATTATTGTATATCTGTTAGCAAAGCAATATTGAGATAAGCTGAGTGCTCTTGGAAAATCTTGGGATCATCATTAACATAAACTGTGGAAAATTATCAAAATACGAATGATTTTACATTAAATTTTAATCCAAAGTGCTAGAATAACTGTAGATGTTATTTTCAATAGTGTTTCTGATATTATGGCTTGAAAGAAGTGATAATGTGATGAAGACAATAGAGAAAAAGTAGACCCCAAAGACCTGAGGAAACTCGCTCTTAGGGACATGGGACGCTACTGTAAGGGGTGAAGTGTTGCAGCAGACCTGACGGATATTGAAAGGAACTGTATTAATTCTGCAAGAGCAAACTCTGCCGCATCAGTGGCAAGACAAGGGTCCAGTTATGGATCAATAGGGCTGTGTTAGGAAATCTTGAGCTTTCTAAACTTAAAGATCAAGAAAACATGTTTAAAAAAAAAGGAAACAGGATTCGAAGAAGTAACTTGGGCTTATAGGAAGGAAATAATAAAAAAAACCCCAGCCCTAAGACATGAATTTACATCCAAGAAAGGACTTAAAATACAACAATAAGATGTATAGAAAAAAAAGAAAATATGTTTATTCTTAGATGAGAGGATATAATACTGATGAAGAGAAGGGTTAAAATATTCAACTCTTTCTTAACTTCATTCCTGTCAAAATATGTTAATTATAACCTCAAAATTAATGGAATTAATTTTAGCAGAATACTACAGGATGAAAATGCTTATTTTTATTACCATCTCTGCAACTCAGGTTTTATTGACCAGTATTATAAAAAAGTATAACAGCCTGATTGCAGCAAGTAAGGCTTGTCCATTAGGTAGCTTTAAGGGGTATTTCATTTCTTAAAAAATCCCCTTTTTTATTTACTTTTTAACAGACTAACATTTATATCTTATTTGAGGATATCCAGTCATAGTGCACACTATTATAAACTGAATTAGGAGTAACCATTTTTTACATGTCAGATAAAATGGCTATTATTACTTGATTATTTTCTTCTTATTCAGTATTTTGTAGGTGGCAAGCCATAAGGGGCTCCATTTTACCTTTCTAAAGAAGAAATATATAATCATGGTCCATTCTTGGAAAATTTTCACTTTTACTCATTTGGCAAGTTCATTGCCCTCTTATGAATAAATGCACATAAATATGAATGTTATTGCTAAATAAAAAGGGAAGAGTGAGGGGAAAAAGAAATACCACCTTCTTTGAGTGGAAGAATGTAGAGACATAGGTAGTTTTTTAGATATTAGATAATAATGCCTCTGAGGCTCTTTTGGTTTTTTTAAAAGTATTTTAAGTCTGTACAAATATCTATGACTAAAAATAAAAATATCTGCTCTAAAACCTGCATGTCCAAGCTATCTGAGACTGCTCCCCATGAACTGTGATGAACAATAGCAACCACAGATGTTTTGGTCTGTTCTTGCTTTGTCTACTGCTTTATTAATCCATAGATTTTATACCATGATTTTGTTGCTTTGCCACTGCTGCTATTCAAATAAATTCATTCCTTTTTCAGATTTGCTTTCTTATATAGAAAAATAGTAAGTTTCTAAAGTTGTCACAAATACACAAGCCTAATGCCTTCCTGATCACTCAGAGTCCATGGCAAAAAAACCCCATAATCCTAAATAGAGATGGTCTGATATCATGCTAGAAGATATTACTGCTGCTAAATTTAATAAAATAAGATTGACTTGCTCTCTTTATCATGACCAAGATCACATTCTTATAACAATCCAAAATGACACACTGAGAACTGCTACTGAAATGCAGAACTTGGAGACTCAGTCCTCAGTTACCTAAAAACCCTTCTGCTGAGAGCCATTTGCTCCTCTGCTGCACTCAGAGCACAAACTCTCTTTCCTGTGTAGTCAGGTTGAAGACACATTTGCAACCCTTTAAAACAGTCCTCAGCATAACTTCAGTGTCAGAGAAAGCCCCCTCGGTTTCTCCCTGTCTGACACTATACCTTCAGTAATTGTGATGTTGTCTCAATTCTCAAAAGAGTCCATAGAAACTGTGCTAAAACTCATAGAGTTTCTGAAGAAATAATGTGACCCAAAAAAATTACACTGATTCATGAAACCTTACCAAGCAGGACCAATGTTTATTAGTTAACTGAAATACACTATACAAAGTCCTGCTGTTTGCAGAACCAAGGCCTACCTTAATTTGGACTCAGTTAGCAAAGTTGTCTGCTTTGCTTGCCCAAATAATCTTCCTTTCTCTGTTCTGATTTACTGCCAAAATTAATAGCTAAGCTCTTCACACTTGGATCCCAGGCTTCCAGTTGTTAAAATCATGATGTCCCCTCATTGTTCCCCAAAATGGGTGGACACCTCTTCAGTTCCATTCAGAGCAACAGAAGAACCAAAATGCTATTGCTGTTTTTCACTTTTCTCAGACTTCTAAAAAAAGGAAGGCTCTCCAAGAAAGATTTAAGCATTCAACTCTGCTGTAATTTTACAGGCAGGTGAGTACGTTCAGTCAAGGATCTTGTTCAGAAAAGCATTACAAAACCTCTCCATATTGTTCATAAGAATTTTCATTTTCCCTACAGAAAGGAAGAAGTAAAAAACCTGTGTTACAGAGAAAACTTGAAAAGTGAGAGTTCTAGAAGTTCAGTCATTAACGGATCTTCTAAAAGTTTAAAGGATAGACTATATTTAGCTTCTTGAAATTTCCTGTAACCTGAAAAATGTCTTGGGAAATCAGGGAGATTGATTTTTTATTGTGTATCATTTTCAGTTAAAGCTGAATTTCTCATGTTAAACTTGAGCACATCTTTTACACTTACAGAAAGTAAAAATTAGGTTAAAGTCACAAAGTGAATGTTGACAACATTCAGCCATCATTTTTCTCTCCGTTTTTTGTAAAAAGATTTATTCAGATGAGTCATACAGATGCATTCACATGAAGGTTTATTTTCCTGGTGATGTATTCTTGTGGAGGCACAAAGATGTCCATGCAGCCATATGTAACAAAAGCAATATTAATGGGACATTTGGAACACAGTACATCTGAAATACTGAGGCAGAGTTTATCACATGCTGCCATGAATTTGGCAAATTCTTGGTCTTCCATTTGAATGAGGTAAAAATAATTCATGAGAGTGTATGATAAATAAGTAATTATTCAAAAGCCCCACACATTTCTTTTTTATTTATCTATTATTTTTCACTTACTAAATGGAAACTGCCTTAGGAATATATAATTTATTTATTTTAAAAACTGTACTGATCCACTATTATACTCTCAGGTTGGCCACGTATGCACAAATTCTTTCTCCCCATGCTGCAACCAGCAAACTTCCAGTAGTTCTTTGAAGTTGTTATAGTTGTATAAAGCCAATGTTTATCAGTTATAATTCATGAAGTCTCTTCTACAGTGCTATGTTAAGTGTGCAGAGTGTCAAGTAGAAAAGTATAAAGAAAACACAGTTTGAGAACAGAATGCCTTTTTAAATAGAGAATACCAAAGATAATATGCCTATGATAAGAATATTCTTTTTCTACTAAAATCCTGTCCTTACACTTTTCTTGTCACTCTTCTGTTCCCAATCCATGCACCTTTTCAATGAGCATTTGGTTAGCCCCAAACTTTGAAAATAGCATGCTACCTGCAGCATGCCAGCGATCAGCTCCTCTTCCATTCTAAAATCAGGATGCAAGCTCCTATCTTCAAGATCCCACTAGAACCAGCTCCATTGTGAAAAAGAGGGTTTTAAACTTTATAATAAATCTGCTTTGTAGTTAGGGTTTAACCAAAGACCTGATCTGAGTCGGCTCAATGGTATTCTGGTGTTGGTTTACTGTCAGAACAGTAAAACATACATCATACGAATATATAAATTAGTAATTTAGGACAAATTTTCCACTGATATCCAGAAATAGGAATAGAGGGCATATAGTATGGAATTTTCTTACAGAGCCCTCAAATAATCCAATTCTTCACTGCTTATTGTATCATCATCTCCAGTGAAATGTGACTAACTAAAATCTATGGCTTAAATCACCCTTTTTCACCAAAATCTGAGCAGATGAGCTTTTTGACATGTTATCGAAAACACAGAAAGTAAGATAATGTGATTTTATATTCTCTAGACAATATGCTTTAAAATTAAATGCCAGGAATAACCTTATTCCTCGTCCATCCCTTTCTCTTTCCCCCAGCCTGCCCTGGTGCTTATGTTTATTTTCTTATTTACACACACACACAGACTTGATGTTCCTGTTCTGCAGAATAGGGCTGTGCAGGTCTTCCATTTGGAATTACATTGCATTAAAATATCTGATAATTGCATGTTTCATTTTCTCCAGTCATTCAAGGAGTTCACAGGGTCTGATGAAAAGCATAAAAAAATTAGTGTGATGTTTTGATGTTAGACCGAATGACAGGAGAGGCAAAACATTAGTTTCTAATTGGAACAGTGTTAACAGACATAAACAATTTCAGTCACCTTACAGTTACCTATTCAGGCTACTAACCAATTGATCAAAAAGTCTCAAAAAAAACCAAAGCACAAACAAGAAGCCCTCTAGGACAGCAGTTATCCTAATGTCTAAATGAAACCACAGAAGTACGAGGTTTGAGAAAATTGTGGTGTGCAATGTCTGAGTTATTGTTAAGGCAGACCAGTATTAGAATTTAGATTAGTGTTATCTTCTTTTAATAACACAGAAGAACATTTGTCAAGTCATAAACCAGACCCTGCTCTTCCTAATGGAGATAGTTGATATTCCTACAGTAGCTCCCAATTAATATCAGTGGGAGGAAAACAAGTCAGTTTGTTTTCACTCAGCCTAAATTGCTAAAAGGCAGATTTAAACAAAACAAAACAGAAGTTTTTCTATAGTTGAGATGAGATCCACTTTAGTGGCTTGAAAGTTTCTCTTTTCTTCCTACCTAAGCTTATAAAAGTTAGGGTGAGTCATGAGGACTTTCTCTGTAAATATTCTGGTTTGGGAACCTTTTCCTAGGAACTGCCAGACACCAGTTCTAAACTTTCCTCAGTAAGTGCATATGCAGTGCTTCCCACATGATCACATTTAACTTTCCTTCCTGAAAGGGATGTTACATTAAAATATAGGCATGTTGAACTAAGGTACATTTACAGGGTCCTAACTTACAACTATCAGGTTCGCAAGGTTAGGTAGAGACCCAGCCCCTTACAAAAACTAATGTCTTTCTAAAAGACTGAAAACTCTCAGCTTTTATTCAAAAATGATATTCCATCATCACAGAATGTTTTGTGTTGGAGGGGACCATAAATATCATTCATTCCAACTCCCCTCTATGGGCAGGGACACCTTTCACTAAACCGGGTTGCTCAGAGCCCCATCCAGACTGGTCTTGAACACTGACAGGGATGGGGCATCCACAGCTTCTCTGGGCAACCTGTGCCAGTGTCTCACCACGCTCACAGTAAAGAATCATGAAAACAAACATGAAAACATGTCTTGTTTTTATCATGAAAATAAACATAATGTTTTAATACGTACAGTCAGTGTACAGAATGTGTGCTATAAGTCAATTGACAAGTATTCAGAACCTATTCCATACCTTTATGTTTATGTTGGTACAGCACACTTGACAACAGAGTGAGTATTTCAAACATAACTGTTAACAGAATTTATGACAAGACAAACATTAGCAATAAGCTACTAAAATATAGCAATGAAAAGACGAAGACTTAAGCTAGATGATCTGTATAGCACTAAATCTGCAATCCCCAAATCCTCTGTCTGAGATAACAGATTCCTCTAAATCAACAAGACAGGAAAGCATGCAAACATGATGTGCATTACAACACAGACACATCTTCTCTGCTATCTTCAAATCTTATATATAAGGAAGTGAGGGGGGGAAAAAAAAGGATCAAATACAACACCTGCCTTTAGTTCAAATTCCAGCCCCTGGAACAGACATTAAAATTAAAGCCTTGATGAAATATTAATGTGTTAATGCTGCTATAAACTGTTCCTTATTAGCAGCATGGTTCTTTGTTACATTTCTATAATCTTTCCAAATCAATAGATGTCAGTTGCACCAGTGGAAGTTATATTAAAATTTATCTGGTGTGTTTCTTTTACAAACTGTGAAAGAACTCTGTAGTGTTTCAACAAAATCCTTTGCTTGTTTTCTGTTGAACAGATACTGGTGTCCTCTGAAGATGGGAAATCTCATTTCCATCACATTTTTCCAGCAAATTATTGTGGGTTAGTTCACAGCTGAATACTTCAGAAGAACTTAAACCTGTCATTTTATCCTGAGTTACCCCAAATATGCTCATCTTAAATAAATGAAGTAATAATGAAGAATAATGAAGGGAGAAAATAAGCATTCTTCCTCATCTAGTCCAGCCACAATTTCTCTAACAGGAAGAACAGAGAGACATGACACATAACCTGGCACAAAAAAATATACACAAGGTGCTTTCACCCATTCTTCTCAGAGGTGAGAATATGTATTATATGTATTCTAGGTGTATTATACCATACAGAAATGTAGCCTGAGTTGATTACAGAACATCCCTTTCCTTTTTACCAATTTCTACTTGGTATTCTGCTTCCTATTCAATTACTAGTGAAGACAAGCTTCTTTCTAGTCAATATTTGGAAGTTAAAAATGAAGCTTATTGCTTATTGAAATCAGCAGCATAAAGAATATTAGCAGATTTTTGCATACATAAGGAAAAAGAATGCACTTCTTCATATGCAAAATGGACACTTTTATCTTAACTACGCAAGACTCCACTAAAATAAAGACCTGACACTGGCAGCTCTTTCATAGGCACTGTTGGCTTTTTCACAGAAAGAATTGAAATGGAATAATTTTACATTTTGTTTCAAGGAGAGGCCATCAGCACCCCACCCACACACCAAAAAAATCTCTCAGAAAACATCAGATCCTTCATGGGGAAAGAATAGCACGGATAAAAGCCAGTGAAAAATTTACTGACTACCTTGCTTCTGTCCTCTGCCATAAATCCCCATTAGCTGCAGCAAGGTAAGGAGCATCTCATTTGATGTAATGAGGAACATTCACAGAACCGTCATTTCTGAAGTGTAATCAAATACAATTGTAATTATTGCAACACTTGGCTTTACAAGTCTCTCTTCTGTTTTCTTTACTGAGAGTACTGTAAATCTTGCAGCCAAAATATCCTTCTTTTTTTAAAAAAAATTGCTTGTATTGATAAATTTGGATTTAAAAAATGGGACTAAGAGAGAAAGGGTGTGTCTGTGGGCTCTGTGTTGCTGTTGTAAGTACGTCCCATTGCAGCTAAAGTATCTAGAGTATTTTCATTGGTATACCCTATTCATAATATATTTATATATATATGTATGGTATAGAAAATATTATATAATTTATAATGTTATAGAATAATAGAATTCTATTACTTAATACAATAATATAATAACATGTAATGTAATTGCATATATTAACTGTTCTGGTCATAATATAATGTATAGACAGGGAAAAAAATTTACCTGAGTGAAAGAGTCCCTGTTTCCAGAGATTATGAGTGTCTTCACTTCTTGTGACAATGATTGAAATTGTGATTCCTCGAGAGTCTCTGAAAATCAAAGTTTAAGCACAGGAGGAATTACTGATCTTTTACTTACGTCTTTAACGAAAGTCCTACTAATTCCAGCAAGCGCAGAAATTGGCTTTCAATCAGCAGGTTTGGTCTATCTGTAAATAGTCCAATTCCTCCTGTTTAATACTTCCAAATAAAAGGTCAGTCATGCTCCAAAAATAATGTAAATGCAACTAAAGGTTAATCTTCCTCTCAGGATTACAATGCCTTAAGGTTACACATGCAATTTCTTTAAAGAAGATGTGTTCAGGCATATGTAACCTGGCTGTGCTTGGAAAAAACATCTGGAAATAGTGATCAAAAGAGAGTAATGCATTATTAATTCCAGAGAATAAAATAGAAAAATAAGGTAGCTTCCTTGCAAATTAAGCTGAGACATAACTTGTCTTCTGTACTTTGTTCAAAGGATCTAAGAAAAATTGTCCAGTGATGTGTATCTCTAGCAATTATGTAGAGAAAACTATCATTAAGCTAGATTGTGTTCCTTGGAAACTATTCTTAGTAAAGGATAAAATGCTTCTGTTCAGCTCCCAGATTGCTACTGGAGAATTATTTACTGTTGTCACATGTCCCCTTTACTACTTCAAAATGGCAGTTTAGCTGAACTGAAAGGGATTTGAAGTCAGTCTTCACTTCTTATTGTTCCTCCCCATTCACTGCTGTATGTTCAGGATTGCCTTACATGCTGAGACTTTGCAAAAGATTTTGGAGTGAAAAATCTTTCCTTAAATAGCAGGAAAGATGTTTGCAATGTACCATGTAACTTTCTCACAGGATTTCTCAAAGTTAAATGTTTTTCAAAATATTCTGAGACTCTCAGTTTATACTTTCCCTGGAACAACATAATTTTCATTTTCACATTAAAACTTTCATTACCTTTTTTTCCCCCTTGTATATTCTTTTCTGTTATATAAAATGTTTGAGGGGGTTTATGAGCACTATGTAACATAACATATATCTGTCAGCATCTGCAGCTTGACAGTAGTGTCTGTGTGAGCTGAACAGAAAGCATTTTGCACGTGGCTGTGTGAAATCCTGCTATCCAAAAGCGAGCGGAGTCCTCCCTGGTTTCAGTGTTCCTGCGCAGCTGATTTCAGCTACAACATTTGAGAAAGACTCGCAACATCAGACCATATGTTTGATAACTGAAACATTTGCAGCAGGGCAAAGCCTGGGTGTATGTTGATCACTTGGCTGCTGGGTACTACATCTGCTGTAACAAAGAAAATGCATGACTAATGCTGCACCTCATCTAAAAGGAAAACTAGTACTTCTGAAATGGTAACAGTCTGACAGATTGCCAGGTATTTCAAGGGGTACTGCCAAAATGTGGTCAGCAGAGGATCTGAAGCAAGGATCATCTTTAATGGGGTTGAAGTTCCGTGTTTCCCTGAATAGGAAAAAATTGCAGCCCTGTACATCTTTGAGCACACAAAATTGCTATAATGTTCTTTTGTAAAAGAAGAGGAACTACATGGCACATTATGAAAAAATAGCAATGCTTTACCTCTTACAGCACCTTCCTTCTAAGGACTGAAATACATTTTAATGATCAATAATGAAATTTCACAATACCCTTCCTAGAGTCAGGTATATAAGGAACAGAGGGATGTAATACCAAGAAGGATTTATTTTTATGAAATTTTCCTTATTTCTACATATGAAGTCTTATAATAGTCACACAGCTACATCACTGGTGAGCCTGAATCAACTTCCCTTTCAGGGGAACAGAGATCAAAATCACACACTGAAGCACCAGAGGGATGTTGCACTTCCAGTGTGAACACAAGGTCCTTCAATACCTTCAGATCTTTTCTTACTAAAATTTATTTTCTTTGTGTCTCACATTAATTGTGCTACTCACCATTTCTGGTGAATATGCAGGCAGTTTTGAATATCTTTATTCCAGAACACCAAGAGAAGGGTCAGTTTCTGAAATGTTTGACTCAAACTGAAGTTAGTTCCCTGAGATAAGTTACCAGTGGGATGCCATTTGGATCTGCGCTAGAATATATATTGCTTAGCAGAAAGGAATTCTAGGGAGCTAACAAAGTTTAATGATGATAAAAAATGATTCAGAATAACCAAAACGAAAACTGTCATGAATTGGTCTTGTACTGACTGACTTGGCAATGAAATGGCAAATGAAATCCAGTGTCATAAGTGCAAAATAAGGCATGCAGATGAAAACAACCCTGTGAAGCACTAAAATAGTTGGGTTTTGTTACTTGCTGAAGAAAATTATTTGTGTCACTCTCAGCTGAAAATTCAGCAATGTAAAAAAATAATAAAAAAAAAAAATCCCAGACTGAACATCAACAATTATTAGTAAAGGAATTGAGAAATGAACAGCATAAGTGCACTATTGAATGAAGCAAAATCCACGGTATTGCATGCAGTTCTTTCAAATTAGATAAAATAGAAAGATGTGGAAAAAGCCAGTAAAATGCTGAACTTATGGAAATTCTGATGCATGAATTAAGAGCTATTTAACTTTGAAAAACAGATTAGAGGAGAGGGAGACTAGTTATGAACAACTCGTAAAAAGAGCAGGTTTTCCCAAAAGAGTAGTTGCAGGGAAAAGGGTGCAAACATAAAAGTTTAGCATTTCTTTTAGAAGTTTAAAGGAGATTTTTTTTTTTCAGCAACGTGCAATAGTGATTACTGAAACTCACTGACACAAACATGTTGTTCACAATTACATGAATGAATTAAAAAAGGAGGAAGGAAAGTGAGTAGGGATTATTACATGCATGATGCATTGATGGAGATATGACCTGCCTTCAGGAAAATTAATGTGATGTATATCTCTGGGAGCTAGCAAGGTATAGAGAGTCAGTTGCACTCTTTATGTACCTTACTGAACACCAACTTCTGACTACTGCCAATGACTGCACCAGGTCAGATGGACCATGTTTCACACAGCACTACTTATTCTTGACTAATTTTAACTGGAAGACAGACTATTTTGTAATAGATGGATGTCTCTAGATAAACAAAGAGATGATATTCAAGGTTCTTCAGAATATTTATCTAATTATTCTTATTTGTTTGAGGGGAGTTTAATATACATGGGAAAAGAAAGCTTATTGGGTCCATGTTGCCTATTTTTATGGGAACGGTAGGCATTTGTAATGAATGATGGCATGAGACAGAACAAGAGAAAATTTTTTTCTCTAGGTTCTTTCTCCCAAAAGACAGTCTAAACCTGAATCCGTTACCCAGTATCAATAATTTATGGCCAGATTACATACAGTTTATGTTAAGCAGAAAACTGCAGGAGAATAAGAGGGAAAATATATGTCATAGTTACCTGAGGGAAGGGGAGGGAAATGAAGGAATTCAGAACATATTGTGGATTTTTTGAGATCTCCAGGTATAGTGCCGTTGGTACTACTGATAATAAAATTCAACCAAACGCATTTTGAGATGGACAGTTTAATGCCTATAGGAATTGCTTAGTCTATCAATAACAAATAAATCTTATACCGATTGCAGAAGATCTCATATTAATGCACAGGAAAAAAATTGCTTTGTCCTGTTGATAGCTACCTTTTTCTCTGCTCTAATCACCTTCATATTATACATGTAGTATTGGATTCACTCTGTCAGTGCAAGTGAAATATTCCCCAATTACTGCATATGTCACCAGGGCCAAGAACAGCGGTACAACAACTGTGATGGAGCTGAAAGGGTTTTGCAGAAACCTGCTTGGCCAGCAAGTGCTCTTTCTCTATTTATGGCTTACTAAGCTCATTATGTAAAGATGCAGAATGATATTAAGCAAAGAAATTTAAGACTGAACACTAAGAAAAATTTCCCATGATGATGATTCTGTTTAACTTCCTGAGAGAAATACAAAATATGTAAACTGGTCTAGATAAAAGATTGGTAAATGTGACCCAAGAATATCTGTCCATCTCTGGTACTGAAAGAAGACAAGATACCCTGTAGGGTCTTCATCTCTTATTTCTGTGATCACAAGAAATGAATGGAATAATGCTCCTAAAGCATTGTTCATACACCCTAAGCTACTGCAAAGTGCTTTTTTGCTATCTGAATGAGCCCTTGGTGTCTGTGCTACCACACAGTAATCCATTGTTGTGGTAAATGCCAAAAGATATTAAGGCAGTTTGAGGCAAAACAAGACAGGCAGCAATAAAGCTCAATATAAACATAAAACAATATAAACATAAAAATGTCTGCCTGATTTGCTAAGCCCTGCCTGCTCAGGAGAGCTTCTGCAGCTCCCTCTCTGCTCAGGGCAGGCAGTGTAGCAAGAGAAACAAAAGCTGTGTGGTGGTGTAAGCACAGCCTGAGTGATAGTGAAAAGAACATGGTATGTCGAGAATGTCCACATCTTTTTCTGTCATGATTTTGGTAACTAAGCAATGAGGAATCTTTCGGGGAGAATGGATGAACTATCATACCTGTTTATATGTTGAAATTCCAGTGGAAATTGTCTGTAGGAGAAGAGCATAAGATATGAGAGTGATGGTCTGCAAAGTTCAGAGAGAGATTAATAAAGGGAGATGTTCTGGCAAGGAAACTACAAGAGAAGAAGGGGTAAGAAACAATAATATGTGTTGCTATTTTGTGAGGGCCACATAGTGTGAAATGGCAAGCGGGTGTTGCTGCAAGCCCAGACGCTGTCTGCAGCGGGCATTTCTGTTCCTCCTGTGACAGGGAAATTCTTATTGTGGGCATGTAACCAAGCAAGCTAAGGTTGCTATCATCTTGGTCTAGAATATCATAAATTTGGAGATGCAAACATTCTATAAAGTATTTTTTTTTCTGGCTTAATTACAAAACTGGGAGTTTATTTAATTTTATTTTTGTAATAGACCTTGTCTAAGTTTCGAATCTGCAAGAAAGGAAATCCCTTTTAGCAAATTTTTGTATCTTCTTTTTCTGAGGATTGGATAGAATTCTGTCACCCTCACCCTCATACCTATTAGCACATCCTAGGAAATTATTCTCATAAAGTCTGCTCTCCCTATCCTGTTTTTCCATTTCCTTGATGTAGTATTTTACCCCTTTATTCCTGTGAGTAATCTCTGCAAGGAACTCATGGGCTGCTATAATTAATTTTAAATTTTCTGTGCCATATATCTAATCACATCTTTGCTACCTTAAGGTATCTTGTTTACTGTGGCACAATTTTCTAATAGGTTACAGTTATGTAAATGACAACACACGACTTGTTTAATCTGGCTTGATTTCTTCCTCCCAGATCAGTTTAGAATAATAGAACTAAGCTGTTCATTTTGCATCCACTAGATGCCTCATGGTAAGCTAACACCAGGACTTTTTTAATTTGAAATTCATTGCTGTGTCAAGCAGAAAGATGCTTTTATTTAACACAGGGAAACAATTGGATGCCTGAGGCACCTGTATTCTATTTTCTCATCTGTCATTAATTCAGTATGTGTCTTAAGCAGTTCACTGAGACCAAGCTGTTTACATTCACTCAGCTAAGTGTACCTGACTAAACAGCATGATTTTACAATTTTTTAGTGTATCAAAAAATTACACTTCAACATTAAGTGCTTTCATGTGAATTTAAATTCTTAAGTTTTCATAAATTTGAAAAGTTTAAAATGAAAATGATTTTTCCTTTGATTTCAACATATGTTTCACGGATAGAAAATATCCACATTATAGGCTGCTTTAAGAAATGCTTGTCTTTCTTAGGGGATTTAATACCTTCAGATAAAAATGTTCTCTAGAAATAAAATATAGTAATATTCATGGAGAAGGAAAAAATTATAGAGTGTAGGAAAATGTAGGAAATTAGCAGGAAATAGTCACTGAGTTTTCTTTCTCTCTGTTTCATCTACCTGCCTCCTACAAAACAAGGAACTCACATCCTGTTTCCTAATCCCTATGATTCTTATCAGCAATTAAGATCACTGATGATTTTCTGCTTAGCAATATTGAATGTTGCATCAAAGCACCATGATCTGGATAATTTTCAGCCAATTCACTTCCCTATTATGCACTTCTCCCTTATTGGAATTTGACCAATCCTATGAGGCTACAAACCAGCCCAAGTTACTGTTTTGGTTTCTTTAAATTTTTTTAATGAAATCTAAAAATTTCTAAAACATACTTTTGGATCAGAGACTAGGCTTTGGACTGGGCTGAGACTTTGGATAGTACATTCAGACTCTGCTTGCAACCTTATAGTCTGCATGCATTTGAAAATATTTTCTAAGCTCAGCTATATTTTAAATGAGGATAGTAAAAGTCAAGAATATCTTTAAAGCTTGGGTTCATTCTGCTGATGTTACAAAAATATGAAATAAAAACACCAAACTTGAATTACACTTGTGTCAAGAGAAGTCAGCTACTAAGTGCTGATCATACAACCTGTGCTCTGGCTACCACAAACAGATGGGATTAAAAAGCCTCTATATATACCCTGAGGAACAGATGGATATGAGTACTCCGATCCCGTTTTCCCTGACCCATCAGCAATTTCTCATCTCCTGCCATGAAATTAAACTGACATGACCTTTTGGGTTTGACCCACTCATCTGCAAGTCACTGTTTGTGTGCTGTGTCTTGAAAATATTTTCTGGCATAGCAACAAGTGTTGCAAAGAAAGAAAAGTGTTTCTACAGGCAGGAATCTTTAAAGCACATTTCTCTATATTATGTAAACCTTTTTATATTGTTATATCTCCAGACGGCGAGTTAAAAAATACTCTACCAAAACCTGAAACTGTAAAAAATATTTGTAACTTTTATTTAATTTTTCATTTACCCTTTTTGTACAATTTTTTACTTCTTTGAGCTAGTTTATCAAGCCTCCAAGTCCATATAATTTATTTATAAGATTAGATTGTCCAAGACTAATACAGATATGTCAGATGTAGCTCCAGTGAAATGACTGTGAGAATCTGTTACATAAAATTTCAAATATATATATATATATATATAAAAAAAATTATAGATTTTCTTTTTAATCAAACCTTGTCCAAAATCCTAACTAAGGAATTTTCATTTTATTTTGTGTCTATTTCTATTGTGTCTGCCATGCCAGGTCTGATTTCAGTTATAATGAGGAGAGAATATATAATCTTGTTATCCCTGTGGACTTTAGAATAGGTGCCTCAAAACCACAAGCTACTTCTTGTCCGCTGCCCATTATATTGCTTATTTCATCAGGAATCCCTTCAAGAATAGTTCTTGGCTTTTTTTCAAAGAACATGTCTTTTAACTCATCAGTGCAGGCATTTCTGTTGTTTTTTTTTCTAAAGTCAATATTTCTCTACTTCTTGGTTTCTTTTTTCCTAAAACCACTTTAGTCTGAATTTGTTAATCCTTCTGGGACCGTAGTGTTTGAAATATTTTCAAATTGTTCTTAATGCAATGGTATTGTCTACATCTTCATTCATTGTTTCCTGTTTCCAAAAAACCAAATCTCCAAAAATTCCATTAACCATAAAGTTTACTTCATATATTCAAGCCTAATAATTCCTTTGAAAACCAGAATTGATCAATTAAAACCCAGCAATTTTAACAAAGATCAAATAAATTTGTGTGTTCAGTCTTTGAATATTTAATTATGTGTAGGTATCTTTGCGGTTTTTGTTAATTTCAGTGTAGACTGAGATAGCACTTCATGTACTTGTTACGCAAATAATTTCTCTTTGAATTGGAGAATGAGTCTATTAGTCTGCTTCATTATGCAATCTGAAAAGCATGAAAAAGAAACTTCTGAAAAAACATAAACAAAGAGTCATGATTATATACTAATGGTACATTCCAGTATGCCGTGTCAGACAAAAGGCAATTATATCCTGAAGTTATGTATGTGTAAACTGGGGAAATATTATGGCTGAGCACACACCATTCCCACTTAGGATTTTATAACTTCCATAATGTCTTTCCAGCATCAGATGTGCATCACCAAGGTAAGCTTTATTGGCTTTTCATACTTTTCAAATGATCCTTCAAAACTTATTTTCTTCAAGTACATTCTGTCTTTCAGAACAAAGGGAGACTTCTCTTGTGACTTTCCTTTTTTCCCCTTCTTCTGGTTTATAAGGTAGATGATTGCTTCTGATTTAACCTTGACTGACCTTTAGTGTTACCTGCACTCAGCTGGCAACGTACAAGTTAACCAGTCAAGCACTTGAGACATGTGTGACCTAAATGTCAGTATACAACAGAGTTATCTATTTTTGCCTTTTGGTGGGTAAAATTAGAGCAATAACTCTTTGGCTTGTAAGAAACTTTGACAAAGATTTGGGAGGATTTTTTGTCCTTGGCTACAGTCCACCTAAAGTTAGTCATCAATCTTTAAGGAGTAGCACCATATATTTTATAGTAGTATGCTGACAACATTTACCAGCTAATTCTAAATGTTTAGACAATTCTACAGTGACTTGCTGTATTCTGCAATACACTGTCGAAACTGAATTTCAGGTAAAATGTCATGTGAAGAAAATATGTTGCCTTCTTTGTGAGTTAAAGCTCAGGGCTCTAACTGTGTCACACATGTAGTCTGGAAAAGGTATGGAAAACCAACCCAAAAACTCCTGGCATCACTATTGAATGACTGATTCTCCTTCTATATTCCTAGTGTGTTCATACTGAGTGAATATGAAATAAAAGCACTGTTTCTCTGTACTGCTATCTCTGATTGGTTGAGACCATCAGGTTTATTTCCTAATTGATAATAAACCTGAAGGACACATTCTGGCTGACACAGCATGGAGTCAGATAAGGACAAGATCAAAGTCAGTAGTTAAGCAGCAGCAAAGAAACATGAAGTTTCTTTGGAAATCCTCAGCAAATTTGTATCAATTGTTCCTGACTTAAACTTCCTTAACCAGGAAGTTTCACATCTTTATATGAGGATACTGATATAAAACAAAAAGTAAAACCACAAACAAACAAAAACCAAAAGAATTTTGCGTGTGTCAATAAGGCTCTGTAGCTCTCACATGAATTTGTGAAAGGCATGATATATATACATATATGTGTGAGTCCTAGGAAGTGCCAGATTATTGCTGTCCACTTTATAGTTTTATTTACCACACAATTAACCAGTAGTGTTTTTACTTCATAGACTTGGTTTGTTATTCTTCTGCACTGATTATGTACTGTATAAACTGCAGGAGGAAATGATCTTTGATAGATGATTGCAATCAGGATGATAATATGTAATTTTGATTAACCAAGGGAGTTTGATTAATTTTGATGTTAGAATTAGAATAATATGATGCTGGAAGAAAGAGCTTCTTTCTGTCACTCAAAAGGAGTAATAACATAGAAGATTGTTTATTTACAACTCATGCAAATACTGAGCTGCAACTTTCCTAAATTTTGTCAGGAAAAGGTAAACAGGACAATGTTGTAAAGTAAATTCAATATCAGTGGTATATTTACAAGAATATAAACATTGTATGCATTCTCTCTAGCGTGAAATCTCTGGAATAACCCTCATTTATTTGTGTGTTTCATTTCTTAAAATATTAAAGTGGCTATTATATTCAGTATCTTTCTTTCTGCCTTTTTCTCCTGTGTTACCTAGGGTGTCATTCCCACAAAAGTCACACTAAGTGCAACACTGTGTGTTGTCCTGTTTGTGATCTTTTATATACTGTATGTATCCATGAGAGTCTGTTTCAACTGAAAGTCAGTTCTCTGTATTCATTTTTATAGATTTTCCTAAAATTTCCTTGGAATTGTTAAGGGTCATATTGCATATTTGTTTGATTAACATTTTTTTTTTTGCATAATTCCATAATATGATCTTTCTACTTTAACAACTAAGATAGCTACAAGTAGCATGAAAGACCAGGAGAAAGAGTATTGGGTACTGCACACTGCACTAGGATCAAAAAGATTAAGGATAGGATCCCCTAAAGTTATGATGGGCTGCTGGCTATCATTAAAATCAAAACATGACCCTTGCATTCCTATTACTTTGAGAACAACTAGTAGAATAAGTGCTTATTCAAATAAGACAGCAGAGGTACCCTGCTTTGGAGCTGACACAGATTGTGATGGAGTAAAGGACTACAATTTTAATTGCAGTATGTGCTAAACTCACATTATGGATTGCATTTGTTTCTCCTGTATTCTCCTGAATTAATTCTGTGACGATAATTAACTTTATGTAAAAGATCAATATGCCAGTGTCAAGCAGAATCACATCCACTGTGACATAAAGACACTTATAATGCATTTCATTCTGTTTTATTGATTTAGTTGGTGTTTTCTACTGTAAATTTAAGCAGAACTGCCAGGGTTACAGAGACTAGGAGAAGTGATAAAGATACCTTTCAATCACTCTCTGTGCATGCCTGGATGGATTCAAGACACAGAGCATATGCTCTAAACCACATAGACACAAAGTCTATTATAAAACCACAACCCAATGCTCCCTCCTGGCCTCAGTGTTTGGTCTGGCATGTAGACATTCTCATCTCTATTACACATAGCTGGGAAAAGTGCACTGAAAATCTGTTACGGTAATATCACCATTTGCAATTGCAGCTTATTGGAGCACTGCTGAATGTTATGCATTAAGGTTAGCATACAGTGATAAACAGAAGCATGTTCTCAGTGCTAGTGCTCCACACACAGCCAAAGAACACTGAAGGTTAAATACAAGTTGAACACAGACATGAGATATGAAATGCATTACAAGTTTTATTACTACTGTAATAACAGCGAGGAACATTCCAGTTATAATGGATAAGGAACACTTCAAACAGTTGAGAAGATGCTCCTAGGGATAAATTTTAAATTAATTTGCTCATAGCTTTTGGCTGCAACACCTGCATTTAAATACAGCGGCTTGCAGGAAAAAAAAAAAAAAGAAGTCTGTGTTAGAAAAATTTAAAACATAAGTAGTAAATTGATATTATGAATTCTTAAGTATTCTTTTGAATGCCTCTTTGTGGCTCATTCTGAGGCTTGCTTACCTTCCTGCCTCCCCTTGGGTGCATGATACGAGGATGGGTATAACCAACAATCCCCTCGGAAATAAGAAGCTTCAGATTCCAAGGTCTCAGTCAACACATTCACTCCTCAGAGCTCTGTGAACACTCAGAGGTCCTTTTTAGTATAAGCAAACAACACAGAACTCTTGACTGATGAACACAGCATACAGATAAACCACAGTGCAATTTTCTAATTTAGATGCAAGAAAAAGCATCACATTTTTGTTCCCGTTTAAAAAAAAAGTTCTAGAGTTAACCTTTTATGGTTTGTAAAAATGAAAGGATATTTGGACCAGATTACATTAATTTAAAATTCTAAAATCAGAAGCTTAGAGACTGTGCAGACTAGAATAGTTTAAATGCTTCTTAAAAGCAAACTAGAATAGTTTAAATCCTTTACAACCCACTATACCTGTACATATTCTGAACCTGAAAAATCTCTCTCTTACCTCCTTTAGAATCAAATCAATAAAGTTTATCAGGCAGTTAAAAGAGAACTGATTTAAGACAAATATCATCCAGTATTAACCATACAATGAAGTTGAACAACATTTCTCTAAAATTTGACCTGTAATAGCATGAATTTTGAAGGAAAAGAGAAACAAAACAAAATGAAGCAAACAAAGCTTTTTCCCCCCCTTTTTTCTTTCTTTTTTTCTTTTTTTTTTTTTTTTAAAGAAGCCCCCAAACTATCATACAAACAAAAAAAACCCCTATAGAACCCACAAAAAACCCCCTCAGGGAACTCCCATATTGCTATTACTTAAAAGAGAAGTGTAATTTTTTTATGATTTAACTCTCAGTACCCTATTCCAGATTTAAGCATAGTTTAGGTATGAAATTTAAGAGCGTTGTGACTATTCTGTTTCTCAACAACTGCTTATTTATATAAATTACAAACCACCACAAACCACCATGTTGCCTGCATTTTCTGCACATTCTGTTATAGCAGGAGCTGAAAGCTGCTTTGGAAAGGAAATTTTCTACTGTTTTAAGAAGTTTGCACATTTGACTTTCTTTTATCTGAATTCTATCAGCATATCACATCTCTGAGAAGCCAAAATCTATATAAAAATGCTAAGAGAAAGGATGGTTTAGAGGTTTTTTAATAAAACCACACATCTAATCAGATTCAAGTTACCAAATTTCAAAGCAAGATAGTGTTCATTTATTCATTCGTGCTTGTTCAAGAAAGTTCTAAACTTCCATTTTTCTGTTGTGAATTTGAATATTTTAAAGGAAAGAAAACTCTTTTTATATGATATGGCACAAAAAAGGTCTAAGCTCCCTTTGCTAATGCAGTGAGCTGCCTTGAAGTGTCCAGAAGTCAATGCAAACATTGACAGAGGCCTCCTAGACCTATAAACTACCCTTAGAGCATAGAACGCTTTTCTTCTAAGAATGCCCAAATGAGTTATAAAGGAATACTTTATTTTTATGTTCTTATAGACCATTAAATCTTTTTTAAAGCAGTATTATTTTGAATCAGTAAGTTTTGAATGTATGAAAGTACAATAAGCTGCATTTTATACTGAAAAAAGCATTTATTATTCAGATATGTCTTTCTTCATTATTCATTCACTAAACAGTATTAACCTTGGTCTTAAAATTGTGGACTATGCTTCTACAATTTATTCAGTCAAATAGACCTTACAGGTTCTGGATGCAGTGTTAGACACAATTTATCCATGCAGGCATTCTTATTAGACTCTTGTCACGTAATATAGTGCTGGTGAACTTTTCCTCCTTTTGCTCAGTTTTTTATCACAGTTTATGAAATGACTGTATTGTTGTGCTGTTGTCGGTGAGAGACCACAAATGCAAACTCTGTTTTGGGTCTAAACGTTTCAGAAGAAATAATTACAGTGGAAATGATTTCAGTACAGATTTACTTTTTTGAGAAAACCATTGTGTTTTTAAATCTGTTACTCTTAGACAACAGTGAGCTGTTCCTGTCTTCAGGATGCTGCAGCATTGAGAAATCAGAATCAACGTGTTCCCACCTATTATTGAAGTCCAAATCAGCAGTAAAACCTTCTTTGTACAATTGCATAATTTTGTCACCATGAAAGTTTTCTGTCCTGGCTGAATTCAGAATTGAAAATGAGCTGTAATGACCAAAATTTTCTTTTCATATATAGACAAGGTACTTGCAATCATCTGAAAGAGCTTCTTACAGTAATGGCTTAAAGGTGTTATAGTACTGGCTAAAATATTATGACATGAGACAGGCAAGAGAGTTTAAACTCTAAAAAGATTTATTTGAGAAAGCACAGAAGAAGTAAGTGTTATCATTTCTTACATGTGCTGAACCAAGGGAAAGAGTTTTAGTCAGAACCTTGCTCCGAATGACAATTTATGCTGTAAGCTAAAATTTGTGCCAGAAATGGATATGCAACCAGTACTCTCAAGGTCTCATTTTGACATTTAAACCTGAAGGATAACCTTTGTTTTATTCTATATTATGCTAGAAGGATTTTATTTACTGGAAGCAAAACCTTAGCCTCCTGTTAAGGCCTGGGGCAGCTAGTGTGGTTTCACATTACGGAAAAGAAGAGCAGTAGGATTTTTTTTATCTGTACAAAAAGGTACACACAATTTCCTTTGTATCCCAGAAATACAGTACAGACTCCTCATGGTATTACACTTCAGTTATAGCGGTGGTGGTCTGGGAAGGAATTGTGAGCATAATTTGTGGTGTTGCTGTGGTTGGTTGACCACAACAATGACTGAAGTGTCTAACAATCCCTTCCCCCAGCAGGATGGGGAAGAGAACTGGAGAGCAAATGTGAGCCAAAAAATTGTGGTTCAAGATAAAGGTGTTTTAATAAATAAAGTGACAAAATACAAGTGATGCAAAGGCATCACTCACCACCTTCCACAAGTAGGCTCATGTCCAGCCAGCCTCAATGAAATGGATACTTTAAAGAGATTAGCTCCTATTTTTCTGCTCTAAAGATGAAAAATAGAGATCACCTACCACTAACAAGCTCTTACACGTTCCTTGGTGTTTTGGGGATTTTTTTTTTATTTTTTGTTTGCTTTTTTTTTTTTGCTTGGGGTTTTGGTTTTGGGTTTTTTTTGTGTGGGTTTTTTTTGGTGGTTTTTGTTGTTGTTTTGTTGTATTATTATTAATATTATTATTATTTTATTATTATTATTATTTTCATCTGGCCCTCTACTCCAACTCCAAAGGACTTATATTAGTAAAATAAAAATCTGACCTTTTAAATTTCTTATTCAGTTTTGCAGATCATGAGGTTTGAGCTATTTGGACAATGTCTGCAAATGTTCCTAATATTTTACCCAGTGTGAACTGACCCTGAACTGAATGTTTGTCACTAAGAAATAGAAAGTTCTAATGAGTTTATTATCATTGTTAACTTTTTTTTTTTTTCTTGGAATTTGCTTTCATAAGCATGCATGAGAGTGCTTTGCAACATAATAACTCAGAATGCACAGGAGGCATCATTTTCTCTTCTATTAGTTACTGTCATGTGAAATACTTTATTTTAGGTCCTTCTTAAGTGCAGGGAAAGTTGTAGCTGAAAGAGACTTTGATTTTTGCCATCTAGGACTGCTTCACCTTGTTAGTTGAGCCACTTGACACAGGAGGCCTGAACATATTTACAGAGATCATCAAATTTAACTAACCCTTCTTGGGGGTGTTTAGGGCTCTAGATCACTGATATCTAACTTAGCCTGAGAGTTTAAATAAGTTACTTTTTCATTGTTCATTTTCTAAAAGACTGTAAAAACCCCTGAGATTCTTGACAGATGTCTACCTCAAGGCGTGGAGGTTTTTATGTTCGAATGCAATCAGTTTTAATTCATTTCCTAAAACAGTTGGGTGCATTTGAATTTTCTTGGCCTAAAACTCATAAGTGTGGCAATTTCACTTTCAAAATGTCAGTTATTAGCTTTAAGTCATAATAATGTAGCTGTCTGTATACATTGGATTTAAAGATGCAAAACTGTTGTTTTATGCTTACAGCCCAAAAACTCAGGCAGGAGATGTTCTTGTTTTCACAGCTTTACCTTGCAGCTGTCTGTAGGACTCCTTTTCGTCTCTCAAAATTATGATTCAAGAGGCTCTTGCCAGGGAGCAGCAAAAGTGGCTGCTCCAGAAAGCAAATTGAGGCGGGAGCCAAGGATGAGAGACAGGAGAGAGGGGGCAGTGCCCTCCCAGGTGAGCAGTGCGAGCCCAGCGTGCCCGACTGGAAGGGCAGAGCAGGTGTGGCCATCAGCTAGCAGCTCAGAGGGCACGGCTGCAGGGAGAGAGCAAATCCGGGATCGGGCACAAGGCTGAGCACCGACACAGCTGCCCTGGCTAAGGAGAAACCTTCGGAAGGGTCAAGGGCAAAGGGTTTAATGCAGCTCCCAAACAGCGCAGTATGGGGCAATAAAGACAAGGCTTCTAAGAATTCTTTTGGTGGAAGCATCTGCCAAGGTCTCACAGCTGCATCATATCAGCTTTCAGCCCAGGCTAAGGCCAAAGGGAGGAGAGATTGAAGGGTCTGCTGGTGCAGGTAGAGCCCTGACAGCTGTGAGGCACAGTGAGTCTGAGAAAGTATAGAACTGGTGAAAGCTTCTCATCTGTTTAGGCAAATTTCAGGCACCTCTACAGCGTTAGAGTAGATTTGGGTGGCAGAAGATGGTTGAGTACAAGTTGGAGGTAAGTTAATGTAGCTTGCAGTAGCTAGCACTGAGTTAGTAGTTCTTTACTTCTTGCACTCTCTTCAACTATTCTGCTGCATTGCTTGGTCTGGGCTATTTGCTTTCAGCCTGGGTTTAAATATGCAACTGTGAGCAATTGAAGATTTTGTGCAATGAAAATGAGCAGCACCTGGTTATGCTGCATCGTTTAGCAAAGCCATTTCTACTCCAAGATTACTTTCCGTTGTAAACACATGAAGAATTCATGAAGGATGTGTTAAAAAAAAAAAAATTCTTCATGAAGATGTTATTCTGACAAGGCTCTGTGTGCAGCATCTAGACCTTGCTTGCTTGCATATAAATTCTAACTTCAAAAAACATAAGTTCAGTGGATATGGAGGTTATTTACTTTTTAGTGTATAAGAATCAAAGTACCATATTCTAAACAAAACTCTGCAGTATTAAATAAAATGTGAACTGCATTTGGTCTAATACTCAATTTTTAATCCTTTTTTTTTTTCAATTCACTGGAATGGAGTAACATTACTGCATCTTCAAATGCACAGTAAGTTCACAACTCTTGCCTGGACCAAAGGTGGCAGTACATGTTTAAATTTGAATATATATAAGCACCTTGTGTCAGTGTAGAAAGAAACTTGATTGTTGCTTGTTCTGAGACCAAATATTATGTTCTTAGACTATGTGAAGACAAACCTGAGTTTAGAAGGTTGGAATATGTGTAGTAAAGTAGCATTGTAGCACATGAGAATGTCCTAAAATAACTGTGATTACAAATAAGTGACACTGTAGAATAGGAAAAGGTTCTGTATGTTGTCTGTTCTGAATTCTGATTGTAGCACCCTTTACTACAGATGTCTGATAAATTCTGTGGTATAAAGTGGTGAAAATGCTCATAATGAAATCACAAAATTAAAAAAAGTACTAAGAGAAAAGCTTTAAGGCTTTATTTCTGCATTTGAGATTCATCCTCCATTAGCAAAGCAGCACCTAAGCATTCAGGAAGAGTGATCCAGGGCTTCCTGCTAATCAACCTAAATGGCCAGAGAGCAGTATGGAGGGGAGAGTTTTTGAAAAATGATGTAGCTACTACTCCATTATCCCATATTCTTCCAGACATTATTTAGTGTTTCCTTTTATAGTGTCAGAAAATAAGGGGAGAAAAAGTTATGATTGCACACCTGAAAATAGCTATAGTAGAATTTCTTGTCTCTAGAATGAAAGCATCTTGAATTCAAGTTTTGCAAAATACTTAAATATAATTTTATTGCAAAAGGTTTTGTCTTTTCAGTTATGTAAGGACAGGCCATGGCTTTTCCAATGTAAAGAGAGTATCTGGATCATAAATCAGTTTTTAAAATGCCATCAGGTCACTATTTTCTGACTCCAATGACTAGTTTACTCAAAAGCTGCATTTAAATAGAGTTTACTATGAAGTGGTTTGGTACATTTTTTATTGAATCGTGAAAGATTTTTTTTTCCCCTGGGCATTTATACAGAAAAATCTAGTCCTCTTCTGTCTTTGTTTTGCAAGGTTAACATAAAATGAGTGATGTTTTAAATGAGCAGTTCTCCAAGGACCATATTTAGGAGTCTTTCCTTAGCATTCTCTCGATTAATTCTTTTTTCTTAAATATATGCATATATGTTTGTGTGTATATATATATATATAAGTTGAATACAGTATTACATTAAAACTCCTATCAATTTTCTGTACAATGTAGTTATCAACTTGCTTCCTTTGGTGAAAAATATCTTACTAGAAAATGCACAGTACATCTGAGGATTACATTTACCTTGTCCATGAAACTTGACATTCTGCCACCTATTAATTGGTATCCTCGTGCTTTTTCTGTCTCATTCACTTCAAATTCATCATCTCAGAAAAATACTTCAGCTATAGTGTCTTCAAATGCTGAACTTTGAATGCAATATCACTACATTTTTAACCTTTTTCCCTGTAGTATTAAATCACCTCTAAGTTAACTAAGTTTTTTTGTTTGTTTGTTTTCCTGGGTTTGTTTTGGGGTTTTCTTTAAGTGACAGTGCTCCTCCTGTTTTAAATCTTAATATATTTTATTAGTGCTTCAGCCTTTATGCAAATACCAGTAATGAAAATATGATTAAAAAGAAGATATCTCCATATAGAAAGTAAAGATCTTGCATGGATAGAGTGTTGAGATGTTGTAGATGTTTAGACGCGCCAAGTAGTTGTATGGACTTGTATATAGCCACCCTGATATGTTCTGCATAAAGTCTCAACAAATTCTGTTATGTATGCTTTAAATAGTGTATGATTAAAAGCAGTAGGATTTTTTTTGGCACTGGGAAAGGTTAAAAAAATGTTTGAAATAACTAGTCCTACTGTTTCATCTGCAAATGGCTGTGTGCAAGTTTAAGTGGTTTTGACCACTACTTACCACTTTCCTATTTTTCTCAAGAAAATGTAACTTCTGGTAAGAACTCCTCCATATGTGTGATAGAGATTTTATTACAGCATAAAGGCACTCTTGCAACATAAGATCATCTCTTTTGAACGCTATATACCTGTGAAATTGTTTTCCTTTAACTCCAGTGTTTTCCTCTGAACTATGGAAATATTCCAAAACTCCACAAATCACAGGACTTTCATATATTTTATTCACATAGCATCCTACATCATTAAGCTATCATTAAAAATGTAAGTTCAGTTTATTAATAGAAAAGGTACAATAGGTGTAAAGCATTTGATATCACATTTTAATTGAGAAAAGAATGGAACAGTCTGACAATTAAAAAACATATCTTTAGAGTCTGACCTAGTGTTAGTGAGTGTATTTTACAGTACTGGGATTTTAGAACTTCATTAATGCTGTGCTCCACTTCAGATGATATGAGAGAGCAATCAATAGTCATGAGTAGTATGAAGGGCTCAGGTACTTGCATACAAATAAGAAACCTGCTTATGGGTTTCAGTCACATTTAGATTTTATTCAAATTGTCACATCATCAAAGCTAAAAAATAAAAAAGCCTTTGCATTAGCTTGAACTTATGATCTGGAGTTGTTTTTCATTTAACTATTGTGAATACAGGAGGACGGAGAACCCACTATAGCGAAACAATTAATATATCTTGAAGGGAGGTTTGATTAAAAAATTCACAATAAAGGCCCAGTAGAATAAAATTTTATAATTGAAAAGTGTCTGCTAATACAAGATGTTATTTAGTTACAGTTATTTTTAAAATTAAATTTAAACCTAATCAGTATAGAGACAGAATTTAGGTTGGTTTAGAATTACATCTACATTTTGTAACTATTGGATGTTCATTCTCTAGTACTACTTTGTTGTATTTCATGAATAATATTTCAAATTCCTAATTTTTAATTATATTCCTTTGGAAAACTAAGATAAATTATTTTTCTTTCATTCATTTTACAACTACAATATTACAAAAGTGCAACCTGCTGTAATGGTGCACCACAAAATTCTGTGTTCATGGATGCTAGAAAAGCTCCTTGAGACACCTACAAATCCACTTACGTGAATATCTAAAACTGTCGTAATCTGAAATTTTAGCCTGATGGAGTCAGAAACTGTCCATTCTTCTGCTTTATAAACTGAGACGACTCTCCGTGACGTGTAAAAGTGGTGTGAGCCTTGCTGATGCCATTCCTGTGGGTTTCAGTTCAGCACAGAAAGTTTCCATGTGATCTGTATGTGTGCTGCCCTGTTTTGCAGTCAGAGAAGCTGACCGTGGCGATTGCAGAGTTGGTGTTTTCTGTCTGGGGCCAGGCTGCCTGCACCAGCAGTGCTAGCAGCTGGAGTAAACAGCAAAAGGCTTGGAAGTGATCTTTTAGTTGAAAAGCACCACTGAAATGTGTAAAAATTGAGATTGTAATGGCTCCTATTAATAATGAAATAATAATAACAGACACGCTTTTTCTTTCTAGAAATAATTTCTTAATGAAACCCCTTTGATTTAGATAAGTGCCTTACACATATGGTTAAGGGCCTAAATCATTAAAATGCATGACTTCTCTCTCTGCACTCACAGAGGTACTGTGGATACTGCATAGCAGCTCTGATGTTTCACTGATTTAAAAAAAAAAGAAAATGTTATGGTATTTCATACACAATTTTTGCTCTGTGTGTATGTGCGTTTTGCCCTGACATCCTAATTGTGAGCAACATCATTAAATTAGTGCCCTATTTCTGAAGCAAGAACTTGACAACAAGCAGTAGTAGCTATTGAACAAGGAATACAGTTTACTGTATTTTTATTTTTGTTACCACTTGTAAAGAGGTTAAAGGTGACTGAGCTCAAACATCTTTTACACTTCTAAAAACGAAATACAAACAGAAGACCAATGTCAAACAAAATACTTCAGGGGTCAATGAGAAGGAGCTCTTCTGCTGCATGTTTTTTAGTTCCCTTCATGATTCAATGCGAGAGTGAAAAAGATCAGCACAGGGGAAAAATGCAAGACTTAAAAATGCCAAATTTTTCTGGTCCTATTTGGTATACCTTATTAACTTTCTGGCCTGTTGTTGCTTCTCTTGATAGAAGGCACAGTTTCTCCTTGGTATCCTATTTTATTTAAAACATACTGCATTTTAAGTTATTGTTTCCTCTGCTCGACCTTGTTTACCTCTCACCCTCTCTGCCCTTCAAGTGAGAGACAGTAATCCATTAGACAAAGCTGTGATACACTATTATGCAAAGTTACTTCCCTTATCAGTGAAATTGCCTTCCATAGAGGTGTTTCCAGGGTAACTTTTTTTTGGGTGACAGAATAAGAATACTCAACCCAGCTAGAAAAACATAGATACTGTAGCTTATCATGCAATTTTTATATAGTAACAGCTTGCAGAAGGAATATTATTTTCCAAAATGAGGTAGTTTTATCACTTATTAGGATCTAATTGTACTTTCCTACCTCATGAGATTCAAATGTGGTACCCCACCACCCTACCATATTGCTTATTTGTAATTCTTGTTTTGAATCTCAAATACAGAGCACAGGGAATTTTATGGCTTTTAAGCCATGATGCTTTTGAAAATGCTAACTCAGGCAACTGAACTCTCCTTTAGCTCTTCTTTCTGGGGCTGGAGGTTGATACTGAGTAAAAGCTGGGTGAAGGAGGAACAATCACAGCTCTCCAATATTACAGACACAAGGAACTGCAGAGCAGCTAACAGGGCAACGGAAGGGATGGCACTGTTCTGTAATGGCAGGCTGATGAAGCTGCTCAGCTTCACACTGCAGAAAGTAAGTCTGATCTCCCCAAAACTGCTTTTCATCAATTTTCACCATCAAGTCTCCTCAAGACAACAGGTGCCAATCTGTATTTAGAATGTCACCAATCTCCAAGGTCAGCGTAGAGTGTGACAGTGAGGTGCCAACAAGGACACGACTGAACGGCTGAGAATGAAGAAGGCAATCAGTTGTCAGCATCCTGCCGACATGCAGCACAGAAATACTGCTGTCTACCGCTGAGTTTGTCACCTGACAAACTTCTGACCAGTCTCTGCCAAGGTATAAGCCTCATTACAAGGTAGTGATTTCACCACACTTCTAAAATGAGAAGGAACAACAAGCTTTTTCTTTCCCAAATTTTCCCATGGTGCCACTGCCTCTGGATGGAAAAGAACAGGGATGTGTGGTGTCTGAAATTCATACCTCTCTCTCAGGGAAGAACAAATTCTGCTTCTCACAGTTGTGGCTGTCACTTAACAGTGAAAACTTTTCAGCACATTTTGTACGTTTTCACTGCCTTTAAATGATAATCAATGTCAATTGCCAGCTCATTACAAACCTTTTTCATGGATCATCAGAAATGCAGTACCTGAGGGGATGGCCTTTCTTATTCCACTGAAAACCAATTGTACCTGCTATTTACTTTAAAGTACAAAATGTAGTCTACAAACTAGCAGACCAAAACAATGACTACATCAGACTCTAATTATTTCTGTTGGGAAAACTTACTTTCTCTATGGACATAATATTCTCTAATGATCTTTAGCAAGAGAGAATTTAGCAATGACAGTCTGTCTAAAGCAACACCATGTTTAGATCAATGGTTTTTTTTTTGCTTTACATCACAAAACTCAAATAAGGGAAGAACATTTCCTTCTCCTTGGAACTCATGCCATTCTCAAAAATTACAGCATGAAAATTGGATACCTTTACTATGAACAGTTTTTCTGCTTAATACATTTTGCATAGGTTGGTGGGTTTATTTTTTTGTGAGTGGTGAATTTTTTGTTCATTTGTAATTTTGTTGTTGATTTAGGAGATTTATAATTTGTATATTTACTTATTTACTGTCTTGATGAAAATTGAGGTCAGTTCTTTAGACTGTGCCTTTGACCAGCCAAGAAGTTCAGATGAAGTCAGGAAAAGAAACAAAGGTGCCTTTATGAATCTATGTTGCTGTCCCCATATAGTAAATCAAAGCAGTTCTATGATTTACTCCAGCTTGCACAGTCTAAGCCAATTCACTGTGGAATTGTCTAGCAGTGAAGTGCTCAGTCATGGTTACAAAACACCTGCTCCAGCCTCAGGTATTTTTGAAAGATTTAGATGTTGATAGTTTGAGATTGTTCTGCTAGTTCATTGATATATGAGGAACTGAAGTGCACCGTGAGAAATTCCCAAGCTGGGGGACCTAAAACTGTTAGGTTTTTTGTTTTGTTTTGTTTCCTGGTGTAAGAGCTAATCTGTGTCTCAGATACAGTACATGTTCATTTATCACAGCGGAAGTCTGAGATTTAAGAAGCCTGGGTTCTGAGAAAGAAAATATTCCTGTTGTATGACAGGTCTGTGAAACAAGCAGGTTGTCATGCATTATTACTGAAGTATGCTTTAGTTCAACATGAACACCATAACCCAGGCAATGACTATCTCACTCAAATATATCAATGGGTAGAGCTGCTGTTTTCTGACTGTGGCCCTCTTTTTGGAAAAATTCCCCCTTCTTACCGAGGTTCTAAAGCAGAAAGTAACTGTGCTGATAACTGGAACAGAATACAAATTAAACAAGTAAAAAGAAATATTTTCATATATTTTCCTTATTTCTTCTCCCTCCCTCTCTTTCTTGTTTTTTTTTTAATTTTCTCTCTCTCTTGTGGCAGAAAGAAAGTGAAGTCAGGTACTATTAAGCAAAGGACATAGTGTGTCTTGACTGTCGAAGGGATCAAAATTCATCCTCTGCTTTAAATAAGTGATTGCAAACACCAATCTTTTTTGCTCATTTCACAGTGTAAATTCATCCTTCTGATTACTTACTACAGGTTCTTCTGCTAAGCCAGAGTTATTTATTTTCCTTTTAAGAAATACGTGCAAATACATACGTGTCAATTGAAAAACATCAGTCATGGGGGTTTATTTTCGTTTTAGTTTTAGGGAGTTTTTTGTTTCTTTTTTAGTGGAGGGGGTTTTGGTGGTTTTGGTGGTATTTGTTGTTATTGTTTTGTTTGTCAGGGTTTTTTAAAAGAAATAGTCTTAAAACTTGGATGAGAAAAAAAAATTGATTTGAATAAAAGCCCATGGTCATACTTCCATGTGGAGTATAGATGTGTATGATAAAACTTTGCTGAAAGTAGTTTTAGTACAAGTTAAATGAAAAGTCTATGAAATTTCTTCTTAGTTTTTGATCTGTGTAATGAGTAGTGATTCAGTTCATATTTTTAACCACTAAATTTTGAAGTGTTTATTCTCTAGGCATCTCTTAAGAGTAGTGATGTCCTATAATTCCATGTAGATTAATAATGAAGACTTTATGTGACATCATAAACCAGAGCTCAAGAAATAACAAAGAGCAGTTAAAAATCTAGAAGGCAGATGTAAGGGCAAGATGAAATGAGCAGCATGTATTAGTTGTAGTTTTATAAAATTCAATCGTATTCCATGTGATAGCAGTGACTTTTCAAAAGCTATTGTTCGAACTACCAGATAAACTGAAAATCTGTAAAACCTTGGTTGAATAGCTCTGTTTTTAAATGGTACTTTTCAAGGGGACTCTCCTAATGCGTCAAGCTCTGTAATGATTTTCCTCACAGTCCTCAACAAATTAGCCTGTTCGTTTGATAAGTAATCAATGGTTCTTGCATTTACTGTACAAATAGAAAAAAAATACTCTTTGATTACTGGAAAGGTGATGGTTGTTTGGGTATTTTCCTTTCCTTTTAGACTTTAAAAAAACCAAACCAATATGATGGCAGGGTTCCCTTTAGCTTATGAATTAATTTTCATATAATCTCATATTAAAATATCTAGAAAAGTGTCAGTTAGTATTCTTTGGGCTATTTAATGTTGTTCTGCTTTCCATAGAACCTTCTCAGATATGTAGAACTTTGGTGTAGTCATTAGAATGTGCTGTTTGATTGATCAACCAACCTGGCTGTGCCAAATGAGATATCTTTGGTTATGCCCATCTATGAGCTCGAAAATGCTTGAGCAGAGGTCCCTGTGAGCTCAATGAATGTTTTCTGCTTGTTCCTGCACTGTATTCATATTGATATATTCTGCATGCAATTGCAGATAACTCCTGGAAAATGCATTCTCCTCTGCTTTTTACTTCCCACTCTTCTGATCTCATTGGGTCTCTATGTGCTTCTTCAACATATTTTTGCTTCCTGTTGTCTGCGGTCTTGGCCTCTGTCTTTGGTCAGAACTGCAAATCAAAGCTACGTGGGCTTCTGTGATTGTGGAATTGAATAAATGCTACATCCTAAGGGTAATGGTATTCTTTTTCAGATTTGATGTAGCTCCTAAGGTGTCTCTACCCTGCTTCCATTTCAGTTATTCTATGGTACTTGTGAGTTAACAAAAACAAATGAAGAAAGAGAGTAATATATTCAGGAGACAAGAAAATAGTGTGAAATCTACAAGGTGTTATTGTACCTTCTTCGTTTATTTTCACATCTACCATTAAGGAGGTTTGATATTCTCTCTAGTCAACATCTTGACATAAATCAAAAGAATTTTAATTACTCCAAGAGAGACGATTGACTAGAAAAACTTTTTCTTTAATTCCATGTTTGTTCATTTAGAATTTAATACAAATTTTTATTTTAATTACTTAATGTTTAACTGGTTTTAGAAGAAGACAATGAGAACACTAGAAATTAATATTTGTTTTACAGGTATACAGCACACACAGTCTTTGTGAACAACCCTTTAGCTTAATTTTGAAGTTTTTCCTACATTTTTATTGGTTAAAATATATTTAATATTTTGCCACAATTAATTTTTCTTCTTTAAGGGCAATTTGTAATACTTTGTATCTGCTCTGGGATGTGTTACCATCTGGCGTACAGCTGGAGTACATGCATGTACACATGCACACAGCTACACACACACACATACCTATGCATATACATGTACGTATGCATATACATATACATCTGATGTCTGCTGCTGAAACAAGATCATTGTGAGTGAGATTTGGAAACCTCTGAAAAGGACTCACCGTGGCAGGATTTTGAAATGTTCTAACTATAAATGATTTTTAAAATAACATATCAGAATCTTTTGTTAAACACAGTATTTTGTTAAGGAAACATTGTGAACATTGATCCAGAGCCACATAGAATGTTTAATTTATGGAGGTATTGAATAGGAACTTGTTTTGGGCTTTGATTTTTGGTGTCTTAATGTGATTTTTGTTCTTTCTTCTGTACTAGAACCAGTAGATACATTCGTCAATATAGACAGTACTTAAGAAGGCATGGAGCTATTTTCTACTTTATACTCTAGCTCTGAAAGAACTTATATTTTTGATGTGACTAATTCACGTTCTAATGATTTAATTAAATTACAAATATAACTAATGAAACTCAGGAGCTTGTATTTCATATTTATAGACAACTATCAGTTCAAATGAAAGGGTTTTCCTAGTCACTTCCAAATTATGTATTAGGAACGTTATTTATCTGATAGTACTTGAGACTGAAAACAAAAAAAATTCTCCAGGCAAAATCAGTCATGTGACTTTTCAACACTGGGCTTTTCAGCTGGGTCAAAAAATTTTTGCGAGAATTGTTAGTTGGGAACAAAACTGAAAGGAGAAGCACTGGATGAACCATTATTCTGGCAGATATCGATAGAAATGAAAATCAGTAAGGGAGGAAAAAAAACAAACATCAGTATCAACACTAGCATGGAAGTCTCCAGTTCATGTGGAATAGTGTAGAAAGGTTGGTTTTGAGAGTGAAAGAGACGGAATCTGTCCTCAAAAACTGAATTTACAAGTAAATACCACTGGCAATTCTTACTGAAGTCACATTAACTCCAAATTAATTCATCTTGATTAATGTTGCTATGATGAATATCAAAGACATTAAAAATGATTAACCTATTTATTGCAGCATCTTGCTGACTGGAATAATATTTTGTAGAACTGGCACTAGCATTGTGCATCTGTCTTTGCTATTTATGTAGACCTAGATGCAGAATAATTTATAGGACAACTGCTACAGTTCTAAAAATGTAGGCTTCATGAGCTTGGCTGTTTCCATGCCTGATTGCAAATTCACTGGCACGTGCCAACAGGCTTAGTGAATACCAGATGTGTTTCTGTTTCTTTGTTTTGTAAGCTTGTGGTATTGTGAACCAATATATTTTTATTCCTGACTTCTCAAAAGTGATGGGCTTAACTTACCTGCTTTAGGTGTCTCTTCCAAGAGTCATATATTTAAAAAAAAAAAAAAGTACATGCAAACCAAGAATTCTTTTATTCCCATTGCTCACCATTGGACTTTAAAAGATACTTTAACCACTAAGTTATCTAACCCACTCAATAAGATGGCTAGATACAGAAAAAGTTAGATGTACATACAACTCTGCAATGCTGACATTTGAAACCCTAAGATAATATTTTTATAGGATAGTGAAAGTTTAATTATTTCCCAAAAGCTCCACTTAGTGGAGAAAAAGATAGTGTAGTTTTTCAATCGTAATAATACCTAGAAACTACTGACTATTTTCCTTTTTGGGAGAGCGTACAAATATTAAGGACTTACATCCATTAACACATTTCTAATAGAAGTGAATCCAGGATACATGGTTTTGCTAAAATAAATAGATGTGAAGAGCAAAATATTTTTCTCTTAGTTCTTTTAAAAAAAAGCTTATAAGAATTTGACGTAGAAACAAACCAACCTTATTCATGAATAAAAGAATAATTCAGAAAAAAGCTAGTAAGTGTCTGATCACTAAATACATGAACTCTAAGAATCACAATGAAATTGCTTCCGTTGGACATCAGGAAGAATATGACATATATTTTGGTTTACCATTTATAGAATTAAATGTGTTTTGGAGGTGAGGAAGTAGTGCCATACGGCAGAGGAATAAGTAGAAATGTGCTCTAGACAGCTGTGAAAGTTGAAGGGCAGGGGGGCTTGTTTGTTCATTTGTTTTTTAATACAGGATGTTGAGCTTGGCAAATATATTGTTAAAAGGATTGCTTATTTTCTTCAGCTTTAACTCAAACACCTAATAGTGGCATGCTAGAGATAATGTATGTTCCATTAAACAATTACATTACAGTGGGAGGAGTTATCCAGTTACATGTACGATTTCAAGGATTTCTTCTGCCAGGGCCTGGTGTTTTAAATCTGCAGTCTAAATTATTCAGGAAAAACAAATTCCTGAAAGATGGTAGAGTTCATTAGGGTCCTTGAGTGTATCCTTCCTGTATTAGATGAGTAATCCCTTCACACTACTCCCACAAACTACCCAGCACTGGATATGGGAAAGCACAGAAGACACTGAAATTTCTTTTTTTATGACATGATTTTGCTTCTGAAAGAAGCATAAAGGAAATTCATGTCTCAGAGGTGTCTCAAAGCATTACTGTTTCTGTAATTCCTCTAGAGTTTAGTTAGCCTCACTATTTTAGGGGAGGCTTTTTTAGATAACTTAGCAGTAGATTTTTTTTTTTTTTTTCCAGGAAGGGGGGATTGGGACTCTACAAAGGAACATTTTAATAATGTGAAATGTGAAAGAATTCCCCGACCCACCTCAGAATTTGCTGCACTGTATGTGTTGTGTACGTGTTCAGCAGCAAAATCTTTTAAGTGAAAAATAAGACATACAAAGGTTCTTTTCATTCATTCCGTTCATCCATTAGATTGTCTTTTGGTAATTCTCCTTTTGAGTAGAGGCCTGTAACCCACACTTCCCATTTCACTAGTGCTTTTTTGTACTGTAGCAAGGAGGGGGAGATGCTGTGAGGAGAATTGCGAGATGGTACAGGGTTGTGTCCAGATTTCAATAAGAGAGGCCTGGCAACAAATGCTTTAATATAATGACTCCTTTAATTTAAAAAAAATTAATTAGAAGATGAATATAGATAGTGAGCAAATATTGCATTTCTCCAAATGATAAGCATCTCCCATTTGTGCAGCGTCAGGCAAACCCTGGATGGATTTTCCCATGGTGTGCTGCACAAGCACATGCTGTCCACGAAGAAAAGCTGTCCTTTTCGGTTGCTTGGGCTATTATACAATTACCTTACAAGAAATCTATTTCTAAATTATGTTCTTATGAGAATTTGTTGCCCTTCAAAACACAGGTAAGGCCGTGGCTGGTAGCAGATGGGAGCTGCCTGCTGGCTCCTCTCTCACAACGAGCTGACTGAGGTTATTCTGCAGCCAAATCATCTGTGCAGCACATCCCAGGCGTGAGAGTCACTCTGCATATGCAGCCCAGCACAGACCTGCACTTGCTCAGGTTAGATTTTATGTGCATCACCAGCTCCTAAACCTGCAACAGTCTTCCAGTCAGTATCAATACTGTGCCCATTATTAAGGGAGTAAAACTTTGTTAATATTACAAAAACAGTCAGAAAGGTGAGCATATGTGGGTTTTGGATAAGTTTAAGGTTGTGCATGTGTGCTGTGAAAATCCGTAGTGCTCATAGGACCTGATGTCATTCTGAACAGGCCTACAGTCCTGTAGAGAGATAGATAGATAAGGCTGGAGAACAATTGTGAAAATTGAATGTGTTCTAGAGTGCCTGGAGGCAGAAGAACAAAATAAAAGCTTACTTTTATGTGAACAATTTTTTCTACCTTCAAAAAAGGAGCTGTAAAAGGTTGTAGAAAAAGAAAATCTACTTGGTTCATATTATATTTGTGCCACTGGACTTTGCAACCTTTCATTAACTGGTTCTCCTACTAAATCTTTTCCTGGTTTGTCTAACACGCTTTTTGGCAAAGCTCTACATCATAAAAACCTGTAAACCCAAAGGTGCTTTCTGAGATAAATATAGCAGGTACAGAACTGAGGTGCAGAGCTTCCTTCTGGTTTGGATAGTCCAGGACTGTTTCCTTTTCAGTTATTACTCCTGGAGGTAGAGATGGATACACAGGGACAGGGTGTGATTCTTGGGGATGTCCTGGGCAGGGCCAGCAGTTAGACTGTGATGGTCCTTGTGGATCCCTTGCAACTCAGGATATTCTAGGATTCTGTGATCCAGTTGTTTGCTTTTAGTTGAGAATATGGGCATCTCTGGGAAACAGGCTGTTATACAGAGCTTCTGCTGAGATAAAGATATGCACTACTTTAGAACTTGTTTCATTTTTAAATCCTTTAATTAATGGAGATATGGCCTATGCAAAGTAATGCACTTCATTTTTTGTTTTCTTTTGATTCGTCTTTTGATGAGTCTGAATGGATTCCTATTTGAACTGGAGTTTCTTTCAGAAAACAATATCAAATTAAAAATACACAAAATGCCAACTTTTCTAATACTTAATTTTCACTTTAAACAATGGGCATTTTGATCTAGTCTGTACTAATCAATCTACATTAAACGATAACCACAGTAGAGCAAAGATAACCTGGTTGATAGCTACCAGGTCATGAAGCCCTCTCTTACTTTTCATTTCCAAATTTATGTTATTTTTAGGATGCTAAAGTATTTCCTTGAGCTTCTTTTATCATAAGGTTCTCTTCACATTACCAACATTCACTCTGATTTATTAACAACATTGTTACAGTACTAGTCAACAAATGTCAAATGAGAGATTATATGTTCCCCTTAATCTTATTCAGTGTTCTCCTTTTTGCTTATTCAAGGATACTATTTTTTATTTTGGGCACAGCATAGCAGTAAGAGTTTATTTATCATTATCCGTGTGTCCTTTTCAGAATTGTTTCTCATAGAAAATTCTACTGTGGTAGGTTTTGTGATTACAACATTATGGTTTTTTTTACTTCTGTTATATGACCTTAAATATTAATGTGTCATAACTTTTATTTATTAGTCTATTTTGTTATGCTTATCTTTCCAAGAGAATCTGCAGAAAGGCTCTGAGAGCCAACGTTCTCTAATTTAGAATATGACCCTTGCTAGCACTCTCAATAAAGAAGAAGTGCTCTCCTATATTTCTCAGGCATCATCCCAGAAACCTTCTCTTTTAACTTCTTCAGCCAAACCTGGCACCTGGAACTTCAGTATGACATTGACAGTCAGAGAATTTGTTAGCTTATTTCTGACAATAACCCACTCCATATATTTAAAAATCTAGTCAGCAGGTAGTGTGGCCAATAAGGAATAGATTTGTAAGAATGAAATGGTTGGTGATAAAGACTTGGAATCCACAAGGCAAGTGCTTGGGTGCACCCTAATCAGGTTTGCTTTAATTATTTGCAATAAATGGAGCTGACATTTTTGATGTACCATGTGAGACTGATAAAGACATGTTATTTAAGAAGAAAAAAGTTCTAAGTATTCCTACTTTTTCAGTAACCTGCAGACAACCATAACTATTAAAGATTTAACATCATAATAATAAAAACCTTCCCAAGATCTATCAATAATATAGAATAGAAGATATTCTTCTAAATAAGGCATTCGAAAGCTTTATATCATCTTTAGGTGAATAAGTGGACAATTATTTTCTTCATATTTCTTGATGCCGTGATTAATTTTGTTAACATCTTGATCCTTGCCCCAAATTTAACTACTTTAGGATGTGCCCCTTTGCTGCCTTTCTGCTGTCTTCAATAGTAAATTTAATAGTATTCTTTCTTGAATACTGATAAACGTGTAAATATTGAGAAGATAATTTTGTAATCTTCTCCTTTTTCACTTTGACCATCAGAATTCAATTATAATTAATGATATATCCCAACCAGAAAATGTTGGGATGTTTAATTCATGGATTCCCAGGAGATGGCTTCAAACACATCAAATTTTAGAGAGACATCTAAAATTCTGGCATTTAGAAAGTATTTATCCTTTCTTCTGGTTCTTACAGAATGTACATTAAGTTTGTCTGATTACCTGGAGAGATTTATTTAATGTGTTTGATTCTCATATGCTGCAGACTGAGCTATAGGTTTTCTAGGTGAACATTTTCACTGGTCTCTATTCCATTCAAACAACTGAAATGGTAAAAATGAAAAAACTGCAGTTTCTGTAATGAAAGATGCTAATGGCTGGAGAACTTCTGAGCCTCCCCATCCTAATGTCACCTTCACATCACTCATGCTGCTGGAAATTACTGACTGACAGGCAATCTCCATTTCTATTTGACCTTCTGGGTGGTTTCATTTTTCCTTGAATCACAAGTGCTAATGTTCCTCAAGCTACTCAGAGATTTCAAGGACTGGAGTTGATCAATAGAGTTACTGCTCTAATCAATCTGTGTGTTATCAAATTCATCTCCTTCTGGTAGGGCTTAGGCCTCCCACTCTCCTATCCCCTGATTGGCAGAGCTGGACCCATGGCTCACTCAATCCCGAGTGTGTATTTGAGCTAGGAAAAGTCTTTCAGCACCGAAGCAGGAGAGTTTGGGGCTCCCCAGAGCTCAGCACAGGTTTGCTGTTGTTATGAGGGGGTGCAGTGTAGGCATCTGACAGACACTGACTGGTATTTGCATGTACAGCAGCTCTTCAGTCTAGTGCTCCAAACCTCTATGTAATAGAAATGCCAAGAAATCACTATGTGGCTTAAAAATAGGAATGTGGAAATACCTTCATTCCTCATAAAAATTAAATATGACGGTGCCTAAGGCAGTGTTTCATTTGCAGTTTTTTTGATGTTCTCTGAGGGTGAAATTTTTCTAACAGATCCAACGTGCTTTTATCTTACCTTTCAAGTATTTAAAGCAAAACCTACATCACCTTGCATATTCTCTTCCATAGTCTTATGTGGTGTATGGCTACTTCTTCCCTAAACCTTATCTTTGTAAATTCTTCTTCTGACACACGTTACTAGGTTACATAAACCGAAACATTTCTATAACTGAATCCATACACGGCAAGGGTACATCACCTTCTTCCATCTTCTGGTGCTTGACGATGTGGTTTCATACCTCATTTCTTCTATTTCTTGCACTTTTAAAGGACGTAAATGACATAAATCAATAATAATGTGAAACTGGGTAGATGGACAGAGGAAGAGGGCAGCACTGTGCCAACCTAGGACACAAAAACCTGCTAGTACAGCATCCTTATTTACCAAATTATCATACAGATCAGATTAGCATCTTATTGTGTGTTTGTTTCATGGTTGTCTTTCTCAGATCATCATTTCTATTTTTAATTATACTATTTCTGAACCATCACAGGATTTGGGGCAAATTAATAACATTCAATAATACAGTTATATTTTTTTTACTTTCTGAAAATGAAATGGTATTAGCTAATTTTGAAATGTCAGGGTAGGAATTCACCTTTCCTGTTCATGTGTGCTACAAAGCATAATTCATATCTTGAATATTGACAGGTTTAAAAGAGTATTGTTCAAAAATAAGCTAAATTTTTATACCTCCTCCATGGTCAGTGGAGAGATCTCTACTGATCTTAAATATTTGTAATGAGCTATCCTCTGGATCTGCCCATTCCACATCATTAATCATAAAGGGAGCCAAAGCAAACAGCTGTCATTTATACAGCTAACTTTCAGCTATCTAACATCCTTTTACACTATGAAAGGTTTTGAGCCTTTTTTTTTTTGTCTTCTGAAAAGCTAAATATATCTTGACCTACATCAGCTGTTTTTGGAGATATATGTGGGTAAGTCAGAGGATTGTTGTTTTTCAGTGTTAGAGATGCTGATTTTCCTATTGAGTTTATACGTGATTTTAATTTCTTTAATTAATGTTCTAATACTTTTTTTGTTTTGTTTTTCTCCTGGGAAAAAATTGCTTTGAAAATCCCAAAATCTTTCTAGTGCCTCTCTAGCAGATCCCTTATCCTCCTCTTGTATGGTGATTTAAGTGTGTCGGTCTCCAATGGTCACAGGAAATTCAAAACCTCTTGTTAGCAGTGCAGAATTCAAGGCACAATGCGCAGAAATAAAGTGCTGGTGACTCCCTCTTAAACCATTCAGATAGCATGAGAGAACAAATAATTGACTCAGCCAAATATTTGGCATCTCATACACAAATTAACTACTTTATGATGACTAGTTCTGCTTTGTTTTCAGAGCAATAATTAAAAATATTTTGAAACCAATTAAATCTTGAAGCTTAATTTCAGTATTAACTATTTTCTCTCCAAATATAAAGACAAAAGTTTTTACTCTACACTTTCTGATAAAACCAGGATGTTGTTTCATGTCGGATGCTCTTTACCATTTAATTTCAACATCATTACTGAATCTCTGCTTGAAGTATGATAATATGAGATGAAAAAATGTAATTTCCTCTTTCTTTAAAGTGTTTTAGGCATGTTTCTTATTACCATTTTACTATTTTTCTTGGTGCTAAACCCAGTCCTTTAAAAGTATGAAGCCAAATAAATCCAATTATTATACATGCCCAACATCAGTTATGAATAATTAAAGTCCATGTTTGTTTTACCTGTCCTTTTCCATATGAGATGTTTACAGTGAATATGACAAGTCATCAACTTCTAAAGTCAGATTAATTCTCTTCACCTTTTCTAGAACTGCAGCCTAATCTGTGCAAAGTCTAATTCACTCATTTTGAACCCTTTTCAGTTCTTTAATATCCTCTTCTTCCAGCAAAATATTAAGAGCATGGCCTTTGAGATCTTTTAACATTTCAGAACATTTGGGAGTGCTGTTTTGATAATAAATGAAAATTCATCCTCCCAAGTTAACCCAAGTGCTGAATAACCAGTGCACTCCTTATGGACTTTCTATTGCCCATTTTACTTGCTAATTGACTTTGGGGTCCATTAGCACTGCTTGGCAGACCTGCATAATAGTGTATTAATAGATAATGCATAATAGTATATTAACTGGTTATAAAATAGGTGAGTGGAAGCACATTTAGAATGGCTTGGGATCAGCATTTGAATGATTTTGAAAGTTTGGTCTTCACACCTGTTGAATACATACAGATTTCTTTAAAGTTTTAAAAAATATGTTGAAGTACCTCAAACATTTTTTCAACAAAAGCAATCAATTATTCTCATTTTAAGACAGCCTAAAAATGCAGATACAATTATTTTAATAAAATTTTAGATACTATGAGGGCAAACAAATTAGGCTTTTTGCTAAATTCCAGATTTTGGGTATCTCTCTCTGATAAGAGCTAGGAATAGAAGTCAAGAGACCATTTTACTACATAATGAAATAATTAGTACTTCTGAAATAATTGTTTATTAATAATACTGCTGCTGAACATGATCTGCCAAATCTTTTTTTTTTCCCCTGAAGCTTCAGAATGAATGGTTTCTCTCAAACAAACAACTAAACAAACAAAAAATTTTTCATTCCACAGGCTATAAGAAACAGCTGTGATTAATATATCTTCTGCAGCTCCCAATAGCTTCATATAGCATTCAAAGAAAAAACAAAAAAATCTTAATGCCCGAGGCCATGTAGAAAACAAGGTCCTTGGAGGGGATCAAATGATCTCAGTAACAACTGAGGAAAGCTGTTTCTGACTGGAATGGAAGAAGCAACAAGGGAGAGTGCAAAGATGAGAGGAAAAAATATTACTGATTTTCGTGCTGCTTTTATTCCCTTTCTGCCTAACTTCCAGTTCTGAGTTTGAACCTCCTTCTCTCTTGTATATATGTGTGTGTGATGGGGGGCCTGTGTGATGGACTTTCCTCATCTTTTCAAGATCAGTACAGTTTTATTTTGTTATAATGTATTTCTGGCCAGCTATCAGCTTGATGCACCAACTGGTAAAGGCCAAGTGTAAACTTGCTTGCCAACAGAGCTTATGTATTTCTGTCAATTTCTGTCTGCTGAAAACACTCCTTTCTGCAGCAGCCAGCAATAGCAAGAACAGAAGCCAAGAATCAGATCTTTCTTTCCAAATTGTATCAGGTTGCACGGTTAGAACCTGGAGGGGAGGCAGATTATGTGTCTCCATTTTTAGAAGACACTGAGATTCATTTGAATTATTTTAGTTTTATTTTTGCTTATTTAAAAACTTGTAAGCAGAAGACAAATTTCATTGTTACGAACATGATGGAAAACAAATCGCAATTTGAACATACTGAAGTACATCTTTTTCTTTGGCTTCCAGTAAATCATTGAGATTAGATTTAAAGCTTTGAAATGTCAGCTTTGCAAAGTTAGTAAATATTCTCATCTAATTATCACAGAGTAGACTGAGGAATGTCCTACCTAAATGTAAAAACATAAGAGGAAGTTTTAAATTTGAATGAAGCATTGTTTGAAAACATACACTCATGCAAAAAGACATTTCTAAATCCACAGAAGCATTTGCACAGATCTCTGTGAATCAGGAGTTCTGAATCTGAAGCCATTTTGTGTCATAACACAATGCCTGTTATAGATGGTGCTTCTTAGGAAAACTGCCTTTTAAATATGAGATGAAGAATAAATATATGTTATTTAATATTGATGAGAAGAAAGTTGATAATTTTTCTCTTTAGTCTGGAAAGTGGGATTTTTTTTAATCTGTGTTGCTCGTTTTCTGACTAGAGCGCCTATGTAACCTGCAATCTGATTTATTCAGTCAGAGAGACCTTGTTAATAAAAACCTCTGTAAAAAAGCATTTTTCTGTTTGTATATGTACAACTGTTTGATGTCATTAATTTCAAATTTTGCCCTCTTCGGTCTCACAAAACCTCTACACCTCTGTGGTGAGTCAAGGAATTAGTATTATATATGTAATTGAAATCTTCACAAATAATGACATACGTGTACAAATTAAAACCTACCTTACTTTCCTATGATTTATCAGATCAGAAATGACTTAGTTTTTAAAGAGATTAAAAGTGAAATTAAATTGTACATTATTCTGTTGAGCTAAACAGGTTAGAATCATAGAAAAAACACCTTTGTGTGCCAGATCCACTTAATACAATAAGGACTATAATAGTTAAAATTGTTAAAAGCTCATTTCTCTCTTTTCTGTGTTGTATAATTTTCTTAAAATAATTGTGCTTCTAGATCCCAATGAATTTTAGCTGTTTTGTGCTTTATGTAAGGTTTCACTGGGTGCAAGAAAATTTGCTTTGAGTGTTGGCAGTAGGAAAAGCAGCTCTGGAATACAGCTTCCCAGTGATAGCACAACTTTCCTTTTTTTTTTTCTTCCACTACAGCTCTACAGTTATTGATCCATTTGTAAAGGTATGAGGCCCATGCATATTGATATCTATCACTTTAAAATTAAATAATTGATATAACATCATGTTTGACTCACTATTTGTACAATGAGAAAATAAAGACCTAGTAATGAAAATACAGACATTAATAGGATATGTAATACTCTATTCAGGAAAAGAGAAAATAAAAGAAAAAACAAGTCTCAATACAATAATGTTATGATACTCAGTATTTTTCTGAAAATTCCTGAAGTATGAACTAGGTATGGTTTCAAGGACATTGCAGTGTAATCCCTTGATCATTTGAATTTTTGAGTAATGAGCTCCCTTAATTGAATGATAAAATGGAATTTCTGAAAAGTAAGGAACTGGGTTTTCTATTTTCTGTTTAAATGTCATTAAAGTTTATATAAGTTAAAAATGTGAATTTTAATGATATATCAGACATTTCTAATTTTGAAGACTGATGTCCTCAACTGTTCCTGTATTTTTATTTTTTTATGGTTTTATATACATAAAAACTCTCATGCAACTCAGGTAGGTTTTTCAGAAGATAATACACTTTATGGGTTTTCATTTTCTATTCTAGAATCCTCTTTGTGACTGAGTATTATTTTTATTTAAGCATTAAGTAAGTTGTCTAAAAGTTTTCATGCCATGTATCGCTTGAAAGTTTCTTTGGTGCCAGGACTGACTGACTGAGAAAATGCAGATGGACAATGAAGAAAAACTGGTTTGAAATTGAAAAACAAAGGTTGTATGTTGAGGAAACAAGAACCTTAGAGTGAGGCATACTTTTACTAGGATTTGTTAGAGGCATTGAAAGAAGAAAACAGAAACTGATTTTTGTGGATGAGGAAAATAGAAGACATTGAATAAGGATAGGGCTGTGTTGAAAAGCGTATGCTTTATCTTCTAACTTGCCTTTTTTTCTGTCTGAATTAAGGGCAAAAAAGAACACAAACATTATTTTGCTAGTGCAAATACTGGCCATGTGTGAGAATTCTCAGTTTGGATGGAATCCTCAGCCTTCTAACACAGAGAGGAAATACTTTGGTGCAAGGAGGCAAGATCGAGTGGCTCCCACAAAGTATCCCCATGTTTTTATAACGTACCGTGTGCATGCAAACAAGGGGAAGCCTGAGGTGTCCTGTTCGGGTTTGTGGGGGAGCAGAGTGGGGCAGCACTGTCAGAGGCTGAGAAAGGCCAGGCATTGCCTTTAACTGCTGCCCAGCAGTTACTTACTCCCCAGCTTACTGAGCTTACTCTCCAGGCTCCAAGAGCTCTCTTTGAGCTCTCTTTCAGTGCAGTGCTGAACCAGCATGGCTCAGGAGAAGCTGATGGATCAAAATCTATCACAAGCACTTGTGGGCTCTTTGTTAGTTGTAATTGCTGCCTTCCAGCTGATACACACTAACTGCATGGATGCTTCCCATGACTGCTGGGAAAACATCAAGCAGGTTAGGTCAAACCAGCTTAAATCACTCATCATACTTTTCAGAGTATATCCATCCGATTCTAAAGCAACTTAAAGAAAAGATAAAGTAGTAGCAGAAGATGACTAACCCAATACTTTGATTTTGAAGCAAGTTTTCCTAAAAATTGTCCAGAATGTATGAAATACAGGTTTATCTCCCTTTATTTTATCTGAGATGGTTTGGACCAAAGTTTGTCCTTCGCATGAGAGGCTTCATCCCAGTGGGTTGAGTGATGGGAGATGAGGCTGTTTTCCATCCCTGCTGTTTAAACTGTTCTGGTGGACAGTCAGGGCTCCAGGTTTCCCCAGACCAGGAGTGTGCTCGTGGGAGCTGAGGTTCATGTGAATTTGAGACTCTCCCCTCGGAGTTCTTGTCCTCTTCCCAGTTTTATGTGTTTTACCTAATAACAATTTAATTCAAACACATAATTGAGACTCTAGAATTTAGGGTAATCAAATGAGATTTTTACCGTTAAGTTTTATAGCTCTCCATGAAAAACCAAGCTACAGTCTAGTGCTTCCCCTGGGCCCAATTAATCTTGGTTTCCTTTTTAGCAAGTGAACAGCTCCAACAAGAGAGGTGCATATAGGTTGTTTGTAATGGTCCCCTCATGGGAGGTAGGAGATGCAGGTTCAACTCTCTTGGGCAGGAAAGAAAACAACCTAAAAATCTGCTACATCCTACACACACTTGAACTGCCAAATAACTATGAAAAGGTCAAAACCATCACTAACAATTCCCTTCTTAAAGAACTTATGAAGGAATTGCTTGGCTTCATGATCTTGCTAATGATTATATACGGGTTTAGAAATAAGATAATTAGCCAAGTCAAAGCCACTGCAGTTAGAAGCAAGATGGAAGCATAATTCTAGGTGGTAAATCTTAATACTTACCTTAACAAGGTTTTGCAGCATTTTTATTTTATTTTAAAAATTCCATGCAGGTCCTATTCTTGGCTAATCTCTATGTTTAAATCGACTGTTAATAAAAAGAAATTAGGAAACAAAGTTAAAATTTAACCAGCTGCACTGATTTTAAATCAATGCACTTTAACACATTTGAATCTTCAGAAAATATTTCTAAGATAATGTTCCTTCACCTATACACTACAGTGCATATGGATGTGGAGGTTCTAATAAAACTATGCAGTAAGATTTTTATTCCATAAGAGGAAAAAAAGGGGAAAAAAAAAAAGAAGGGAAAAAGGGGAAAAAGAAAAGAAAACAGAAAAGGTCATCTCCTCAGTCCCAGTGGAAAATACTGCAAAGCTTAATGTTGAATATTTGCATTTAAATAAAAATTTTGAAACTTTTGCCCTACTCAAAAGGTCCATAAATATAAATGATTCATTAACACAATACACTTATTAAGATTTATTTGATAATTGGGAAAACACTTCTCAGAATTACTAACTGGAAGCCCACATCTGAGATTTGATGGATGTGGGATAATAATCAACAATGTTCACTTGTTTGGGAGTTTAAAACAACATGCATATGTAAGTGGCAGATACAGGAGAGCTAAGACATGAGTTATGAGCAGAAGCAGAGTACATGCAAATGCTGTAATTTTTATAAAGAGCAGATTAATAAAAATATTTTAACTGTCATTCCTCTAAAAACAAAAAAACCCTGCTAAACATTTGAAGAAAACAATTTTTAGATAAATTAACTTTCCAACTAATAGATATTATTACTTTCTAATTTCTATTGCCAACTGTTTAGCAGCATGCTGTTTATTGCTTATCATAAATAACAATATTTTACTAATAGCTTTTTAATGAGCAATAAATAATTGCTCTATTAATACAAAGTGCTATAATTTGTTCTAGTCTTGGACTTATTCCTCTCCTGCTTGCTATGCAAATATTTTTTTTAAAAGTGATGTTTGTATTATTTTTAAAAATTCAAGCAATTCTGAGATAACTCTCTGATAGATACTTGCTGAGAGACTGATATTTTAAGGGCATGAAGATATGGTGCAAGTTCTTCTCCCACTTTACGACTTTGCTTTATGAAATTGCTTTTTTTTTCCCCATTGAATTTAGATTTTATTTGCCGCATTCATTTGGATAGAAATTTTAAAAATGGCCATAAAAATACCTACTCATTAGGTTAATTCTCAATGGATGCCTCACTTGAATAAAAAATACCATTCCATGAAAATTATTAAGTATATGGGGAGAAATTGAGGATCAAAATCCATAAAATTCTAAGGTAATTATCTAGCAGTTAAAATATCTAAAAAAGAAATTACTAAGCTAAAATTACTGTTATCACAATAAAAACCACATAAAATATGTGAGTTTATTCTTTCTTTCCCCTCCCCATTTTGCCTCTCTCCATTTTCAAGCAGTCCTCCCTCAGAAATAGGGCTCAATCATTTTGCATTTTATGCGTAATTCCTCTAATTCTTCCTCCAGTACATGAATACATTCAGAAGGATTTTGTATCCTTTAACTGCATCTGAGATACTGGCTGAGTGAATGCTGAGCATAAATGGAATAAATACTTCTGATAACAGTTCATGAATAAGATTTTCTCCCTAAAGTAGAGGAGAACCTGGGTGCATATTTTACATGAGATTAAACTTGAAATTTCAGTGGTCTTAACTGGTACACAATTTTTGATTAAGCTCTATGCAGAAATAAGACTCTTTCTTATGGGAATATATTTTAAGGTACACTTAAGATGTAGATATAGAATTCTCTTCAGTTTTAAGATCTGAAAACATCATAGAAGAGACACATTTGTGCTGGAGTTGTATTAGCATTGTCTTGTTAAATTGGTAGCTGTCCTCAGTGGTACAGGATAATAACATGCAAACTTTTGTGTGTATTCTTCTTGTTTTCTGATGAGATACTGTGTCTCCTGTGGGACTTCATTTTCCAGTGTTTTTATGCCTATAGAATTCTTCTGTCTCTAGATGAATTCTCCTTGTGACACCAAATGCCAATTTAGGAATGAATGCATGCCTACAAAGATAATTCTGGTTTTGGTTAGGGAACTTCTATGGATGTTTTTTCCCCTGCTCATTTGTGGTTTTCTGTTGTTGTTGTGTAAAATAATATGCTATTTTCTTTTCGTTTCTAATAGAATGCCCTTCACCTCACCCTAAATTGTATTGTAGAAATCTGATCTATTTCTTCTGCTGACTGAAATCTTCTGGTCTGTCGACACAAGTCTGTATATCTAAAACTACCCTCTCGGGTGCGCAGCCATTTTGACAGATTTTCTAAGTGAGTGCCCCGATTCTGCCAGCTGTTTTGTACCTAAGTAAAAACAAAGTCCAGTGGAGGGCCACAGAGGCAACCAAGGGACTAAAGGATCTCTCTTCTGAGAAGAGACTGCAAGAGCAGAAAACCTGTGGGATGAGACGAAAACCGTTCAATAGGTAAAGCACAAGCACAGCAAAACAAGGAATTCAGTCACCACTTCCTACGGACTGACAGGTGTTCAGCCATCCCCAGAAATGCAGGACTCCATCACACAGAATGGTGGCTTGGGAAGACGTATTCCATCACTATGAACGTCCCCCTTCTTCCTTCTTACCCCAGTTATATACGCTGAGCATGATGCCATGTGGTCTGGAGCATCCCTGGGGTCAGCTGTCCTGGCTGTGTCCCCTCAAAGCTGCTTGTGTACACCCAGCTCATCTCTGGTGGGGTGGGGTGAGAAGCAGAAAAGACCTTGACTCTGGGTAAGCACTGCTCAGAAGTGACAAAAACATCCCTGTGTTATCAAAACTTTTTCCAGCACAAATCCGAAACACAACCCTATACCAGCTATGCAAAAGAAAATTGAAATGTGCAATGGGTTCTTCACACTAGTGTCAATTACTGGTAATACTTTTAATAAACAAATGTTCTGAAATCTTTGTTTTTCCAGCCTTTTGCACATTGCTGTGATATTAATCCTGTGCATGGTTCCCCGTTCAGTTCAAGACCAGGAAAACTTATAATATGTTAAACAAAACTTCTAAAATCATCCATACTGCCTCGTCCTTCAATAGGAGTTAAATCTTCTTGTCTGACTTCACATATGACTTTAGTGACAGAAGGAATTATCAGTCTAATAATTAATGGAATAATTTTTATCTTAGAACAGCCTGGGTTGAAAAGGACCTCAAAAATCATCTGGTCCAATCTTTCATGGAAAAGGGAGCCTAGACAAGAATGTGTCATCCTTGTAACTGCCCTTTCAGCACTGGAAAACTGTAATGATATTGCCCCCTTTTGAACCCATGGTCAGACATCCCATGGTGTTGTAGTTGGGTTTTATAATTCGATTTTCATATGAAATTTTTTGTAAGAGCAGTGTTTAATTAAAGTTATTTCTTATTAAGAATCAAGCTATTATAGTAGTAGTGAAAGGTTGATGTAATGCTGGATTCCTCTTGTGTTTCACTAACTGTACACTAAATGAGCTTTCATGTGTCCAGTTTCTGCGGTTTGAAACTCTCTGTGATGGACATATGACAAAAAAAGTATGCCGTATATACTTATAGATGCTATAAGTGAAGAAATTTTTGTGCTTTATCTCAAAACAGGTCAGTATGTGAAGAGAGATGCTCAGGGAGTAAAATATGCACTGGAATAAGGAGATCTCAAATTCCGTAGATTTGAACCATTCTTATATTTTAGGTGAGTAACCTAACCATCATTATCTATTTGTGTTTAAGTATATCCTGTTAAACATTTTCAGTAAAAATTCTGTTCAGTGTATGAAATAAAGTGACACAGCCCAAGAAGAAGAAAGCAACTCATAATATCCTAAAACTACTTAGTGGTTAGAAAACTATTTTTGACATATTTTTTATCATTCTTTTTATTATTGTCCTAACAGATGCCTTGAAAGAATGTTACCTTAGAACACGCAATTCAAATTTTCTGTCCTTACTTAGCACGCCTTTGTGATTGCCTAGGTACTGCCACAGATGGGCAAACTGCCAGGCTGCAATGCAGGGAGCAGAAAAAGCAACATCAGGACGGATATTCCGACTTAAAAAGTTCAGGATATTTACCAAATTGATGCCCTCTTTTTAGTGTCTCTACTATAAAATACATAGCACCTGGAGGGGAAAAGTACATAAGTGAATTTATCAATTTTTACCCGAGTGTCAAGAAGTTGTGTTTTATTTATTTAAATTTCCACACAATCTCTTTTCCAATTATTTACTTTAGATTGCTGGTGTCAATGAGTAAAATATGAGAAACCAGAGCATTATTATGTCTTTATCAGATTAATTTTGATGTTTAATGATAAAGATTCAATTATATTGCATCTTCATTTCTCCCATCTTCCCATTTAATCTTGTCTCTGAGAGTAGATAAAGTAAAGTTTATTGGCATCTCACTTCTAAGAGTACTCTGCAAATATAATTTCCCTAAATACAGAGTGAAATTAGATTACCCACATGCTTCACTGAGTATTTGATTGAGATAATTTGATTTTATATTGTTGCTTTTAATATAAAATATCTTGTTTTCTATTAAAATTGTATTATTAATAAATTGTAGCACATAAAATAGCAGATGCAATTCCTGGATCATCTCTGTGAAAGTGTATAATCTCAACACCTGGCATACAGAATTCAGAGCACCTTTTACAAAGTCTTTCCTGTCACTTTTTCAGGCATTCCAAGAAAGAGTGTTTTAGTTCTTCAACCAAGAAACCATACATTCTATGTATTTACTCAACATTTACTCTCATGTTTACTCAACAATAACCGCGTTAAAATTCCAGGCATGCAAGATTCCTTAATCATCAGTTCAAACCTGCCTAATTAGAATATTCTAATTAAAATAATTAGTCCCTCTCCTGAAGGGCTAATCCATTGATCTGTATTACTTCTATGTAAAGCCTTGAACTAATGCCCTTCCCAAGATGAAGACCTATCAATAATAAAAGACCAAGAATTAAATGCTGATTAAAGAGGTTTCTAGTTCTGCATGTAATTTTATTAGCAGGTGTTTGTATTAATAAAATTCTGCTGTTTATTGTATCTTTCATATCCACAGCCTGCTCCATGTCTGTATCTACCTAGTGGTTCATAACATGTCTGTTCTATTTGATGCGCAGGACTGTGTCATAATGTGGATATCTCTCATTTTCTTTCTCCTCTCCTCTTTCTGCCCAAACAAAATCCCACTAGCCTGAAGGAGAATTTCCAAAATGAAAAGTGTCAGGAGAAAATTTCAGACTGAACAATTACTGTTTGGGAACCAAAAACTATACAGCTAATGTTAGGCAAATTTAATTAAAGACAGAGCTTGCCCTTCAGCATTTGTGTGCTGTGGGCTGAGCCACCATCTGTAGCAGGTTACATTAAATCGAGTAATAATAATTAAAACAGCTGTAATATTGGGGGCTGGGGGTGGGTGGGTTTCTCTCTGCTTCTACAAAAAGTAGTTGTACATGAAAGTGTTCCCAAAAAACCCCCACAAAAAACAGATATTCAACCCTGCTCAGCTCTGCTCATTGTTTTTATTACATATGAACATTACAGAATGCTGATCTGTGCAGGCTTAACACACTTCTAACAGCATATTTACAAATGTCTTTATCTAAACATCAATGCCAATTTCAATGAAACACTATTGTGATTTTTAAGTCTTAACCCGGGGAGTCTGGTATGTTGTGTCTATTTTTGTTTTTCTGCAGACTTTGCTTCTTGGCTTGAGCTCACTCTTTTGAACAAAATATTTAGAAAGTTCATCTATATTCCTAAATCCAAGGGTAAACAACTCACTGTAGAATTTCCAAGAAAAGCTTAAAGACCTGAATCTTCTCTAATATATTTGGAATACATTCTACAACATCTTCAAGTGTCAACACTGATAAAGGCAGAACAGTAAGTACGATTTTTTTCTGTATTTTTCCAGGATATCACAGGACACTCCACTTTACTAAGAAAGGTAAAAAATGCTTTTACCTTTCTTCATAACCAGGTCATTGGCCAGTCCCTTTTTTCTGATTATCGTTGTACCTGAATCAGATGTGTTTTTTCCAACTTAAAATTATTTTGAAACGGAATGCTTTTATGCTATGAAATAACCCTTTTCTTAAATTCAATATAGTAGTATTGCAAACAATGATTTCTATCAGTAAGAGCAGGCAGTACAATAGGACTCCACTAAAATAAAGCAACAATCATGGAATTTGTCTTTAAAATCTAAATAATAATCCTGCTGTTTGAAAAGGAACACTGCAACCCTCTGTGAACACATTAGCTAGAGAACCTAAGATGGAAAAAAGCTAGTGTATCTTTCCAATACACAATTAGAAGCACACAGTAGAGGAAAAGCAGGAGAATGAAAGCAATTCAGGTCAGAGAGAGAGAGGGAATATAAAGAACATGTGGGAAAATATTAAACACAGATTTTGTGCAGAAAATTCCACCATAAGGTAGCAAAAATTTAGCTTTTGTCTTTCCTTCTGAATTCGCTACGCTGGTCCTTGTCTAATGACATCACTATAGGTTTGTCACAGTCACGTGGGTTTGCCTTGTAAAATTATGCAGTAGATTGCATGTTAATCTGCAGGAGAATTTAACAGAGAAATTCAGATTCTGTTCACTTACAGCTACAAGTGATAGGATTCTTTCCTGAGCCAAGGAATCATTAGTGTTTAAAGTGGTACAGTAGCAACTGAAACAAATTTCTTCAACTTTACTGAATTCTACTTTTGCAAATGACATCACTCTTTACTGTTCCTTGTGTTGCAGTAGAGGAAAACACCCTGAGTGCTTTTGAAGCTAGTGCAAATTGCAGGCTGTGCAGAGGGACTGTCATGCTGGTGATGTCTGGGTAATTAGTGAACAACTATCTTAAAAGCACTGAGTCCAATTATATGTTTCTGATTGGAAGGGAACAAAATAAACTAATATTTTTAATTCAATGCAAAGTATTAACAAACCTCTGAAAAGTTTAGGAGCTGAAACTTCAGTTGACACATTTAATACCTGTATTATTCTTTGAATATTTGTATCTATACAATGTAGAAAAAAAAAAAAGTTACAGATAATAGTTACCTTAGACACCTTGACATGATCATAAACGACCATTTGTTGTCTAATATCCCAGAATCCGTATTATGCTGCAAATATTTAGTAAGAGATATCTTTAGAAATTCCTTTCCTTATGCTTTAATACACAGTTTGCCAGTAGCCTTCCAGAAGAAAGAAGAAATCAGAAGATCTTTTATATAAGAACAAAAGTATGAACAAAAGAATAAAATACTCCATGTAGGAATATTTGTAGGACATCATTAAAGTCAAAACTGAAGGACACTTAGAACTGTGATTCAAAATTTCTATAGACTTGAATGGGAAAAAAGCTAATACATTATATCAATATTTTCTGGTAAAAGAATTTTAAAAATTTCTTTCATTGTTTCTTTTATGTACTGGTTTGATGTGTCTAGACTTTACCTTTAGAGTTATATTATGGTAAGATTTAATTTAGGAACAAAAGTGGTTTTGAAATGAAAATTTAAAAGAATTGATTCTGAGAGGAAAATACTTTATTCGTGGAGATTTTTCTCAGTAAGAGTTTAACGTTATTCTTATTAGAATTTTTAAATTCTTAAAATGAAAACTTGATGGAGTAAAATTGGGTTTTATTAAACATTTTGTGGAAAAAATGTTTCTTCACTGTCATGACAGACTTCTTAGAAAAAACCCTTGTGGACCTTTAAGACAGTTTTTCATAGAATACACCTAGAAAAAAGTGTGCTAAATTGAATTCTTGTCTCATGTGAAAATAGAATTTCCCAAAGGGGAATAAATCCATGTAGTACATGGCATTTTTACAAGAATGAGCTGAAATCCCCTGCCATTATGAGAACAAGACTTACATAGAACCACTTCTGCTTCAGACAGTCCAATTTTGCAAAATTTCAGAAAATATGCAGGTAACGGCAGAGCAATAGTGTAACTTGTAGCAGCATAAAATCTAGGGCAAATATGCCTTCAGTGAGACTAAAGGTGGTATTTATGATTAACTTTGGAGTTCTGCTACACAGAAATCTGTGCAGTCACAGCTGGAGTTCTCTTCTGTCAGGGCACAGGCAGTGTTCTCTCACATGCTCCAGCTGGAAATTGGGGCCCAGGAAGAAGGAGGAGAACAGAAGGAATCAGTGTGTGGCTGTGTGGATGTGCCACACTCAGGGTTTGGATTCCGTGGTCTGGGACACTCCTTAGACAGACCAGGCAGGTTGGCTTCAGATGGGCCCCGCCTGACCACGGGGGATAAGGCTGCTCTAGGCAGCAGCCTGGCTGGATTTATCAGCAGGACATTAAACTAGATTTGGTGAGGGAAGAGCATGTTCTGAGTGTCAGAGAGGAGCCAGGATTCAACAGGGAAATTCGTGTAGATAATCCCAAAGGAATTCCGGGAGAGCTCCTCCTGTGAGGTGAAGAGGTCAATATCCCAGCCAAGTGCCTCTCCGGTGCTCACAGAGGGTGGAATCCCTGCCCAGGGCAGCTGGAACTCGATCTAACAGGTCTCTTCCGAACCACACCATGATCCTAATCACACCATTATAAATCTGTCTGTCTATATCACTGTTTCTGCAGGATTTTTCTTCTGCAGTATCATAAACCTTGGAAGATCCTCAACCCAGAGTTTTGCAATTGGAAAGTTGGAGTGCATTAATAACTGAATTCCACGTAGTGGTGACACTGCTGTCATTACACAGGGAAATTGTGACTCATGGTTGTCCATGACTTGGCATCTATTCTAGAAGCACATGTTCCCCAGTGTGGTAGCTCATCTCCCCTGTCTGTGTCCTGTCAGTTTATTACCATTTCAGCCTGATGCGGGCTACAAAAAACATGACTAGGTGCCCTTTGTGCATCTGGGAGAAATACTATATAGCAATAATTCTGTTAATAGAACATATTTTCTATTAATTTGTTTTCATTTTTAACACATGTAACCATATTAAAAACTGACAGCAATAAAAGAGGAAGGAGAATAATTTTGTATGGGTAAAAGTGCAGCTTAGTCAGAAATGAAAATCATCATTGATATCACAGGTGGATAAAAGCAGTGCTTATTGCTTCCTTTATTCTGGTTTAAATAATTTATCAGCTCTGTATCCTATTTATTGATTCTCTGAGCATTTCAAAGGAAAAGGAATTGAAAGTATTTGATGCACTTTCCTCCATTTTTATCAAATTCATGATATGTAATTGATCCATTATTCCAAATACTAGAAGCAAATGATATTTGGTCCTTCTGCCCACTGGAAAGACTAGAGTATGCCGATACATTTCTTCAGGAAACCTGGTATTTTTCAGACCATAATTAATTTTTCAGATAAGACATGCAATTTGTACCATCCTTTAGCCTAGATTGAATCTTCAGGAACATCATGAATATGTGCTGCCACAGTAGGCCTCATATTGCAATTCCAAATCACAGTCCTTTCTATATTGCAAAAGAGAAGTATTACATTTTTTTTCTTCCCTTGAGTTGCCTCACTACTATATTTGCTAGACCAGAAAATACAATAATGTGGAACAAAATATTAAAATAACCACAAAAGTCCACAAAAATTATTCCTACACTTCCTATCTCTTCTGATCTTTTTAGACTGTTTGATTCTTTTTTAGCTTTTCATAAGAGGGAGTGTATCATACTCTTCCCTAACAAAGGACATAGCTAATACAGAGGTGCACAAGAGATGAGATGCATCTTACTATTTTCTATTACCTCAGCAATGCCTTAAAGGGAATCACAGCCAATTTATAAGGTTGCAATTTATAAGAGTTGGACTTTAAACTAGCTACCTTCTTCAAAATTACATTTCAGTGTTTATAAGCTCTCTGTTTATGTTTAAGCATCTTGTGCATCAAAAGCACTGTCTTACTGAATGTAAGCCTTCTGCTGCCATAAAGCTGCATGTCTTTGCTTGGAAATGCAGCAGTGATAGAAGAATTCCCATGCAAAAAAGGAAAAAAATCCAGATTTAGAGACAAATGGAAAAAAATTACATGTTAGTTTAGTGTCTTTACAAGATTTGTTGTCTGATGTAGTAGAAAAATATTCTTATTGTACTCACTCTTGCTACAGTAAAGGTTTTCAGGTGTGAATCAAATCAATGGATATTATATATCAATTGCATTGATTATAAGGGAACTACTCTGACTCACACTAGCTGGAGGTGTTATCCCAATGATTTTTTAAAAAATGGGATAGGTTTCTCATCATCACCACAGACTAATAATTTTTCTATTTGTGTCACAGTTTACCAAACTGGAAGAATATTGGCCATCTTACAGATATCGTGAGAAGAGTCCTAGTTATCTTTTGCAGAAGTTTGAGTGGTCTTGAGTGCATTATGTGTGTATCATCATCACCATAACAACAGAAACAAATGGAGGTAGGTAGCAATATGGCAGTTTTCTCAGTCTGAAGGAAACACAAGGTGCATTACAGAGGATAAAACCTTGATAGGCAAAAAAGAATAAATAAAATTCTACGTCTACTCAGAGTTTACTTTAACAAACAGGAGACTCAGTAATTAGCTGAGACAAGTTTGCATTTGGAAGACCTAAAGAGGGAAAGTGGCTTACTTTTAAGCCACCTTATTGTTCCCCCAATACTGCAAATTACAGCACTGCGCATGGAGTGCCAATACAGCTTCAGAACAACCAGATATCGCATCAAAAGCAATGTAGTCATAGCAGCACAGCAATTGGCACAGAAGAAACAAAATCCTGGTAAGTAGCTTATTTCACGGTAAGAAGAGCACGAAGAAGTCTTTTCTCTGCTGCTGTGCCATACACTGAGGAGATGCCTCTTGGTTTGGGTCAATACTGTACCTGAGAGTGTTTTCTGTAGGACTGGGGGTCCAGTAGAGGATGGGGACTGTAACCTTTTTGTGACACCTTCTCATTCCCTTCACACACTTGACATGCTTTGTATAAGAAAAAGTTGGAATTAGAGTACTTGCATTTTAAGGGCTAATGTTTCACTTCCTGGAACATTTTGGTACAGATAGAAAAATTTCTTCTGTTAAAACCTATTTCCTTTAGTATTTGTTATCCTATAATTTTACTGTTTAAGACTCCTCACAGCTCTAACTCAGATTTTCCATTCATAAACACCAAATAACAGAGGTTGGAAGTAATTATATGAGCTTTTTCTTGCCCCTAGATTCTTCTTCTGAAATGAAATTTTTCAGATATCCTTTGAGGGCAGCTGTTGTTTCTTTTAAGCCTGACAGTGCTAAGCAGCTGGGACGTGGACCAAAAACTAAATGCAAGCATGTTTCTTATTGTATTGTTTAAACAACATATAAAACTTAGACATTCATGTCATGGAAATAGATATGTGCAGTTTTGATGTTCCCACTTAAGTACATTGTGTAAAGATTTTCTCCAGTTACATTGAAGTATAAGGTTTCAAGGCCTGTATACAATCTTTGGGTGCTGTAGAATATTATAGATCATATTGACTCCTCTTGGGTAGCAAGAAATGTTGGTATGCAAAAAAATTCAAAAGTAGCAATATTTCTGCGGCTATTTTATAGACTAGAATAGAAAAATGCTTTCGTATTTTTTTTTCAAATGGTTCTATTAATTAAAATTTAGATTTTTGCATAAGAAATAATAAATTTAAACTGTGGAAAACTTTTCTGAAATATCCTTTTAACATGTCATATATCAGTAAAGGAACTAAATTTATATGGTGTTAATTCCAGTGAGGCTAAACTAAGTCAGTAGTACACCATCTACACTAAAGACTCAAATTATACATCAGATGAATTAAATATCTTAAATGGTGAGTCCAGCTGTAATTTTTTTTAAATTAAAAAAATCAAAATCAAAAAAAACCCCAAAACCAACCAACCAAGCATATTTTTTTTATTCTGCTTTCTCATTTTCAAGGAGAAGCAAGAAAAAAAAAAACAAACCCAAAACCATCCTTCCTTTACATCCCTATACATCTTTACCATCCTGGAATTGAAAAAAACTGCAATAAGAATACAAATAAACCAAATAAAATCTACATCTATCACTTCTCAGAAACAGAGGTTTCAAAGTCAGTATGAGTTATAGACTGGAAACAGAATAGTAAATTTTTAACTTCTGTTTTTGACTTTCCTCTCCTGCATTCTTTCTCCATATACTTTGTATACCTGAAAAAGAGGTTGGGAGAGAAACCAGAGCTGTGTCTTTTTTATTAGCGACAATCCATTTTTATTCAATTTGTATGAAAACAGAAGTAAAATCTTCATGTCACTCAAATAATTTCACTAGCCAAACTACAAGCTCATAAAAGTCAATCCTCTTGACAAAATTGTTAAAGCACCTTTTCATTTTGTTTAATACAATTTGTATTTTATGAAGCCTTACAACTATAAAAAGTACAGGCAGTTTTTATTATTGAATCTCAGTGAGTTTTTTAAATTAATGAATTCTACAACACTAACCTCTTTACAAGACTGCATTTTTTCCTGTATGTGAGTATGTGTTTCTTTTCTGCTTGCTTATATAGTGAATTATGAACAAATAATAGTCAAGGAGCTTTTCTTGTTAATTAAAATAAATTGACACACGACTATTAGTTTCTTTTAATAAGGATGTGACTGTAAATTTTTTCAGGTGATAACATTTTAAGCAGCACAAACCTTCTAAATTAATTTCTTCATTAATAACTGAGAGAGAGGAAATGGTGTGCAGGTTTGTTAGATTTGACATTATCAACTTGCTGACTGACCTTGAGCGGCATTTACAATGTGTTCCTGGAAACCTTTCACCACGTGAATAATTTTTACTCATAACACTTGCTCTTTTAGGAGTGTCCCTTTTAAGAGCTGGATTGCAACAGGCCCAAATGCAGTTGGGAAACAAACAGAATGCATTGCATGAGTTGGACTAATTGGATCTTTGTGGCATGGGTAAGACTGCATGGCTTCTGTATCTTACTTGCCCCTTAGGGATTAAATATGTAAGAAGCATGAGGAGAGATGGATGTATTACTTTCAACAGCCAAATCACTGAAATTAGTTAAGTTTTGAAAATTATTGTTAATTTTTGTGTGTGGCAGAGGGTTCCAGAGGAAGTGAGTTGCTAGCTTAGGATTTGAGGATCATGCCCCAAGTTGCTGAATCTCAACTCTTTGCACAGAGAGGTGTGCAATTAGTTATCTAATAAATTCATTTAAAGCATTCTGAAAACCTCAAATGAGAGATGATTCTGTTACCTTGGGTAGATAAAGACACACTTCTCTTCACTGCTTCGCTTTCTTTTTCAAACTGCAATATTTATTGTGTGGGCCATAACATTTTTAAACATCTGGCAAATCACAGTTAGTGATTACGGTATGGTACATACACACAATTCAGCTCAAAATATTATCAACACGTCTTGCCCTGTGTGGACCTTAACCTGCCAAAAAGGTTAATGCTTGTTCCATAGTTATAGCTAAGTAATTTTACCTCATTAAAAAGGAATGTCACCTACAATGGAAGGGTTCAGAGTGCAATGAAATCTAGGTCAGTCCAATGAATGGGGTGAATTTAAGTGTTAGATTCATCTCGGTGCTGGTGCTGATGTGAGACAAAGAAGACACGCATTTGCTACACAGGATAATTTAGCAATACATGGGAAGGTTATTGGTGGTGCATACCTCAGAATACAAACCTCCTTCTCAGCCCCGTGATGGCTACAGCAAGGACTTTAAACTGGGACAATTGGGTCACTGAACTCCAATTATCTCATGGCTCTCAGCATGGATTTTCCTCCAAACACACTTCAACTCTGTCTCTTACTTATTCTAGAATGTGTGCTATCTGCATATTTTCATTGGAGCCTGCAAAGTTTGAGAACACAAATGCTTTTCTCAGAATTAATCTCTAAATTACCACACAGAAAAAAATCTCAAAATTGCTACACAGAAAGATGACATTTCTCACTCTGGAAAGAAAGAGATATATGATTTAGGTGTAGGACCCTTAAGGTTTATTTATGAGTCAGCATAATAATGTTAATAATATTATGTTAATAATATTCTTAATTAATGTTAATGTTATAATTAATGTTAATGTTAATAATATAAATGCTGCAGAAGTGCTACTCCTCTGCATGTAGGAATGTTATTTCTCTTATTCCTACTAATATGTGTCTAAATAACATGTCAAAGGCTGATTTTTGAATGGAAACCATTTCCCCTTCAGAAGTCATTCCAATGCAATTGGGCAAAGCTTTTCTTTTCTCTGTGAAGTCCACAGCTGATAAAAGCCTAGACAACAGGAAAAATAATTTTGCTTTGAAAGACAAAACAGTTTTAAGCAGCCACTGTGAAACAGTACGAACCAGAGTCTCAGGTTTTCTGACTGCACACTTTGTGCTTTCTTGCAATTTGCAAATGACCACTCACCCTTAGTGGCGCCTCTTCAATGAATACCTGACAATTTGAGTTTGAAATACCTGCACTTAGTAAACAGCTATTGGATTCCATGAAGTAATAGAAAGGGAAGGCTGAGATTAATTTTTATTTTCATGTGAGTGTGCACACATTTGTGTTTATGAGAAATTAAAATGACTTGATTTTTTTTCTGACTCTGGGAAAGTTTGCATTGAAATTGGAAAAAATCAAGAGTCGCTGGGGAATTATTTCTCAGCCCATATTAAATTCTTCAGAAGGCATGTTTTCCTTAGCAATCAGCTTCAATGGGTTCAGCTTGAATTTTGAAAATAAAAAGCTTTTCTGGAGTAAATAATGTTTTTAAACTACACAAGCAAGGTTAGAGTAATGCATCTAGGGCTAGCACATGTATTTTAAAGGCAGAATTTATCACAGAAATAAAGCCAGAATCCTTTAGAAAATAGGAAATAAAATCTTACACTACTTTAGCTGTGAACTCTCCTTGGACCTGAACATATTTTGGGCCTCTATATACTCCTCCTGCTTCTTAGGTCCAGAAAAAGTTAGAGATTGAAATAGTCAGCTGTAGGTAAAGGGAAAAAAGTTTTGACACCTTGTCTTCAAGAAAAACAGCTTCCCTATAGTTTTCTCATTTAAACAAGAGTGCTTTTCATTAGTGAGCATATGGTCTTACTCATATGAGTACTGGGCTCATTTTAAGTATGTTTTCATATCAAGGTCAAGATTAACATCTTTAAATCAAATTCAATAGCCATCAGGCAGTCAGTACAGAGCACCCATAACAGCAAGACAACAATTTGCTATATAATTTGTAAACCAGTATTACTATGTTCCAGTATTATCACCTATTACGAGGTTGAGGAAAATGGGTATAGGGGGTTCTTAGAAAAGTTTTGTATCTGACAGCTCCTGATTACAGATTTTTACTAAAAAGTCCTATAAATCTATTAAATCTATATAGTTACAAAACTAAATCTATTAAACTTTAGTCACTCCATATTCATATTTTGTTGGTGTATGCCTGCAGTTCTTTGGGGGAAAACACCCCAAATACCCCAGCTATTGTATTCCCTCTGGAGAGATTCAACATATATGTTCTTGACCATCAGATACAATTCTATGTACACTCTTCTCATTCTTCTTACAAAAGTTTTAAATCAAATCCCGGTGTTGCCAATAGTAGCAAAGTTCCAGAAAATTCACAAAAGAAAATTGTAGGTCACAACACTGGTTCCCATGTTATTGTCTTCAACTCCTCACATAGCATGAAATATTAAAATTGATGGAGACACAAAAACAGAGGAAGCAAAAGCCAGGTCTGTGATGAATAAAAGTAATTGTTCTGGTTCTAAATAGGTCTTTTACATAACTATTCAGAAACATAGGTTCTGATGGTGATAGTCTGTTGTATGAGAGAGTAGATGTTTCCAGTTGTTTTGTTAGTAGTGAGAAAACAGCTATGATACAAGAGCAGGTTAGAACAGGTGCAGCTGGAGGCTAAATGCATTTTAGTGGATTCTGACAAGCAATCCATAAGCTCAGCATGGAAGCACAATTGGACATATGCAGACATACACAATGCCCACACACTTGCAGGAAACTGTATTTGCAAAACTAATTTTGCTGTATAATTCTATTTCAAGGACTATCATACTGAATGTAGACAACATTACTTCAGTTCCTGACTCTGACATTTTATGGAGGAAAATACTCTGCATGAATGATGAGGTTACGGTTGTGCTTTTATGACAAAAGTGGCATCACAGCTAAAGCAACTGCCAGTGCTCTGTGCAGATACTCCCTTTCATATCTAGAGCAACCAGCACATAGAGTGTTAAATTATTTAAAATGTACATAAGAATTTGAAACAGGAAAGAAAACCTGAATCTGCTCTTCAAGAAGTTGGTGGGCACTATTCAGGGGTCTGGAGATAAAATGATTTGGTGGATTATACAAAACAAAAGGATACACTTGGGTATAAAGAGATCCCAGCCAGTGTGATTTTAGGCTGAGGATCATGAGGATTATGTGCAAATCAAAGACTCAGTTCAGGCAATGCACAGGATTCTAGCACTGGCTACAGTATCACCCAATATACATTATTAAGTTATATGCGATAGAATATTTTTAATGTTTTTGTTACATTAAAAATAAATATCCTTAACAATGAAGGCAAGATAATCAAACTCTGAATTAAGATCAGGTTTTGCTTTACCTTTAAAATATCTTTAAGATTTGATTATCAGCATTTTCTCCATCTAAAGGAATTTATTTGAATTGTAATTCAAATGAAATTACAGATCTGTATATATATTTCTGTAAAAAACAAAGAAACAAATTAATTGACTCAATTTTCGGCATGGCAAGTTATCAGGGAAAAGAAAAAGCAGAAAGGGAAAGAGAAAGGTAGCAGTGAGTGGAGACCATATTTTGACACGCATAAACATTATTTCTGTTGGAGATTGAAATCCATCCCGATATTCTACCAACATACCCCTCGTGTTCAAACAAAACTTTGAGGTGCCAAGACCATACTAACTCATATACTGCATTTATACATGAGAGGGCTGAACCTAACATCTGAATAGTCTAAGTTATGTACAGCTCAGCAGCTGGTGCTTCACTATGTAAAATATTTGCTACCATGAGCTGGATCTTTAGCTGCCCCTTGTCTTGCTGTGAGCTCTATTTTGTGCTTTTTGTGTTTTTCTATTTTAAAGCAATGTGATGGCTTCCATCTGATTTTGTGAAAGACCAAACAAGGAGATTAAAACACAGGATATTACATTTCACTGACTACTGAGTCTGGCATCATAATCATCAGCATCAAACAAACTAAAATATCTTGGATTTTTGGGAGGGTAGTGACACTTTGACAGGGCTACATCTATAACTAGGTCTCCTCAGTACAGTTTGTGCTTTAGAAGTGATGCTGGGATGGTGAGGAGCTCTCTCTCAAGGCTGCATTCTGATGACTGACACCATCCTTGGCTCACGTGGGTGTGCCAACACATCCGCACGTGAACTTGTGTCTCAGGAAGTCTCAGATTTACCCTGCTCTTCTGCTGGCATCATTTCCAAGGTGTTTACCAGACGAGGCCTAAGCTTGCCAAAAGCACAAAGAGAAGCAAATCCACACCACTGAGCATGCAATGAAAATTTGAAGTGTGAATGTAAAATAGCCACAGTAGAGGATCAGAAAAGCAGAGTTTGTCATTCGGTTCAAATGCTAAAAAAGGGATGACAAGTTTCATCAGGGTAAAACTGCAAACCAGTGGTAAAGTTTGATGGACTTTTGATACACCCCTGTGAAATTAAGTTTCCTTTGCATGTTTAGATCTAAGTCCACATTCACCCTTTACTGTGGCTTTATATCAATATTTTTGACTGTAGTAAATGCTGTAAGGTAAACCCCTTTGACTTAAGTTTTTGATTAATACTACTATGGACTACAAATATAGTCATAAAAAAGCTTACAGTTCTTTCATGGACATGAATCACAATTATTTTTCAAAATCCATTTATATTGCAATGAATTAATATTTAATTTTGAAAAAGCCTTAATTGCCACTCTCTCAAGTGTTTATTGTCACTGGCCAAAACAAATTTTAAACTGATTTAAAACACTATTTTGAAATTTTAAATCTCAAAAACTGTTGAGACTTCAAGCTACACAAATTTTTTAATAAAGAAATTGTGCCTCTGGAACTGTTTAATATGAGCATGAAGGAGAAGCTTGACAAGTAACTCATGCAAAATTCCTACTTGAATAAATATTCAATAATGCTAATAATGATAATAATAATGAGTCAAACCTAAATTTAAAAAATATTCCTGAACTTTCTTTGATTTTTTTTTCCTTCATGAAATAGTGAAATGATGAAAGGATAATTAATTTTTGGGAACTGTTCTTTGCTCAGTTTGTTGGTTTGGGGTTTTTTCCACACTCTTGGAAGTTACTGACACAAGTAGTGTTGCTGATCTCTATAAAAATAATTTCTTCTCACTTCACAAAACAGAACACAGTTCTTTTGAGAAAACAGATTTTACAACATCACAGACTGCTATTTTATACATTCATATTAAGCTTCAAAAAAACAAGTGGCCACTGTAAGCAACACAGTACACCTCCCTTAACTTATTCTCTATTTTTTTTTCAATGACCGTAAGAAGATTGCCTTGTGCAGGGAAAATTTAAGAAGAAAATACCTAATTAAACTGCTTCACCAGTGGCAGCATTTTGTTTAGGAATTAACATTGAGTCATTAACCCCATAATTTTTTCACCATTGTCTTGGTTAAATTGGCCAATCTTTATTTTCAATTACCTTGGTGGCAGTAAAGAGAAGAACCTGACAGACCTGAATCTAACTAAGGACTGTAATTTTTGGTAAGGTTAATGTAGAACAGAGTTGTCATTTACTTTGAAGAAAATGTATTGCTATCTGAATTTGTTGTAATGCTATTTATGAATTGATTTTCATCAGTAAAATTTGCTTTCTGAGGTTGCCATAAAAAAGCATTACAGGAGATACTTTTTTCATAAAAATTTGCAATTGCTACTGTATTTTCTTCTCCATTTCTGCTTTGCCAGCCCAAACCTGTCCCAATATTGTCAGAGCACATTCAGAATTGTCTGAACTAAGCCATGACAGCAGTTTTCACTAACATAAAGTGTTACCATGATAGAATATACATCTGGCACATAACCTAAAGGGATCAAAAATCTAAGGTAAATGGTAAACAAAAGTAAATGTGAAATGCCAATAACCAGTTTCTGACAGCTCACTTGGGAAATCCTCTAGAAATTGTAGCGTCAAATTCATTTCAATACCCAAGAAAGTCTGGTATTTGTGTCACTGGAAACATTAATTTGCTCTAGAGGAGACATTGGCTTCTGTGAAACAGACTGGGGAACTAATCAACATATTGTCTCCATGGAACTTGCAGAAGTGATGTCCTTCTTTCCTCTGTCACAAGTCATTACTCCTTCCATTGGGTTATAGTTATTGGGGTGAATTTCTTTAAACAGGCTTTGACCAGTGTTTGCTGTAGAAGCTGTATTTGCTATAGATCACTACCACTGATCACGATCAGTTGTAAACCTGCCACATCCTATAACCTGCAAGAGATGGAGCCTTGTCTGTACCTGGGTAGGAGAACTGGAGCTGCCACCCTCTTGTTACAACATCTGAATACCACTGACTGAGACTGACATTCCTTTCTTTGGCTTGTCAGTGAATGTTTGGCTAAAGGCCAAAATATACCTGGAAGCACAGATTTTCCGATGAGACATAAAAGATTTTTTAGAAAGTTCCACTCTGCTTTTCCTTACAGGGTAGACATTTAAAACCTGTTCCTCTGGCTAATTCAGCAGGTTCCACTGACCTGACTAATATTTTTTTTTCCCTTTAGAATCTCTACCAGAATTGTCAGTAGTTACTAGTATAGTAAAGGTACTATATTGTTTGTGGCTCCAAACTCTTGACCAATTCCTGATTTCCTGCTGTAATAAAAGTTTCATTCCAACTTGAAATGGTTGTTTAACACTAATGGTTGGAGTTACACATAATATAGTTCTGCACACAAAGTGTTTTGGGCAAACATCATAGCTGGCTATGATTCAATTTCATATATATATTAATAAAGAATAAAAATGCATTGTACTTCTAATTCATTTATATTTGCAATGAAGTGCCAATGAAGTTTAAGGAACGAGACACTTCAGAGATTAAACAATGCAATATAACAAATACTATATAAGAAGGTAATAACTTCACTCTACCTGAAATATATAAAATATATATAGCTGCTTTATTACCAGACTGCTGTTTTGCATGAAATGAATGTTGTGTTGTCATAGTTTGGGGCCTACAGCCCAGTAGAATACGAGATTTCACTAATTGAGCTCTAATTTTGGCAGGCCCAGATGATAATTTGGTTTTGCTTGTAAATAACTGGCCTGTTTCCTGGGCGTCTATAGCAGATTCCTCCAGAACCAAGAAGGTTTTGTTTCAAACTGCAATTTGCAGTGATGTAATTTAATAGGTGTTGAGTTAATGAACGAACTATTGATTGTTTGAGCAAAACATCACACCTTGCTTTGGCTCTAAACATATAAAGGATTTTAAAAAATTTACTACTGAATAGATTCTGTTTAATTGTTTTTTTCCTTTAATCTTCATAAGTCATTTTAACAATGGCAATCGCAACTAAATACTTATTTCCTATTGATAGCAAAGCTCTATCTGTAATCCTGTTCAAAATCTCTGGTGTGATACATTTGACATTTTCCCATGGCTCTCATCAAGTTCGAAAGTTGTTTCGAGCTCATGCCCTTATGGTTTTTGTTGGGTGTTTTTATTCCTCTTCTCAGACCTTGGTGCCAATGAGTAATTGGCAGGGTTTATTGGTCTCCTGCACTGGTAGTTACAGGGTTTGCTTTCCCAAACTGCTTTATTCCTCTCTTGGCACAGGACAATGTGTACCCTTGGCCCTTCGCACAAAAGCGTGGAACAGCACCAGCAGCAGACGATGAGGTGATAGCAGCCGCCTTGGCACCAGAAGAGGCAGCATCAGGAGCCTCAGCAGGAGCAGAGAACACTTTTTGTGCTCTCACTGCGTCACAAAGCCAACATGCTCTCGGCGCTCTTGTGCGAAGGAGGTTTTTCTGGTTTGATTAATTCCGTTTCAATTTCTCTCCATGGAAATTCTTGTTTAAAGAAGGGAAAGAGGATGAAAGCTATTTTTTAACGTCTTTTTAAAAATGTATTTGAGTCCTGCTATGCAGGTTTCTGTTGCAGAAGTACTTTGTAAATGGAACCCACACAGTTCTTTATATAGATCAACCACAGTAAATGAAATTAATAAAGTAGAACAGTACAAAAACAGAAACTGGAGATGAAAATAACAGTGTAAAGTACTTAGTGCTTTCTTTTAATGAAAAAAAAAAATTGCAGTGGTTTTTCCAAGCTGCTTAAAATTGCCAAGTGGAACAACTCATGCACTTCCCTAGTGAGATTGTTCTGTTATTTAATAGATCTCAGGAAAAGAGTATTTGAAATTCACTTTATATTTTCATCCTCAGTTTTACCATAAGCAGTGCTTTTACCGGATAAAAATGTTCCTATGTGGAGTGAACCATTTAAAAATTAAAAGACTTTGCCTCATTCTTTTTAGAAAAATTATTTTATTGCAGGAAAATTCTGATGGAGTACTAGGTTGAATCAAATTCCTACTGTAATAAATTCATATGAGTCATAAAAATAATGAGAACTGATGGTGACAGCATTCCATCAATTTATTTAAAACAGCATTTTTTAAAAAATCAAATAAAATATGGTTATGTTGTGAATTATTCATACAGTGATATCTTTAGTCTTTTACCAGATCTAGATATTTTTACCTTCAGTATTCTTCAAAACAATTTCCAGCATTTCTAGTGCCATAAAATAAGTATATGTTCATATCAGTTAAACAGTTTCAATCCAAGTGAGAAATAGCTGAAATGCTCTCAGTGTATTGTCTCCCTGTTCAGTCTGAAATCACTGCTACCTATAATTAATCACAGGTCTATGGCAAATATTGCTGGTCATTTACCATGCAATTCAAACAGATGGGATTGAGTGGTATAGTAGGAATTAATAATTTTGATTGCATTTCACTATTAATAAAACTGGAAATAAAAGTCCGCCACTGATTTCCTGCATGCGCTTGTAGTATTCTACAACACTTTTGCTACTAATGAAAAAGAAATTCCTTGGAATTTCTTTTCTAAGCAGAGGAAATTGGCTATGTAGAGTGTCAGCAAATGAGAAAAATATGGAATTATATACTTTTTAAAAAGTAATTTCTCTAATGGTTTTATTGTATCATTCCTTCATTCTAGCACAGATATAAGTTGAGCAAGGTCCCATGTGAGATTTTATAAGGAAAAAGCTATATAAGCCATTATACCAGAATCAAAGGTTCAGAGAATAAATCGCTTCTATCTTAGCATCAGCATAATTTCTAGAGCATTACTTACGGTGTGTCAGGGTGTGAGGGAGGTGTCTTGTTCTCTTACAACACAAAAAGTAGTTGCCACCTGTGTCTTGCAACGTATCTATAAATAACAGATTGCTGTTGGTTATTAGGCTGGTGCTCTGCTGCCATGCAATAAAGTGAAATGCAGCAGTGAGTATGATTTATGGCAGAACACACCGTTTTGGTTCCTACAGCTGATAAGCAGAAAAGCATCAATTATTAAACTGCGTCACAGCTTTATGGAGAGGGAAATAATCAGGATTTGCTTGCACAAAACAAGAAGGCTGTGGCTAATTTTATATAACGATATTTGCCTAACAAAATGGTACATTTAAAGGTCAGCTTAGTAATGGAAATAAGATTTCAAGAGAAAGGTGTTCCTCTGTTGTACAGGCACATAGACAGTGGAATAATGAGTTTTGAGGGAAATCTTACCATTACCATTTCTTCAAAATCAAAACCAAATCAAACCAAACCAAAAGAATTCTAGAGAATTCTAGCATATATTCTAGAGAAAAAAAAATTAAAAATCAACAGTTTTGAGAGGGTGACTTTACAAAGATGACTAAATCAATAAGGAATCAGATCACATAAAAGACCTAGAGTATGCCTTAAAATAATGAGTTTGCAAATCATAGTAAATCAGGTTTGACTTCTGGTACTTCATTTTTTTTTAGGTAGATTGAAATTAGCTTAAAGAGATTTATATTTTTCTCCATGTTTCTGTCCCACTCCCCCGGCCCCCAATTTTCAGTTCATTGGAAGAAAAAATCAGAGATGAGTACATAGGAAATTTTTTTCTTTGTATATTTCCAGAACTTAAAAACCCCCCAGTTTTTGTCAAGACAGATGTTTTGTCTTAGATTCAGTTCCTATGGTTACAAAATTCTTCAGTACCTTCTGTACCAAACCAATATCAACTGTGAAAGTCTCAAAAATAAAGTACTTGACTGAAAAGAAAGCACAGAAACATGCTTAGGGGCATATCTAGAGCTACAATTATGAAGGAATAATTTCTCGAGGTTGACAAAATTAATATGAAACCGCTAGGTACAGTAAGCAAAGCAATCAGAGGCAAGGGGGAATCAAATCAGTGGCTCTATGTCTGCTGTAAGATGCTCACTCTTGTCCTGCATTTCATTCTGTAAGCAGGCAGAGGGTTATCTTATGAAACCAATGAAGGATACTGGATCTGAGATGATACAGGTCAATCAGGAAAGCTTCTCCATTTTTACAAAGCTGGTAGAAGTCTGGTCTGTACTTTCATGCTGATCCCTGGGAAAGAACTTGTCTTGCCCTTCTTCTTGAGGATTTCTTTGCGATTGCTTTACTGTCTGGGAGCAGTAGGATTTCACACAGATTTCTCTGTGCTTTTCCCTTAAACATTTTGTCTTTGTAAGCACCCCCAATGCTGATGTCTCTCCCTGGAAATACTCTTGCTGAATTTCTCCTGCTTAGAAACGGTTTTTTCCCTTCTCTTATCTAATCTCAGTATGTTTTTCTTTAGCACAGGGGTCATTTCATCAGTTTTAAGGTATATTTAGTCAGACTTTAATAAGAACAGGACCCTTCATTCTGTATTACCATCTCTCGTTTTCCTTCAGTGCTATCATCGCTTTCCCTTACTCCTTTGCTCTCTCTAAGCACAAGATGTTCGGTTCCTTTTCGTTTTAGCAAGAGCCAGAAGTTCCAAAGGAAGGAGAACACAAAGAAATTCGTATCTGAGACACTCAGAACTATTTCAGCACTTTCACAAAGACTGCAAACTGTCTTGTTACTTAATGATGACAGCCCCAGTTCTCTTTCTGATGGCCCTTCACTACTTCCAGAATTTGCATCAAACATTTGCAAATCTTGAGAAACAGATTTAAAATATTTACAAGGCTTTGAGTGTTTTACATTTGCTGTCACCTTGTAACATTATTGATCTTGAATGTGGGTGCTTGCCTTGATTTAGCAATGCTTAAAATATTTAATGTCTATAGTTTGCTTTGAGTATAACAAAATGAAAGAGAGAGTCATAAAGGAATAAAGAGTAAATTAACATGTTTCTAAAGAAAAATAACTTAGCTCATAGCATGTAATAGAGGGTCACATAACACTCACTGAACAAGCCTTTAGAAAGACTTCTTGGGGAGATAAATTTAGGAGCACAGAATGAAGGACGAATATGTTAAGGAAACAGAAAATCTCTTTCAGTAAACAATGGACAAGATAAGTAAAATATAAAGTATGCTAAAGGGTCTTGTAGTAGTTGTGCTTTCATGAAATCAGAGTTCCTAAAGACCACAGTGATAGGCTTTCCTCTTTGATATTATTACTACTGCTACTCTATATTTATATACTAAGGATAAGATTGTTGCCCATGAAATATCTGCCAGACATACAGCTCTGCTCTGCAGTACTGTCTGCATATGAGACACACCAGGCACGAAATCTGGAACCAGTTTGTACACTAAGCCCTTTATAAGTTGCAGAAGAGGGCAGATTAGGCTGTGAAAAGTATATTTGTTAAAGTATTCCTCTACTTTAAATTCCTGCAATCAAGATATCAGCAGCTTCTAATTTCATTAGGAATATAGGAATAAAGGTCTGAAACCTTTCATTTCGGTATCTATATGGTTTTTAATATTGAGCATCCCTTCATAATTTGGAACCTGAAAAAAGTTAGCTGCACCAGAGCAATTGAGCTTGAATACCTACACTCTCCCTCCCTTCTCCTTTCATGTCATGTGTAGACCTGAGGAAAAAGTGATCACTGCAAACAGGGAGCTACTAGACCTTGTAGCCCACCATAATTTAATACATGCTACTATAACAGCCTGCAGTTACATGACTTTTCACTGTAGTTTTTATATATGGGATATAGGAAGAAGAAAGTCAACTTCCTAGTGCTTAAATCACTGGTTTATTATCCGGTTGTTATAAGTGATTGCAGCTGTGATGGGTTTTTCCTTCCAAATTTGGAAATCTTTGAGTTTATGTCCATCACGACAAACAAAAATCATGAAAGTGGCAAAACCTTCCATGAGATATCTCTTCGCCAATTTGATCAGTCAATCTGTCTTCTCAGGGTCCACTTGAACCTCTTAGGAAGAGACTGTAATATTTAGTATGTGGTAGAAAACAGGCTATAAAACTATCCAGTTAGGTAAAATTAATTTCTTTTCTGTTAGCCTGTAGATCATTGAATCTCATTATTCTTCTCATTCATACAGTATCCATAAATGCTGAACTGTGGCAACTACAGGTATGATGTTACAATTTTTGTTATAATGCTTTCAGCATATGCTTAGAAGTACAGAACCATAATGAGACTGCTTTAAGAACATAGGCAGCTTAAAGCGGTTCTTATTGTCTTTAGAATGTTGTAACTTCCTGAAATGAAAATCAGGCAGAAGAAAAAAAAAAGGGAATCAATAAATTTTTAAAAAGACACTACAGTTAGTACAGCCAGGATCCCAAAACTGGTGTTTCTAACTAGCCTATCAGTGTACAAGTACAGCCTAGAAGAAAGTAGTCAGATTCATATTTCCAAGTGTTTCTAAACAAGGAGGTGTGATGAAACTTTTCTACAACAGGTTTATTAATTTCTGAGTGATAATGTATCAATTCAAACTAATCCATCATCAAAGTAGGAAGAGCTGATACTTCTTCTATCCTCTGGAAGGGTGTGCATGAATCAGTAATTACACAGCATTGCTCAGCTCCTCCATTTTCTTTCATCTTGTGAAGAGATTAATAGCCATCCTTGAGACACCACCTGCTTCCCATTTATCAAAGGGATGCCAGGGGCTGGAAGTTCTGCTGGATCACTGAGGGCAAGGCAGGGTTTGATGAGCTAGCAGCACCTTTGGACTCAGGGAGGAGGAGGAGGAGAAACGAGTGCTAGTTTGTACACCTGATCCTCCCAAGCACTCCACCCACTCATTATCTGGGCACAGGTGTCTTGTTACCCTTCTCAACTTAGCTGGTTGCTTAGACTCAAGAAAAAGAGATTGTGCTGTTTCAGCTTAATTTTGTTTCAGTGTCTCTCCCTTTGCTCATGTGTCACACCTCAACAAACAACAGGTAAAACTTTATGTGAGTGGAGTATTGTCAGTATTGGAATTTAATTTTGGAGAGCCATTTTGCATTTCATATCTCTGTTTTCTTTCACTGCATTGAATTCATTTATCTTTCCATTTCACTTTAGCTTTAAACATGACATACTTCTATGTCTTCTGCTTAAAGTCTCCCCAAAGTAAAAAACAAATATTTAAGTACTGTGGGGCATTTCCTTTGGATTTTTAAAAAATTTTATTTGTTGTTAATGTTTCTTTTTTGCCATTTCTTTTCAAATATGAGTAAAAGATTTGCTATCTTGGGTAACATATTAAGTGATTGATCTACAGTTCCCCTGTCATTTATATTTGTGCAGACTATTGAAAAGATTGTTCTTCATTATCTTAATAGCACCTGGATTTAACTCTGTTCTCAGCTACAGTGAAGATGGTAGCATTGAACCCAATAACTTAAGAATTATGAAAAAAATATTCATAATTGCAGAACATTGAAATTACTAATGGTTTACTCTTGATGCTAATAATGTAGATAAATGATTTAAAAATTTACATTTATATACAAAAAGTGTCCCATATGGCTTAATATGCTTGAGATTTTATCGAGTTTTCTATATTTATATTCAGTAAGCTGCACAAAATAATGTTTTGAATATTTTTCCAAATTTGCCAGTTTGCGTTCATTAGTTACAGTTCAGGTACCAGGGTTCAGCACCACATAATCCTTTATATGGTCTCAAAGAGGAGTTTAACAAAGTGCTTATTCTGATGGTTAAAATGTATCTGTTGAAGTTCATCTATCTCGCTATTGTAATTCATTAGTGGGGGACAAATTGAAATAATAATGGGTATGTTAACTTGATACGCAGTTCACAAAATATTATTTTCAAATTCATCTACTGAGTTTTCACAGTTGAAATTTGCATTGCGTTATTCCAGTCATGGCATGAAAAGAGCACTTCTATGCACTGTTATCTGTTACTTGAACTGAAACAAAGTAATTTTTGAAATATGATTACTGCATATTTTCTGCAAGCAGCCTGCAGTGAAAATTACTTACTGAAATTATCTGGGAAGATAGAAAAATAGATAGCTTGTTTCATAAGATGAGAAATAATTATGAGTAGTAGAATAAGTAAAAATAATTAGTATTATACTTTTTGAGATTAGTCCAGTCCTGAAGGAACTAGCTTTTTTTTTTAAACATATTGTGAAACTTGACATGCAATAAGATCTTAAAATAACGTTCTTCAAAGACAGTCAGTTTGGAATAGTAAAGTTTTGCAAGATTCTTTGTAATATATTGTTGCTCTATTAAAGCCTGAACTAATATAAAGACTTCTTTTATTAAAAAGGCATTTTTGTGAGGTTAAGAAACTTAGGAACTAATGTATGATTATCCATAAAATCATTAACATTGTAAATGCTCCTCTCTCTCTTCCATGGAATATAAGACCATTGACGTAAGCTTAAAGAGATTTATAATAGATATAATAGAGTGGATATCTGAAATACACCTGTTTTCCTGCCTAGGAGTAACCATATCATTTGCTGTAACACAGCTCTTGTTATGTATTTTAAATTACTCTTAGCTGCGACAGGAAACTCAATAGGGAAGACTAATTTTGTTTCCTGTGTTCTGGCCATGCACAATTCATTAGAGGCACAGTACAATCCTTCTAGAGCCTTCCTCATGTCAAGAGTTTTCTCTTGTTATGTTGATGACTTCCAGCATCTTTCATGTAGGTTTGTGGTTTGGGGTTTTTTATCTAGTATACTTTCTTCTTGGAAATAAAAAGACAGATGAGATAATTGTGTATAATTTTGCTTTTACTGTTATCCACATTACATTGCAGTACATCCCTGGGCAATACAAGTACTTAAGTCATGTGGATAATATTTCAATGAACTTTTCTGGGTGAAGCATATATATAACATATTTTTCATTATGGTTAGTGAAAACATTACAGACTAATGGTTTGGTTAGGGAAATCTGGGACACAGGATTCCTGCTTTGAGTAAAAAACAGACAGAGCACAAATTTGCAGACAACTGATTTGGTACTTTTAGATTTTTTTTTTTGTTTTCTTGTAATATGTAGGAAAGACTTCATTATTTCATCTCCTATTGTAGACAACTATTAACAAATATTTTGTATGAAGTTGCTCCTATGAGCTGAATGAAGTAACTGCAGAGAAGTTAGGTGTGTATAATTTCCTTTGGCTATGTCTCTGGCAACTGTAACATCAGTAATCTGTTTATTGGGTGTGTGGGTACGAATGCTTCTTTTCCTTGTTTAACGCAGAGATTAGTGTTTTCGGTTTAGACACGTTAAAATCACTGGTTTTGCCTCTCTTTCCAGAGTTGTCAATTATTCAGATGTGCATCCCAAGCAAGAACTCCACATAAAACTAAATGTTATGGAAATCCTGAAATTTTGTTTGCTCATTAATATTTAACATATTAAAATAAAAATATTTAGGAAAAAATAAGACCTAAAGAAGAAGTGAAATGAGATCTGGGGCCTGCATATAAAGTACCATAATCTTTTTGTACAGTTTTTGTTCTGGATCATGTCACCAATTATATGATCTAGAATTTGAATTTATGTAGAATCTTGGCTTTTAAGCATTTTGAAGCACTATATTCACCATAAAAATAGAATTTTGAGGTACAGGTGAATAGAAATACTATATATGGCATTAAGCTGAATTTTTCAAATTTTAGCCTAAGCAAGAATGACTCGATAGCTATAAAAACAATGTAGAAAAAATTAGCATGTTGCAAAATTCATTATTTGCTACCCTTTTGTTTCTGGTTATTTCTCTCAAAAGACAAATAAGTGAGCTATTATATCACAAATTACAAAGATGAATATAATGTAATGATATTGATTCAATAGACTTTGAATGCTCAATAAAAAATGTCTGAAGACTCAAGAAATATCAACTGGATATCCCCAGAGGAGTTCGCAAATAATCTTTCTACAAAGTTGGTATTCTCCAATATAAAAATGTATACAGTGCTTAAAATATTCATTTGGTTTCAGAGGTAAGCTAAGAAATAAAATCACTCTAATATGCAGTAATAAGATGCTCACACTGAATAAATGTGTTTTTGGTTCAACTCTCCTCTTTCTCAGCATCAGTGGAATTTGGCTTGTCACACCTGTGCAGCTTCTCTTTGTGCCTTGCTGTGTCGGAGCTGCAGCCATGCACCACGAGCAAATACCACACCAATCACAAGCCATAGATGGCTAGACCAGATCCAAACCATGCAGGAGTATTTCCCTTTTTAAATGACAAGCTCATTATTACATGTGTATGTGAAACCGTTCATTCCAGTTTTGAATGAACATTATTGCCCAACTAATAGGTTTTGTTGCAGATTTCTATTTGTCTAAGGACAGTCTGGCCTATGCTATTATTTTTGGGTGGTTTTTATGGGTCATTACACAATTCTAAACAAAGTCAAATTATGTGGCCCCTGTGCAACAGGATGCTTTCCCCCAATAGCAAGTTCCTTTTTCTTTCCAACATCTGTAAGGGTGCAGCTTTCTAATATGTAATGAAAGGCTTCATTAGCACAGCTGAGCGATGGACATGTCCGTCTGTGGGCTGACCTTGGCTGGATGCCTTGTGCCCCCCAAGCTGGTCTATCACTGCCCCTCCTCAGCTGGAGAGGGGAGAAAAAAGATGAAAAGCCACTTGTAGGTTAAGACTGTTTACTATGGTCAAAGCAAAAGATTGTGTTCATTCTTTGACTTTACCTAGGGCTGAGTAGTGAGTCCTTTCTGTGCACTATTGCCTAAATATTTATAGGATTTTTTTTTCAAGTCAAATATTTTATTCAGTCCAGTGTTTTCGTTTTTCATTCATGTAGGAAGAAAACAAGCCAAAGTGAGAAATGTGATTCATGTTTTGTAATGTAATGTTGGTTATGTTTGAGGTTTACAATGAGTGTTCTAGTCACATAAGTTTGATTTTTTTTGGTGCTCTTGCCAATTATTTTTTCATGAGGATCCTTCACAAACAGTTGCAATGACTTTGTCATGGGCAACTACATTTCTACATCTATCTCTCTGCCAAAGAAAAGAATCTTGACCCTATAATTTAAAATTAAATTAGTTCAGGGCTATTTTTTTTCCTATAGATAAGAGCTACTTATTATTTTTAATAATGTTTATAAAGGCTAGTTACAAAGGACACATTCTACAGCTGTAAAACCCTTTCAGGGAATTTGGGAATTTGGGGATGGGGAGTAATAGAACCTGTAAATAGGCATTAGAGGTTCTTTCTGCACTAGTTACTAGTTAAAGTCATCTCCTGGATTTTCCAATAGGAGGAAATTGTCAGTGATCATCCAGACTTTTGATCATATTAAAAAATTCTGCCATGGCAGGCAAGCTGAAGATGCACATTATAATGCTACAGAAATTATAAGGAGAAAAGGGAGAATTTTCTTCTTCATTCCCATTGAGCAGACTCTGGCTATTGATTGCAATTATTGCATTTAAGGGAGTGCAAAACCTATTTTTGCTGCTGCCCATTATTTCGATGATCAGGCACTTTTTGGCATAGCAAAGCAGATATGCACCTTCTTCTGACAGAGGCACTTTGTCTTTCTGGTTATTCACATATGTCAGACTTCATTTGAAAGTACATTATCATATACTTATATGTTCCTGAGAAAAGCTTAGGAAAGGAATGCAGGGTATTCTACTATAAAGAAGAGAATGTGAGGGAAAATATTCAAAGAGACAAAATTAATAAATATTTACTGCTTTTTACAAATCTGACCTCTGTTATGGTTCTTATAGCCTCATGACAATAGCACCACTTTATTTTAATTAGTAAGTTGTATGTCTCTAATTTTGCCCTTTCATGGAGAAAAGATGGCATGTTTGTATCGCTTCAACTTTGGTGATAAGAACCTTTATTGTGTGGACTTTTTCCCTTTGTTTTTCATCTTGCTGCCTTCTGGGAAATATATTAATACATGAAGCACTGGGATTAAGGCAGCTGAATTCTGTCTTTTGACTTTCTGCCAGCCTATGAGTCCTAGAGTCCACAGAACTGCAGGCTGTCATTTGAGAAAAAGGCCACTATTCAGGGTGAAGGATGATTAATGTCCCTGCACTGCTGCTCCAAGGAACTGACCTCTGCATGGTTGAAACCTGGTTCAGTGCAAATGCCTAACTCATCTTTCATTGAAATTACCCATCATGGCCACAGCGTGGCCAAGATATTGAATGGTTAAGTGAATCACAAAGTGATGCTTTCATGAATAAGTGTAAGCTCTCCATGTATAGTTTTTACAAATAGGAGCTGTGTAGGAACTGGTGCAAAGGAAATGTGTACGTGTGCGAGGAGGAGAACAATGTATAATGCATGGTTATTTTTCCTTTTTCTCTCATGTGTTCTCAAATTGCTCAGCTGTAATATTAGCAATTACATGAATCATGCTACTTGATTTTAACCTTCTCAGTTGTTATGTAACAATAGCTTAGGAGCTTTATAAATCACTTTCATTATGGCTCTGAAACTGTTCAATTATTCAATTTTTTAAGAACAAACTATTTTCTGCATCTTCTTTCTACTGCTTTCAGCAAATTATCGCAGCAAATCTATCTGTCATACCCTGGCACTTCAACATCTTAACAATAATGCAATTAGAGCTCATTATTTTTTTTTTTTTTTTAATTCTTTGTCATGTTTATTCCTTATTCCCCAAGCATCTACTCTATGGACTTCCTCATAAGCAAACTGTGTAAAAAGTGTCTGCATCCAGAATTTTCAGGAGTTATTTGCTTCTTCTGTCATTTCTGGGAAAGTTTCTATCATCTAAAGTCAATGAGGAAAAAAAAAATGCAGTAAAAAAGCCTATCAAGTTTAGTCAATACCAGAACAGCCAATGGCAAAAAAAATTAATGAATTTAATTGTGCAAATGGAATCCCTAAAGGTAGCTGTGATATTGACTAATTGCTTCACATAAAATAGACATATAGAAAAATCAGCAATTAATAGTAAGGTTTCATTGCTGTAGAGAAAACTTTTTCTCCATTTAAAAACCTCTATTTGATAAAATAGCATTTCAATGTAGTGAATTTTAAGTTTCCAGTGTAAGTAAGTTGTGGGCCCCTGTATTCTCATAGATGTGTGCTGTGATAGAGTCAGGAGTAGAAAAGGAAGAAGCTCTTCAGCTATCTGGGTTCTGAATACTGATGGAAGCTTGCATCAATTTCTCAACTCTGTTTTCAGTAGTGTATGAACGTTTGTATCATAATGGAAAAAATAGGGTTAAAGAATTTGCCTATTTGTATTTAGGAGAATAAAAAATAAATACCAAATTCATTCAAACTGCATATTTAAACGAGAGCTGGTCTGACTGAAAATTCCAAAGGAACACCTATATCAAAAGGCATAAAATCTTAAGGAACTGAAAAAAACATGGCCTCAGAAGACTGATGAGAGAGGTCATGCTGCTTTTTGGGACTTATGCTGAAATTCTGATAGCTTTCTTTTTTTTTCTGACAAATATTCTGTAAGCTTTGCTTGTTTCTTTCTACAGAAAAGTTAATAACATTTTTTTCAGTACTTTTCAGTGTTATGACCACTTGTGTTCCAAACTGTAAGTGTTCTTTCTAAGATGGCTGTGACAACTCTGACAGGTGTTTTAAATTAATTGAAATTAATATAGATTAAACTGAAATAGTATGGATTTAGATTGGATATAAGGAAGAACTTGTTTGGTTTGGTTTTGTTTTTTGGCTGTTTTTTTTGTGAGGAAATCCTTGGATATTCCATTCTTTCCTTTACCTTATCCAGAGATTTTAGGAAAACATACAAGTCTTCTGTCTTCTTTCTCCTTTACCAGAAGGTTCACATAATCATTTACCTCATTCCATGTTGATCATTAATTAACGATAGAGTGAGGTCAAGAAAAGAGAGACGTTGAAGTAAGGAGACAGATAGCTGTGCTGCTTTGTGGCTCCAAATTATGAGTTTGGTGCCCAAACTGCTGCTCTGACCTGTCCCTAGGCTTTGATTAAGTGCATATGCTATTCACTTACCTGCTTTTCTCTAGTGCCTTTTTGAAAAACTGTGCCTTTGTTTCAGAATAACCATTTCTCCCCACGAAACATTTTTCTCTGTCTTCTTTACATAATAACCACTTGGCTGCGGATCTGTGTCAGGGTCTGTGCCAGTGAGATCCATCACAGGGCAGGGCAAGGGCAGGCTGGGGATGTCCTGGGGAAGGGGGGCTTGTGCTGGCAGAGGCTTCTTCAGAGCTGCCCTCTCAGGCTCACATCTGGACAGGCTCACATCTGGACAGGCTCACAGCTGGACACTCTGCCAGCAGCCAGATCTCCAGGATACCCAGCACTCACTGTGATCTCTGAATGAATTTAGCTCGATCTCTTCTGTGTTAGATATGTTTCAAACTAGCTTCCAGCAATTTTTTGCTGAAGGCCAGGTATGAAGAGAGCCAGAACCTCCTCTGAGCAGGTCAGTTCTAGCTCTCCCTGTTATCATGCCTTCTGTATCTACAAACTGCACTTCTTTTAAAACCCTAGTCCTTCATCGCGCCTTCTTGTTTCCTTCGAAGTTGAACAATTATTCCCTCCACGATGAAAGAAGAAACAACAGACACAAAATGTAGTTTGCAATTTGACATTGATACTGACACTATGTCCTCACATTGCAAATAATAGGACTAGATAAACTGATTAATTAGTCATGAAAAATAAAGGTCTCTCCTGGAATTCACCCCCTATCAATTGTTTATAGTCACATTTATTCACACTAGTCTAAGCGAAATAGACAGTTGCAATCATTATCCAAAACACAGGAAGCATATTTACTTTTTAAATGAGTATTTCATAATTTAACAGTACTCTAAAAGTGAATTTAACACTCAAGAAAAGTGTTGACAGCTTTGGAAATTGATTTGTGTCTTCATCTGCAGAGGCCACATCTCTAACCAGAAGTACAAGCTTCCATCGTAATTCCCCAAAAATCAGGCAGCTGAATTATTTGCTCTGCTTTCTTACTGGTCTTTAATTAGAAAATTATACAGGAAGAAAGATTATGGAGCTTAAAGCTTCATGAAATGAGAAAGCAGAGATGGAGGGGAAGAAGTAAAGATAACTGAGAACGCTTTCTTAATTATTAGATTTCATAATTGCTTATGGTAAATTTTGTGGGTTTATGTATATACTCATGAGTTAATGAAATAGCTTAATTGAAACACAGGATAAAATAATTTAAATAATCTTAAATTTTTATTTTATTTTAGTGGAACATTATTCCTGCCCCTAAATGTTTTTCATTACTGATATGGAGACTATTCCATCCATATTTTTTACTTGCTTCTCAGGTCGTCTATATTAATATATTTTTCAGAAATCCAAGATCTGGGTATTTTGGCCCTGGAGATAGCATAGTAATAGCTGTGTATGTGTTCCACTGAGTTTCGAACTAGCTAATTGTTGGTTTACTTTTCAGTACAAATCACAGCGGAAAATATATTAATTTATATCCTATTTAAGAACACTTTGCTCTTTACTTTTAAAAGCAGTGATTTGCAGTGGAACAATATAGTTGGTAGCGATGTGGAATTGAGCAGAGCCCCAGCTCCAGAACATGGATTACCAATGATTGTTCTGGCTGTGACAGACTGATGTGGTAGGACAGAGTTTAAAATCTGTAAGAATGAATCAGACCTTCAAAGATTGTTTTTTCCCCAAAATACAACTTCAAAAGCTATCAGACAGGAATGGGTTTTTTTTCATTTCCAAGCCAACAGTACATATTCATTAAAAACCCCCCAATTAATTAATTTGGCTGTAATAAATTCACTTAATAATGAAATATAAATACACTTAAAAAACAATTAACCATTTGAGATCTTGCTTCACAATTTGAAATCCTATTAAAATCTACAGAGTTATCCAACCAATCACTTAGGTAATTATTTTGACCTATGTAATTATTTCATTAAAAAGGGATTTATGCAAAAATTCCTCAAGCAATTTAATTTTATTAGTGTAACATAATAAAGTAATCAGAGATTATAACAGCGGCAGTGACTTTTTCACTTAGAGCAAATAAAATGGACCTTTTAAAAGTATAAAAAAATACATAGTTAGCATTTATGATTTTGAAAAATGCATTATAATTAAGGGTCATATGAGAATAAACATATGCTTCCAACACACTCTTATTTTGCACTTCTCTAGGCCTGCAGTGTTGGTTTGAAAAATACCTGCAATACTTCTGCGAGATGTGCTATGGGCCATGGGAAAGTTGGAATGAGTTCTAGTGTTTTGAAGGATGGGAAGTGGTAGGCTGTAAAATGGGAACCGCAGTTCTTCTGAATGATTTTGTTTGGTGATTATGCAAGAGGATATGACTAGAGAACATATGGACTCATCAGAGGTCACAGAGAAAAATATTCCTGACTACACGTTGTAGCTGCCCAGCAAAGCAAATGAGTAAGAGCTGAATACTGTAAAGAACTTTGCTTTGTCCAGAAGAGTTTAGGTCTTGAAAAACGACTTTATATGTTTTGCGTATATGTGAAAAAGTGAAGGTGAACTGTAAATGCATGTACAAACATGTCCACAGAAAAACTGCTTGGTAGAAAAGCTATTTTTTTGTGTTGGTGAATGCAACTAATAATAATAATAATAAATAATAACGATTTGTTTTAGAATAAAGCTGTTGATAAAGTAGTGTATTAATCTAACTCTTCCAGCTTTCTCTCAATCTCAGTTTTTACCCTAATACTGATTCTTCTGGTGTCAAAGTGAATAGAAACAGAATACATCCAAAGACTGTCTTTTTTTCTATTCATTGCAAATGCTGATGCTTTCTATTTGAAATAAAATTTCAGAGCAGCCTCTACCATTTTCATTTCCATACTTAGCTTTTTGCTGCTAAAGTACTGTGCAAATTTATGGTAAAATTTGTTAATGTTCCCAAAAGTAAATTTTTCACTTTAGGGAAGCACAATAGTCTTCATCTAGGGACTGACTGATTGATATCTCCTGGTGCTTTATTCATGAGCTGGAAAAGACAACACTTTTCCCTCCAAAGAATCCTTGTTTTCACTTTTAAAGTAGTTATTACTTTGTAAAAAGAACTGTCACTGATGAAGACAAGATGCCCTACAAATATCAGAGAAGTATTTGTATGGTATCTTGTAGAGGAATATCACAAATACTAAAGACAAAGCAAGACCTGAAATAGGAGGTAAATAGTAGGAGAAAATTTCAAAGTAGACTTTTCATGAGTGATGAGCTCACTCTGAGGCACAAGTCCTCGTATTTAAGAAACTCCCTTTTATTGTAGCAAACAGTGGTAGCCTGTCTGTCTGCCCAGTCATTCTGAGGAAATGGATTTACAGGGAGCTTAGATTCCAGCTGATATTGTGGTTTCCACATACCTTTGTACAGAGTAGTAAGCTTTCATACAGCCTGTGCTATCTATCCTTGAGGAGTGATGAATATTCCTGGACAAGACAGATTATCCCTACAAAATTTAATTTGGGACAGGTCTTCTTTTGGAGACTCATGATAGCACAATTTAGGGACTGGGAGACAATGGGGAAGACAATAAGCTCGTTCTGGAGGGAAAAAACCCAATAAAAACATAAAAATTACTCTGATAGAAAAGCAGTCTCCCATATAGCATACTGGGAATTATTCACAAAGAAAACAGAGACTGATTCTGCTAATTGATTCCATACCTATCTGGCTGTACTTTCATGCGCATCGCCTGTGGGCAGTCTGTGTGTAGAACCAGCTTGGTTTTTTGGGCTGTTTTCGCTTTACATTCCTTATAGAAGCCCCAGCCGGAGATAAAACTGTGTGTAGGATCTTAAGGGCTGACTTGCTATTACATTTTTTAAGTGGGCAAAGGTTGAGTAGATCTGCAGAAGAGTACTCATTGAAACTGCAAGTAAGCCAAGAGGGAAATGACATGGCCAGACTGCTTGGAGAATTGCATCACTGTTTCCATGGTTTATGAGTTTGTATCGTGAAAAGGCACGGGAACTCCTTCTGGGTATGAAATAATAATCTGTTACAACATGGTTTATGGAGTGGTTTGAGTTATCTGAGGAAATGAAATATAAGATAGTGCTGTGTACTCAATGCTTAGCTCCTGGTGACAGGGACACAGCTTTTATAGAGCTCTTGTGCTTTGTAATGCTATAATAAAAAATAATCAATAATATTAATAAAATCATGGGCTATTTTACATGCTTTCATTGTCCCATGTATGTAAAAAATAGAATGGCATAATTTTCTTGTCTCCCTGTTTGCTATCTGAGTAATACTTAAACTATTCCATACATATATATTATACTGATATATTACAAACTGTCTAGAAGAATTGGGAAACCATATTTACAATGGTTTCTGAGGCAACATAACTAATTTTTAAAGATAAACTTTGTGATTTATTGTCTGCCCTGTCTACCTGTTATGTTCAGTGCACTTCCAGACCATTAACTCATTTCTTGAAAAATCTATACAAGCTCCATGTTAAAATGAATTATAACCAGTCTACCACCCAGAAAGCCATCCTGTAAACCCCTTCTGTTCTTGTTTTAATTTTTAATGTATTACAAAGGAATAACAAAAATTAACAATAGAGTTGCTCTGTTAGAGTAAATGAAAAGAAATATTGAATTTAACCTATTACATTTTTTTAAATTTGAGAGAGATATATTTTACCATCAATCTAAGAAAAATTAGTTTTAAAATAGAATTATTTTTCTTAAGTAGTTTTTAAAATAATGATGAGTATGCAAAATTAAAGAAATCTAACAAGATTTGCCATGCATTAAAAGCACTGCTTTTTAGAATATGTTTTATAAAGTATGTTCTTAATAGTTTGCTCTATCATAAACACAACCAGCTTGAAATTCTATTCATTTTTTAGAGAGGGAAACTCTATCTGTTTCAGCAAGAAAGTAATACACAGTGCAGTTTCAGAATCAGTGCATCTCTGGTCGCAGTTTGGAAGACCTCTGTGCTGGTCTCTACGAAGACCTTTGTGCTGCAAATAACACAAAAAATAAAACAAAACAAAACAACAACAACAAAACAAAAAAAAAGGGAAAACTATAAAGGGAAAGGTAAGAGAAAAAGAGTGGAGATTTCTTTTTTTGCCTTGGTTAGGAGTGGCCACTGCAATGACAGGAATTCCTAGAACAGCTTGACAAGATCCCCCCTAGCACATAAACACCTATAGAATAAAATCCTCGTTTTTTTTCTAGGAAGGTACAGTGGAACTAAGGAACGTGGAAAAGAATGGAAAGGATGAAAGCAAAGCAGGCTAGCTTTTCTCTTCCCATAAAAGACATAAAATAGGGGGCATATGATAGAAATCCTTATAGGGAATAATGTGAAGTAAGTAAAAACAGGTTTTACTTTAGTATTGCAAGAAATTGAAGTTACTCAGTAATGTCATATGGTTAAAAAAAAAAAAACAAAACAGTACTTTCCTTTGTTTCTGCCTTAGAAACTCATTGCTATGGGCTCTTTGGTGTCCCAAAGTACAAACAAATCCAACAAAAGCCTAGTAAAGTCTATAAAATACAAGAATATTGATCATTACAAAGCAGAAAAATATGGATGGCATCTTAGTTAAGGAATTTCTAATCAGGGATTAATGGAAGAATATACCCTAGTAAATACGATACTTCATATGTTTTTGGGTTTTTTACCTATTCAGCCCTTTTGCCTTCATTAGTATAAGGTTCCAGAATAGGAACTTATTAGGAATTACTAGCTTGTAATGAAATTTTATCTGACAAAGAGTATTTGTTCTAAACTTCATGTGCCTTCTACTATATTTTCTTGAGACATGATCATGCCTCATGAGTATATGGGAAATTCCCTGAATATAAATCCACTGCTTATGAGAAAAAACAGTTGTCTGTCTCTATGATACAGTCAGCTTTTTTCTTTTAAAATAATAGTGTGTGCTTCAGACAGCTAAGGAATCATTTATTCAATGAGAACTGAAATTCCTGGGCAGTGTACAGAGAGTAACTCAGCATGGAGGCAGTCCTTCTTTTCTTCTCAGATTTTAACTGGGAGTCAGTATATTCAGAAGCTCTCTTGTACCATCACATCAGAGATGAAGTTTTCTTACAATCACTGGTTTCTTACAGCAGGTGCTGGTAGGACTTTGTAGAGACTCCAAGAGATCTGTGGGGCATAAAGTAAACCCATATTGAAAGTGAAGACAACCAGGAGCCTTTCCTAATGAAAAAAAGGTCGCCAGATAATTTTCTGAACAAAGAATTTCAAAAGTCTTTTCCTGTGAAGAACGGTCCTTGTCTGTAAATTCTTCAGCACTGAGGACATCCAGTAATGAGTAAGAAGAGACTGAGAGGACTTTGCTTGTAGGGTTTGCTGGTGTTTCAACATTTCTTTTTACACAGCTAGGCTGTTCATTGTATCTATCAGCTGGGAAAAGCTGTAGCTGATATTTTCTGCTCTTTTCACCTTTTGAGAGAAAGAGAATTTGCACATAACCCTTTGATAGATGAAGGATTTTTCATGTATGTTTTTTTCCTCAGCGTTTAAATTTTTCCATCTGAAAATCTCATCTACTAAAACTGCAGTTTTGACTGACATAAGAGAGACCTGCATATGCTCATGTTGGTCTTAAGTGATGAAGGTTCTGATTTCACTTGCACATCAAACAGTTGTTTGTAAAGCCTTTGTAAAAATTGAGCAAAATATGTCCAGGCCATCACCTGTTAGATGTTGCTCAGGTTTGAGGGAAACATGCTCCCTCAAGAAGTACAGCAGAATAAATACACAGAAGACTGCTGCTTTATTTGTATGTGAATTTTAAACGATGCTAATTTTATACATAACAGTTGTGCCAGGCAGACTCTATTTACATTATTCCTGTAGTTAGCAAGACATTGATATTTGCTGGCAATGAGTGTTTCCAGAAGAAAACCTGCTATTGTGGTGCCTCATTTCAATGCATCAGTCATATGTTATTATGGTTTGGGAATATCAATTAAATACAAGAACTGAAATTATAAAAAAATTACAGATCCTCTTCATTACTTGAAGCCAGAAATTTGAAGAAGAGAAGTATAAAAGCATTCTAAAAGGAGCTAATATGTAGCACTCAGAATTTATGACCTTGAAAGGTTTACAATGTGGCTGTTCATGACCATAAGCTAAGGTCTTCCGCCACATGAAAAACAAATGGATACACTGATTCTACAAGTCTAACCCTTTCTAGTCCTAACAACGGGCTAGACTAAAAGAAACCTGTAAAATTTGTGCTATGATAAAGTGATGAGGAGATGGTGCTTAATCTTTATAATCAAGTCCTGGATTTGATTGCGTTTGGCTCCCTGTGTTAGACAGAGACATTCTTTTTGTGGTCTTTCACTGCACAAAGACTACTTCTTGCAAAGTCCCTGCTACTCTTATAAAAAACTTAAGAAATGTATTAGTTCATCAATGCAGGTTAGACTATATGGAAATGTGGTGTGATTGGATAGAAACATGAAAATGCCAAAGTTCAAAAAGAAGAAATACAAAGATCAGATAATAGGAGGAAACTGTACCTGAAAGCTACAAAAAGATTCATCATGGCTACAAATTTTAGTTGTGCACTTATATTAAGAATTGCTGAGAATTTAAATCTATGGAGTGTGACACTTTCAAAATTTAATTAGGATCTCAGGTTGAATGTGTCTGGGCACTAAAATCATCATCCAGAGCTCTCATTTTTGTATGTGCACCACATAACCTTTATAGAAAGAGAATGTGTATTTACAAGCCCACATTTTATCTTAAATGGTGCAAATCTGGAATTCTTCATCAAAAAGTGAAATTTCATATCCTTTTTCTTACTGTTACAGGTGCGGATATACCTTCTTCTCTAGCATTGCGGTCTTTTATTCATGTACAGAAAGACAAAAATATCTCTTAACATTTTCTTACCACATTACTAACTGCATGTTTCGTTTGGATTAACAACAGATTTCACATTTCAAAGAAAATTTTCATCCTCTTATTTATATTTCAGGATGGTTGTTCAGGTTCAATCAAGAACTAAGTTTGATCCAGAGATAAGAACTTCATTAGAGTTTTTACCCTGGATTGCAACTCAGAATATTCTGTGATTTTTGTGATTCTGTGCTTGCATTTCTGAATGGTGTTTAAAAAGCTGGGCATAGGATCACTAAAGCTTCAGGAAAACCGTACTGAAATACTCCTCACCATAAGGGTTCAAAAAATTTTGAGAGTTATACAAATTAGTCAGATAGATCAGAAAAAAGCTGGGAAGACAGTTTCTGGAACAATGTCAGGAGGGCTGAGAATTGCCTGCAATATCCAGGCAGAGACTGGCAAGGGAAGGACAGCTTTCTCAAAGGCTGTGTATCAGTTTATTCACTTAAAGCTGATTAGCTGTGGGGTAGATGGGGAGTAAAAAAAAATCTTAGCGTGCAGAAAGAAGTCATGAGGACTGAACCATGGAGAATAACCAGAAGAATGTTGTGACACAAAGTTAGGAAGGAGCATGCAGAGATGAAATATGTAGGTAGAGGTATCATGCGCACAGATGCGGAGGTGTACCTTGGTGATTTATTCATAGGAAGAAAAAGTATTGTGCAGCTTATCAGCCTTTGATATGGGGAAAATGATCCATTATTGGATCCATGGATAATGGAATACTTCATGAGGTGGGACTGTGTTTGGGCGTATGTGTAAGTTATTTGTCTTCTGAGAATATGTTTACATTGTGCCATGTGACTATAATATTCTGCCAGTGTTCTTCCCAGCAGTTGTTTTAAGTACGTGATGTTTGCAAAATTCTGCTTTTAGTACTACAAAATATATTGTTCGTTTACTATTTGTTGCAAAAATGCAGTATTATCTCGGTTTCCTTATAGTGTTTCAATAATTTACAATAGTTTCCACAAGTCACTGAAAAACAGTTCAAATAATCATTAGCAGGGAAGTGGTTGGTTCAGCTAAGATGTAATCTTTTTAATATGAATTTCTAATATTATTTAGGGAAATGGGAAGGGTACAGCTAAAAATGAAAAAAAAAATTGCATTCATTTTCTGAAAATTTAATGCAAGTGTATTCATGGAGAGGAAATGATGATGTGCAAAATACCCTCCAGTTCGTCTATGCAATAAGCTGAGAGAAAATATTATGCCTAACTTCACTTTTGAAAATTTACTCTCATGATGAGCATAATGGAGACTTTCAATAGCTAAGAGTAATTTTTGCTTATGCATACTTTGTGCATTTCTATGACAGTGTTTTTATTTATTTATGAATAATCTATGTTTTGTGGCAATATTGTTAAAATACAACCAAATTAAATTCTTTCTTAGCACTTATTCCAGTCTTTGGAAATAACTTGGCTACATTTTATGAAGTTGGATAGTTTTAAATTAATTTTAGTCCAGCAGATATGTCATTTTATAAAAGTAGCTTATCTAGTTTTCCTTTCTTGCCACAGAGTGACTGAATATCCTCTAATATCACTAAGCTGTCCTGTCTCTCATAACAGAAAATTCATTGTTTAGCAACTTTATACTTATTTGCACTTTAACTATTCAAGTGTGAAATACTCAAAAAATTACTTCAGTTTAGCAGTACTCCTGTCTGACATGGAAATCTCAGTGGAGAGACATAGGGTGTAAGGTTAATCCACTTTCATATGCGAATGGGAATTCTCCCTTTATTCTCAGTGATACAGCTAAAAAGGAAAACAGCATCATTCCAACACCTATATTTAGATGTTGTAATATATTCATCAAATCATTTGTAACCAAAATAACTTGCTTTAAACTCTGTGAGAGCATCTTGACAAAGGCCTCCTTTGATTTATAATAAATACATTTGTTTTGTACAATTACATTTTTTAAAAAAGTAAAATCATGTGCAATATTGAGTAAATCCCCATGGTGCTATCTTATTGGGGAGGGCAGTCACTAAGGTGTCATTTCTGTTTCTAAGATGTGGTCTCATAAGGCATTTAGGAAAATATATGCAGAAAAAAAAAACTTGAGAGTTTCTTAAACCACTGATCTTCTGTGCTGAGCTCAGCTCTGCGGTTGCTGGCACTGACTCTACAGATTCTTTATAGCATCAGAAGCCATTTGAAACGTGGTTAGAATTAATAACCATTGCAGGGATGGTTTCCACATTCCTTACAAATTGTCTACAGTCACCAAAGACTAGAATTTATTTATTTAGCTGGAATCAATTAACTTATGCTTCCATAAAAAAGCCATTAATACCATTAATCTTTGGAGAAGTACACTCCTTTGGGGAATATACAGTGTATGAAATCCTACAGTTTCTTAGAGAATCTTGGTGAAACTTCCAAGATAGATTGTTGACGAACCCAAAGAAGAATGTGAGCAAAGGCTGAAATTCCTATAAAACAAGGTTTTGCATGAGATAATGCAAGAAGCAAGAATAACTTGGAGTGGCCTTTGATTGGTCTGGAGCAGACTTGGTTGTGAAAGACAGATCTTAATAATTTTTTCTCTTGCAAAATTTTTAAGTCATGATTTGCTTATAGTACTGAGCAAAACAGTTGAGGTCTTCTGCTTAGAGACTGTGTTACTGAAGGAAATGTTTTCTTGAACCCTTGGTTGCATTTCCTTGCACTTTTTAGTGGCATTTCCTCATGAATTGTAAAGGTTCTATCAGTTCCATGATTTCCTGCTTTGTTGAGGAGTGCTACTTTCCAAGTACTCTCAAGTTACTGACCATCTGAGCATTATTCATTTACCACTTCTGGATTTATTTGTTCAGTAATATATGACAAGGTAGCAGTTTCAAGACCTTTTAAATTTATTTTTAATTATTATTATTATTATTATTATTATCACTTAAGTAATTTTTTTAATTTGTTCTTCATAGATTACCTCACGTTCCCAGGGTCCTGGCAATAGGTTCTAAAGACTATTAGACTAGACAAGACTAAAGTGCTCCTCCAGTTTGGAACAGCACGGAAGTCCTGGAAAACATCATGGATCGAAGGGCAGATGTAGTATGCAGTCTCCTGCCCAGAGATGTTTTTCTTATGACAATGACCCCCATATCAAGTAGAAAATCTAAATATCCATTAGCATAACCTGTGAGATAAATAAGATAGGCTTTTAAGAGAAACATGGTTTGTCCAAAGACATAATTATAGAGTGCACTGAAGTGCCCTCCCTGATGACATCTGTTTGCTGATACATTTTGTTGCATCTTCCAAGTGGGCAATATTGTCAACATAATTATTGTTTAGGCAAGGAAGAAACTACTTCCATGCTAATCTAAGAATTATTTCATACTTTGTTTTGTGGAGGCTGACTGCACTGGGCCTCAATTACCCCCAGATAGTTTGTTGATACTCTGTGTCTCAAACCTGCAATTAGCAACTGTACGTGCTGAAAAGCATAAACTAATTCACATCATTGGGTAAACGAGAACTCAGCAGTAAATTTGCCAAGGAACTGCTATTGTGGCCTCCATCTTGAAAGGAAATATGAAATATGGAAAGGTTATCATACTTTAAAAAAAAAAATTAAACCAACCAGATCCCAGACTGCATCAAAAGAAGCATGGACAGCAGATCAAGGAAGGTGACTTTACAACTTAACTGAGCTCTTGTGAGACCTCTCCTGGAGTGCTGTGTCCACCTCTGAGGCCCTCAGCTTAAGAAAAACTTGGACCTGTTAAAGAGAGTCCAGGAGATGGTGCCAAAGATGATCCAAGGGCTGGGGCATGTCTCCTATACAGACAGGTTGAGAGAGTTGGGGTGGTTCATCCTGGAGAGGAGAAGGATTCATAAGACCTTAGATCACTTTCCAGTGTCTAAAGAGGGCCTACAAGAAATCTGGAGAGGGACTTTTTGCAAGGGCATGAAGTGACAGGACAAGGGGGAATGGCTTTAAATTGAGAGTAGGTTTTTATTAGATTTTAGGTAGAGTTTTTTTACTGTGAGGGTGGTGAGACAGCGGCACGGGTTGCCCAGAGACATTGGTGATGCTCCCACCTTGGGAGTGTGCAAGGCCGGGCTGCACAGGGCTTTGAGCAACCTGCTCTAGTGGAAGGTGTCCCTGCCCATAGTGGGGGGTTGGAATGAGATGATATTTAAGGTGCCTTCCAACCCAAACCAGTCTATTATTCTATGACTCTAAGTTAGCTCTAAATATAACCTGGTATGTCCCAGATATGGCCTCCTCCACAGAAAATTTTCCTCACATTTTCGTGTTGCAAACTAAAAGCAGGACTTGCACCAAAAGACAGTTCAATAAAAGTCATTGTGTAGAAGGAAATTAACAGAGGTTGAAAAAGAAGGCATTGAGTATCTCATCCTTTTCCTCATTCTTTGTCACTATTTCCCAATTCCTCTTCTAATAGAGGATGAAGCCCTCCTTCTGTTATTAACGTATTTATAGAAACTTTTTTTTTTTTTTGTCATTTAGGGCACTAGCTAGTTTAAGTTCTAGTACTATTAGCATAATATTTATGTTTTGCTGTCAACAGCCCATTTGTGTCCTGGGTGGAATTTTTAAATTTTCGAGTTAATGAAAAAACATAATTTTTCTCATGTTTGATGATGTTGCACTTCCATTGAAATGGAATATTCTGAAAGAAGTCAGAACTGGAACTTAAACTAACAAAAAATATCTCTATGAACAGAAGCAAAATGTTCTTCTTCTTTTTGTATGTGATTAACTTTGAGATGGTTGTATTTATTTTACCTTAAGTGCTAACAGAATTTTTATGACTGGTAACACTGAGAAAGCTCAGGGACACCTACCTTAGCAAAGATGCTATCTAGAGTCTGTCAGCATGCAGTCTGCAGGAGAGTGTGCCCTCTTCTATTTGTAGTCACATTTTCTGAGCTAAGAAAGAAGTTTTCTATCAATGCAAGTAGACCAGTAAATAATAGTAGGCTTTTTTTTTTTAATATAACTAAGAAGCAGGGAAAAGTTTGCAGCATCTAATCATAAGCTGTGAAATTCTTTGCTACAAGGATTCAGTAACTGACACTCATATTTTTCTCACAAAATGATTTTAATAGCATTGGGTAATTTCAGGTCTCATAGAAAATGTATTTTATGCATGATCAGATGAAGATAATCAAATTTTGTGCTTCTGGGTATAGGCAGACCAATGCAAGAGCTGAAAAATACACATACCTCCCTCCTCTCATGATAGATACCTTGGTGTCTGTCACACTACCGATGTCTCATTTTATTTTGATAAAATTGGGGACGAGGGGGAGATGGAGGGATGGATATTCCTCTCTTTCTCTATTAGGTATTGGCCTAAGATTGTGCAGGAATGATTTCAGGTACTAAATTAGTTGTCAAGATGTTGTGGCATATATTATGTTAGCACAGGAAAAAAAGGAGTAAGGTATAAATAAAACGACAAGTTTGATTAGGCAAAAGCTTAGTACATTACAAATAAAACATAAAAGTATAGTTTCTGACATTTGATTGTATTTGAAATATTTTAACTACCTAAAAGTCATATTGCCTTACAACTATATTATCTTCCCTTGTGTACAGGAAAAATTAGTGTCTGTCTTTTGCAATAATGGTAGGAAATCTGCCTTCTCAGATTATCATATTCTAACAGCAGTCGGTGGAATGTTATCAGTAAAAGAGAATTTAATGATCTCAATTCATCTGTGTTTTCTGTTCAAATTAATGCAGTGTTGGAGGAAGTAACCAACTTAAAAAGTACCAACTCAAATCCCAGCCTGTTGTTTCTTCCTTTGAGCCCAAAGGTGTTATATGTTACTCCTCCGCTTTTTGCAGCTTCAGTGATGTGAAGAAATGTATTTTCATATAGAGAACACAGGATCCCAATTATGTCAGTCAGCTGAGGTAACATAAAGCCTTAAGTCAGTGGCAAATAACAGATAATAACATTTAAATCAGTCTGTCTCATTACTCCATGAAGGTATGATGTGTTCCTATCCATATAATTATATTTCTTCCTATACAATATTCCCTGAGATCTTTCAGTGGCATCATCCTTTGACAAGATAAAACCTGAGTGGTCAGAGTATATTAGGACTTTTTCCAGAGTACTTTATAAACTCTTCTACTGAATAGGAAGAAAAAAAAAAAAATAAAAAAAGAATGCTCCAGTTTCTGTCAGTCTTACTGCTCTAATTAGAAGGCAGTGCTCCAAGACTTCTGATGCTATTGCAATTAAGGTGCTGGATTTATACTGAGGAAATCTGAGTTCATTTCAAGCTTTTCAAAGTACTCTTTCTAACCTTGTCCTCAGACTATGTTTATTTTTTTACATTTGTATGCCAGAGAATGGTTGCTATTCCTAAATCTCAGATAATTTGAACTTTCATGTACACATGCTTTTCTGTTCAGACAACACTGGTTGAAGCTACAGAACATCACATTTGTTAAAAACGTGATTTCTATGTTGTAGAGAAGTTTAAACAGCCTTGAGTGGTGGGAGGGTGGCGCCTAAACTGAAACCAGTATTGCCTGTTGTTTCTAATCCCTACTCTTAAAAATTTCTGGACATGTTGAGCTGTCTTTAGAATTAAGCATATATTACCTTGTTTTACCTCTTCCACTTAACAGCTTATGTATCTGACCACAACTACATGTTTTCCAAAATCCATAGCGAGTTACAGCTTTTTTTCTGTTTGACATATGACGCTCTTAGAGTTGAAGCATCACTGCAGCTACACTGAACTTATGCATGGGGGGTGAAGAAAATGATATTGTTTTTCTATTACTATGGAAATATATTGTACATGCAGTAAAAAGTTCACAAGACAGTGCTATGTAAATATTCAGTTTGAAAGTACTTTTTTTTCCCTTTTATCAATGCTTGAAAAAGTTTTCCTTAAATACACAGTGGTATATAAAGGCTCTACCAAAATTGGTCAGGATCTCAGTCTCTGTTAAAGCCTCATTTAAAGAGGGACAGTAGCCACGGCCAGTTGAGGGCTAAATGCCAGTTTGAAAATTTTATTTTGAAAATACCCTTCACATTTCATTTCATAACCATGGATAGATATGCCTCTTGCCTCTAGAGTCAAAAAAAATTCTAGGCTAAGAAAATGGGAACTATTCTTTTAAAGACAGATGAAAGCTTTTTTTTATTTTTCAATAACTATTTCTTTTATTGGTGCAAAAATCTCTATGGATAAATTTTAGAATATCTTTGCTCCATACAGGTCTATGTTACATAATACATAGACTACAATCACTGTAACTCCCTTTATTTAGAGTACATTTTTCTTCTCCCTTGTTGCTTTCTCTCCCTTTTGTTCTTTGTTCTGCTTTCATTTTGTTCTTTCTTTCTTTGCTGAATGTGCTTACTGTTCATAATGTTGTCTGTACATATGGTTTTAAAAAACAGGTCAAATGCTGCCAAAAGTCTGAACACTTACCAAGGACTTACTATAAGACAAGTGCTACAGATATTCCAAATCATAATATTCATACAGTTAAAATTAAACGCAGTTGACTTTGGATTCCAAATATTATAAGAATGCTCTTTGCTATATCTGTGTTTTTCTAAGAATATCAAGAGATTCATGACACTCAGCAAAACCCAGATCTGTTTAAATTTCATCTTAAAATTACACTAGTTCTGAGTTTTAAAGGCACAGCCGTATTTCTACAGCAGTCAATGGATGTGTGAAGTGAGGAGAAAGAACCAGGATCTCTGTCATTTATTAGAATTTCCTGCAGAAGGTGGGAGAAGTAGAGCACTGACTTTACTTTGTGCTGAAACAAAATAAATAAATAGAGAGAAAATAAGATGGCCAGAAAGAAAGAATGAAAGTGAGCAGCTTACTCAAGAGCGAAGCTGAAACTATTCTTTTTTGCCTTCTCTAACCTTGGTTCAGCACTGTAGGAACATTTCTGCTCTTACAGCCTGTGCCCCGGCTGCCAGCCCCAGCTCGGTTCAAGGCTTCCATCTGCTAGCAGTCCATGGGTTTTCCACATCTCTGTATTTTCAGCTGAGTTTTGCTAGAGTGCAGCCTGCTTTTATTCTCTTTTGTGCACTGACTGAGGAGGAAAGGGAGTCTATTTATTTATTTATGTTGATTAAAAGGCAGCAGAATTAAAAACGGGCCAAAAGAACCCCCAAAGCTTTGACTATTATTAAATGGGAATCACCTGTGTCCTGCTCTCTATCTAGTCCTTTTACTAAGGTTAAATGAATGTCTGCATCCTTCTGAACTTCACTCTTGGGATGTTATACCCCTGTCTATTAAAGTCAGCTTATCTTTTGGTTTTTTTTTAATGCAGAGAAGAAAAAAATATAATCTCCTTGAATAGAAAATACCATGCTTGAGAGACCTTTTTAGTCATGATACAGAAAAGGCTGCTGTGACTACTAAAGAAATCCAGTTTCATGTGCTGTAAGCACAGCCAGGAGAGATCCTGAAATAGGATGTGCTCAATGGGACAGTCCTGCTGCACTGAATTTCTGTTGTGCCATGGTGTGTACTGTCAAAAGGCTTAGTGGCTTCCTTTGAAAATGTGGTAAACCCTGCATGGGTTTCATCACTCTCATTCCTTTACAAAAACCAAAAACCCCAAAAGCAAAACAAAAAAAAACCCTTTCTTCCTTCTGCCATCACAGGATACTTTAGGGAAAGAAGATGCCCCTGTTATTTTCATGCACTGCAGAGTTTATTAACGAAAGAACCAATTCCTACCACCATGGCACCTTTAAAATCTTAATAAATTACAGCAATAATTTTCTGCTAGCCATGCTGCTGATCCCATTTGGGTTTAAAGTTATGGCTCGTTATGTTTAGCATCTGCTTTATGCGCACTGTTTTCTCATTATGAATAAATCAATAAATCAATTAGGGGCAGTGAGCTTTGCAAAGGCTTGCAGTAGAAAAATTGAAGATTATGTTAGTTAACCCATGATGCATCAAGTAATTTTTTTCCCACTACAGGCCTATCCAGGAAAGAGACAATACTGATATTTTCAGGATATGAAAAATGAGGTATCCCACACAACAGGGGAAGAGTTTGGCATCCCTCTGAATTAGGCTTTCAGGCTACCTGCTGTCTTAAAGTAGATATGCTCAGGGATAGGGATCCTGGGATGGTTAACTCTGTTCTAAACTCATGCTACTTTCACCATCTGAATGGATAAGGAGGTATGGGAAGGAGATGACCTTCCCCACCCTTATAGAGGACTGATTCCCGCTCTGTTGCTGTCAAATTCTCAGCATTATTTTGGGTTCTGTAGATGCCTATGGGATGGGAAAGAGCTGGAGCAGTAACAATAAGAATTTTTGTATGTGTCGCATTCCCAGGGATAAAAAATTCTCCCAAAATTACAGTTTGTGGGTTGTTTCTCCCTCTTTACCTCCTACCCCACAGAGAATATTTGGGATTTTTTTTTTCCCTGAAACCCATTTACAATATCAAAGACACAGACTTATAGTTTCAAGGACATTTTTAATGTTCATAAAATGAAATTTTGTTTGAAATCCACACATGAAAATACCTCAAGTAGTCCATTAAAAACCCTTATAGCTGAAACTGAGCAGTCCCCTGATAGTTTTTTGTACCATTGCTGTCTTTTCTTCCCTCTGCTCAGGTGACATTGTGTTTCCTTGGAATCAAGAAGATCAAAGCAACTTCTGACCTCGGGTGGTTCTTGTGTTGTGAATTATGAAAACAACCACAGCTGCCTTGGAGACTTCCACATTGCCTGGAGTTTCAGCTGTAAATTTAGCAGGAACTTGGAGAGTCAAGGAAGGAAGAGCACTCATGGGAAGAAGGGAGGCTGTGAATTTATAAATTTTCTAGAATGAACTAATATATTTTATAACCTATGAAAGCTTATCCTAGAGCTCATTTTTTCTAGGTTTTTCTTTACATAAAATGTAATGTATTATGCTGTTCTTTACAGATAGGGCAAGAAAGTGAGTTGTCTAATTTCTTTCTGTTCTTCCCATTCTTTCATGTACAAACCAGAAAATAATTCTTTTGATGTTGGATTTTGGTTGTTTAAAAATGTTGTTCCTCCTACATTTTTCCTTAGGTTAATAGTTTCTTCTCAACTCCTAATCTAAAAAATTGCCTGCTTCTGCCTTAGAAAAATAAAGAAAAAAAACAAACAAAAACCCCTGAACAAACAAAGAAACAAACCAAAACCCTACCAAAACCAAAATAAATTAAAAAATCTCAAACCCAGCCCCAAATCTCAAAACATTATTTCATTTGGAAATAATTTCTCATTATATTCTTACTGAGATGGTGAGGGGCTGGCACAGGATTCCTGGAGGTCTTCTATGCCTCATCCTTGGAAGTGCTCAAGGCCAGGCTGGATGGGGTTTTGAGCACCCTGGTTTTATGGAAGGTGCCCCTACCCTTGGCAGTGGGATTGCAACAAGATGATCTTTTAGGTCCCTTCCAACTTAAATTTGTCTGTGATTATTTACAAAAATTTGGCATAATTTTTTTTTAACAAAAGATAAATTAAATAATTGAAGTCAAAGGAAACTTTACCCATGACATCAGATTTTGCTGGACTTTTTGATCTTTTCTCAATGACAATCTGCTATTGCTCCCAAAGTTTGGATGGCTGTGTCCAAGTGCTCCTGCTGAGATTTGTCTGCAATAAACATTTGATAGAATTAGGCTAATATTCAAATACGTTTACTGCCAGTACTAAGTTCAAATTTTAAGCAATATAAAACCTAGCCATTTTTTAGTCCCAGATGTTTGCTTTTCATTACTATTCAAATAGTTGTAACTTCTTAAACAATCAAAGCAAAATTTAATTATGAACTGAAAATATTTTTAATACATTTTTGAAAACAAACAAAACCAAAACCAAACCCCAAGCCCAAAACTGCTGACTTTTGATTGAATGATGTGCATTTGTACACTTGAAAAGTCACTTTTTGTGCAATTGTTTCCTAAAAATTGAGAAGCTCCCATAAGTGTCTGGGATTCAAATTTTCTCTTTGGAGCATGAAAAAAATGTGTTGTCTGTGCATCTGTACAAGAAAATCTATTTTTTTTTCTTTTTACCCCTTCATATTAAGACTTTCCATTCAGTCTAGAGGGATCAGACTCCCCTTCCAGATTTCAGCTGCCACGGGGCAGCTGAGCTCGTGAGACTTCCAAACAGAGAATCTCATGTGTGTGTGTATGTATATATGTGTACATATACATATATATACCCACACTATTTTCAGTGAAGATAAAAACAGGAGTCTGAGATATGAGAAGTGCAACTCTATCAAGGCTTACAGTGACATGGCAAAATCGAAGTAACCAATGTTTTAACTCTTTCAGCTTTTTGGTCAGCACTCAGATGCTCTCAAAGCACAAAAGCAAGCCAGTTAAATCCTGCATAATTCTGTTTAGAGAAAGGTAACTAAAAATTGTTCAAGCCCAGTTAACATTTTTAAGTGAACTTTGCCCTGCTCTCAATACATTTTTGTTAAAACTGGAGATGAATGGACACAGTCTTTTGAAAATGTGGAAATAACAAATCCAACTATCTAATCTTGAAGTAACTGTTTCTTTTTCTTGAAATGTAATGTCTTGGGAAAGAAGTGCTTATTAAGCAGGTAAGCATAAATTTAAAAAAATTCTAAGGCTTAAATGATTCTTAAATCATAAGAATATGATGTTCTGTACTCTCTGCCTTCTTCAGCCTCACCTCACTTTTAAAAGTTAAGAGTACTCAGTTTTCTGAAAGACAATGCCTGGTAAGAAAAGCACTATCTCACTTATATTCTAGTTCTATTTTTTATCAAGTCTTTGCAAAATGGAACAATCAATCTGTAATGTGTTAAAAAAAATGCCCATGAGTTTATTTTTCAAATCAAATTGCACAAGAAATTTTGCATGAGTTAATTTGAGAAAACCTGTATAAATTTTGACACAAAAAGAACAAAGTAACTTTGAAAAAAAGTTTTGTGAAATAATTTAGAGGGCTAGCAAAAAAATATGTGAAGAAATAGAATGCTACTCTATTCATTGCATAAAAATTATCTAATTTTCATACTAAGATTATTTCACATTTTGATTTGTCTGGGTCACAGTTAGAGGTGGAAATCTGCTACAAAATCTTTCTGTTATTCTTTTAAATTTTTATTTATCTCCATGGATTGCTTTGATTCACTTTCTTCTGCCTGTAAACATGTGACAGCCATGTTTTTATCTGATTGTGGCTATAAAATCAAAGAAATTATAAATCTCCCTGAGCAGTCCTAAGTAGCATGAGAAAAATGTTATGTTTAAAATAATAATAATTATCCTGGGTTTTAACCAATATATCTGATATGGGTTATGACTTTCTTTACTTTTGTAGTCTGAGTGATAGCCATGAAATATTAATCAGCAGCTCTGAGTACTGATGAATTATAATCATCTTTCCCTTAGGATATGCTCATTCATTTCTTCACTCTGTCTTTATGCTGGCATGAATCAGTGTTTGTTTAGAAAAGAAAGGCACTACAGGAACCAACACTTCCAGTTGTTGAGACACACACATTCAAAATGAGTGCGTGCACTTTTCAAAATAATGGCAATTAAATTTTGTGATATCTAAAAAGAGTAGTGGATTCAGCACCTTTTTAAGTATTTTCAAGCCTGAATACTTTTCTAAAAGTTTCAATAGGAGGGACAGTTATATAAAAATATGTTGTTTTGTGTAGTAGAAGAGTCTGCAGCAGGCAATTCAGCAATTTCTTCCATCCTTTTTTTGGCAGAAAATATGTCTTGTGTTATATCACAAGAAGTTTTCATTGCCCCATTTCATAGCCTGAATGGAACCATTGGTGAAATTCTGGCAACACTCTAGCCTTTCTGAAGCTGAAGTCACCATATTCCTGGGATAAGAATTGTTAAAGATTTGCTATATTGCTACTTAAAATCCTACTGCTATTCCAAATTCACTTTTGTTCCCTATATCACCAGCTCAGGAGGAATTAGAAATTATCAAGGAAAATAACTCTACAAACTTGCTGACCTTGTAGTGACTAAAATTTCAATAAATAACATGACCAGAATTTAATTTCTTCACAGGATTGTTATATATATTATTTATTTCTAAATAAATCAAGCCCAAAGTTTGTGAGAGAGAAAACATTTGAAGCATCAATATTTGATGTGAAACAGGACATAGACTAACAAATTCTGACCTTTTTTGAGCAGCAATGTCCACATACCTCTTGATTATGACTGGAAATTTCAATATCCATTGACACCTGAGGATTTGGGTATTTTGGCTGAAATGGAATGAAAACAAGACCATTATAGTATTAGACACACAACCATATTAATATAGTTATAAAATATATCCAGTTTTTAGTAATATTCTTATAAGAACATTTCCTAGATATTTTTGCTTGTTTTCTCTTTTCTTTTTGTAAAGTGTCTTGCAGCATAATCTAGATTCGAGATATTCAGTACCTACTTCTTCCCCTTTTCAAGATTGTTATTCCAATAACACCTCATTTTTTGGAATTGCTTGGCTCAAGTCCGCCAGGCAGAGAAGGTTCTTCTCTCCATTATTTTTATTCCCTGGAATCTTCAAACAATCTACATAGAATTCTCAAAAAATCAGGATCTTTCTTGGTAATTCCAAATCTTTAAAGTCCTCCTAACCCATTTCTCCTCTTCTTCAGGCACCATTTAGCTGTCAAGGTATTTATAGCACATCTCCTGACAGGAGCTCAGGGGCAGTTGTCTGTCATAAACCACGGGAAGGATCCCGAGGAGCTGAAGAGATTGGACTGGCAATAACTCCTGTGTTTTGGTGACAGCAAATTTGGCTCTGACACGGAGCAGCCTGCCCAGGCTGTGCAGCCAGCTCCTGCCGAGAGATGGGGACAGTGGCTGCACAAACACCGGAGCAGTGACAGGCAAGGGGACACGAGTGGTCACCTCACAGTGTTGCACACAGAAGGAACAAGCCAGGCAGACACCTTCACACTGCCACCTTCTTAAGAGAGCCTGTCCCTCAGAAGGAAAAGGCACACAAGTGTCAGTGCTACTCTGTGAATCTCAGAATTCCCCTCTTCTGCTCCCTGTGAAGTCCAAAAATGATGTTTTCCTCTGGCCTTGGCTCGGCTCAGCAAAAGGAATTTCTCCTTTACATCAAAGTAATAAGGTGTCAGTAATTATTACACTGCAGTTTGACTGCAGAAAAAATGAAAACAAATTCTTTGTCTCACTTGAAAACATTGCAGCAATCAAGAAAACAAAGTTCATTTTTAAAATTTGGAAAAGAAAGAGGCAAGGCAAGGAAAAAAGAGAAAAGCACAACATTTTTCTCCAGCTGACTCTTTCAACAAGGCATTTAATTCCACTTTCTCAGTCACTGGATAGTAAGTGATATAGAATTATAACTGATAATTTATTGGTAGCATAACTGAAATCTTAACATTCTAACAAGTTACGGTTTCAAATTCAGCAGTATCTCTCCCTAGGCATTATCATTGAATGAACAAAGCCTGTTTATAGGTATATGGAAAGTAAATAGTTCTTTCCACTTTTGCATAATTTTCTAATTTATTTGCATGGTCATTTTTTTGATGTAAAATTACTGTTCTATTTTTATGCTTCCCTACCTCATGTGCTCCATAATGCTTTAGGCTGATGTTCTGTTAAAATTTTTTTATTATACAACCCTTTTTATTATAGCTCTATCACTGTGCAAGTACTCTGCATTGTGCAAGCTCACTGAGAAGTAAGGTGAGTTACAGCAAGGTAGCTGCCACACTATATTTGCAATATGCTTCACTTGTGTTGATGCTGTTAAGAAAAAATGATTCCAACAGCTGAATCTATTATTGGTCAGACTAATTTCCAATATTAATAAATGTTAATTTTCCTTGAAATGAGAATGAAGTGATAGATAGTAGTGAAACTGTTTATAATAGGCAAAACAAAAATTGTGTGATATATCTGCTTGTTTTCACATACTAATTTTGCCTCTGCTTGATAAAAATTTAAAAAGTGCATGGCAACTGTTTCATGTTAGCAGATGGATAAAGAAGAACTTCAGAAATCATCAACAGTATAATATGGTGAATAAAAAAGAATTTTTCTATAAAAGTTCTTTTATTCTGAGTCCCTTGTATCAAGTCTGGTTTTCCAAAAGGTGATATACACAGACACTGTTACTGAGCCTTAGACTTCATAAACTCGAAATGTTCTTTTACTTTCCTTAAGATCACCTTTATTCATTTCTTAATTTCTTTTAGTCTCTCAGAGGAAGACACATAATCACAAGCAACTATTGTACCCTGATTTTTAATTGGAAAGGGATCACTACGCCTCCTCCAAGCACAGTAAGGCTTTTTCTCCTGATGAAGAATGTCCATCAGACTTCACCAGGTCAGTTTTATTTGCCGAGGAACTGTTGAGGTGCTGCAGGGCAAATTACAAGAAAAATATGAGTTTAATGTATGTGACAGAAAAGTGATTTCCAGAAATAATTTTCATATAATGTAATCAATGTTAAATGGTACTATCAGAATTTTTTTTCAGTTTGATTGGAAAGGCCATAATGAAATGCACCTTTCAGGAGAGCTGTACAAAGTCTGGTTTATATCCATTTTTCTTGTTGCCTTCAATGTTTTTTTGACTTTGTGAAAACATTTCTGAATTTCAGGAACTTATTGACTTAAAATATGCAATTTTGTAAAACTCAAGGTAAACCTTGAGTTTTTCAGAAATTACATAACCTGAGAGTGTGGAATGGGAAACAGCAGTCATGATGTAGACAAATTTTGTTGGGGTTTGAAAAAGTCTCCTGAGTTTTAGCTTGTTTGTGTGTATATTTGGATTTTTTTGCTAAATAGAGGAGAACCTATTACCTTAATGATGCCAGCTGAATGGGAAAGCATTTAAGCTTCAGCTCTTCTGACATTTTGAAATTAATGAACATTTCAACACATCATTTCTGCTGGTTTAGATGTGGTTGTTTGCATAGTCTAGATAAATTTCAGATGAGCTCCCAGATCTCTAAATCTATCAATACCTGTCAACAACCCAAATTTTCAGCACACTTCATTTCATTTATAAAGCTGTTCCAGAGCACCAGTGTTTGTTTGATCCATATGTTTTCTGAGAGTTGTAATCTATGTTTTCATCACAAGGTTGAGCATTTTATTGCATTGAATGCTCAGCAGAATGGAATACCAGTGAAGTTGAAAAAGAAATGTCCTGCTGTATTACATTTGTCAAAAGAAATCTGTTTTCATGATGGGACTGAATCTATAGCTCTTGTTGTTTAGACGACTTAATAGAGTTTTCATATGGCAGAGAGTTGGTACTGAAAAATGCGGATTTGCAAAGAAAGCACCATAAACCAAAATAATTTCAAGAGTGGGCTGGTGGTTTTGAGTGTTGGATTTTTGTTTTTTGGGGGGGGGTTTTTGGGGAGGTTGTTGTTGGTGGGTTGGTTGGTTTTTGTTGGTTGGTTGGTTTGGTTATTTGTTTTGTTTTTTGCTGGTTGGTTTGGTTTAGTTTTTTGACAGTGATAAAAAGATATTTTTTGAGTTCTCCTCACTTCTTTGCTATGTATGTCAACCTGACAAAAGTGGCCAACATAATCCCCAGCCCTCTCCTAATCTGCAGCCTCAGAGGGGTAAATGGCCAGGCAGTGCTGAGCTCATGCTTTGGCTGTCCCTAAGCATTGGGATCTGAAATACTCATATAGTGTGGCCTAGAATTAGGAAATCCAGACCTTAAAGGACTTTCACAGAATCTGGTACAGAAATAAAAGTTTGGAAGACCTACAAATAGTAGGTTTTTCAGGTCCATACTGTTGCAAACCTTCCTGGGAGTTCTCATGCTTGGTTGGCTTTCTGTGGCAGTTGGAAAGCAAACTAAGAAATCATCTTCAGTAAAGAATGAACAGCCTGTCAACTCACAAAGGAGCATTGTTTAATGATGAAGTTTAAAAAGAAATCTAAACTAAACACTTGTAATTTATTGTCAGCTGTAAACCAAAATCAGATTTTTTTTTAACCAAGTAGGTTTTTCAAACTAGATATAGAGCAATGTACGGTTAGATAAAATCACAGATCTAGGAGAGGGAAACAGTACAATCCAGAGGTAAGTCCAGGATCAGCAGAGACATTCCAAGGCAGTACATGTAGTATTGTGAAAGGTCAAAAATACTAATAAACATAGGGAAATATAGGTTTTTCAGGAGGCAGAAAGTATTTTGGGGCAGATTAAAAAAGGATGAAGAAAAGAACAAAATAAATAAGAGTTATTTCAGAAAAGATATAGATAGATAATACTCTGAAAGAGTGCCTCTAGTATTTTCCTATGAGCTGTGCAAGCCATGGAATATTATTACTTATGGAAATTCATTAAAAGTAATCAAATGGGACACCACTTATGGATGATAAAAGCCAAGCCAAAATGCTTCAGTTGTCTTAAAATTTTGTGGAGAGTTCCTTTAAAACTTTGGACTTTCTGTATGAACTTTGGGAAATGTGGTGAAGCTGCCACTGTCATCTGTTGACATTTAAAAACAAAATATTCTGTGCCAATTCTGGATTTGACAGCGACAGACTAGAAACCTTAGTTATCTTAAGAAAAGCTAGATTTGACATTATTGATAATCCTCTTCTTTGTATTAATAATAGATACTATTACTGCAGAATAAACAAACAGGAAATGGCTCATCTAGAAAAGACAAAGCTCTTCAAATACAAACATTTAATTTATTCAAAAAGGCCAGAAAAATATCACCAATTACCATATGATATTTGTTTGAGTGAGGGGTGTGTGTGTGTCCTTGTGCCCGTTTCATCTTTACTGTCATATGAAAGGAAGTTTTAAAGTGTCACACCATGGATATGTAATATAGTGAAAAATAATATTTTGTTTAATCACTTGTGCATATTTAAATTTCAAGACATGACAACCTTTTAAAAGCAAAAATAGTCTGGTCCTCCTGGATATTTTGTAACTTGATCCTTTTCTTCTATCAAAGGGAGTTCCTCGGATTTAGAGGATCCTACATTTTATTTAGCCGAATGTGTTTGCTAAATGGTGACTCATTTACAAATGTATGCCACTCTTTCAGAAATTGCTGCAGGGCTATCACCTTGGTTTGGCACTCAAAGCCTTTAGCGTTAAGGTAAAGGAAATAGTTTTCTAACTTTGCAGCCTTTGGGGCAAGCAACTGCTTTCCAGATTATAACAAAATGACATTCACATCACTGTCATGAATCAGTTCTCCAATACGATTTCATATTTACTGTGCTTGTTAAATCAGCTCTTCATCAGCAGAACAAGCACTCCAACTAAGAACAAGGAAACAAAAAGTAACTTTAGGATTAGAACCAGTAAAAACCATATCCTTCTCTGCTTAACTTGAAGGCCAATGGAGCTGTAGGAATTGATGAGCATAAACAATACTACATGGACAAGCTACTGGTGCTGCAGAACTGGCTGTGAAAGTCTGAGAGATAGAAAACATTTTGGGGTAAAAAGAGAAGCACACAGATGCATTTTGTTCATTTTGTTTAATTAATTTGAAGTGCTATGTTAGCTAAAAGGGGTGACCTATCTTCCTGAAGTAGCTGGGAAAGTACTTAGTGCTAGGCAGAAAAACCAGGAAGCAGCTGTGTGTTTAATTTTAATGTGTTAAAGTGTTCAAATAATGTGTTAAAGTGTTTGGGGTTTATGTATTGTCTTTTCTAGCGTGAACAATTGCAAACATTGAAATTTGTCTGAAGTTTTCTGACACATAAAAGGTAGAAACAAAAGTTTTCTTGTGAAATTTCAACTGATACAGGCAACTGCTAAAATTTTTGGTAGCAGGTAAACATGAAAGGGTCTGTTGCTTTCTCCAGTATAAGAATTATCCTTCCTTTCCCCTTCTCAAACACTGTGGGAAATGTCCAGTGTTCTGGCCTCTGTAAGAGAAACAAAATTTTTCAGTGGTATCACCGCTGGCTTGGCTACACTGGAGAGAGCACGTTGTGTTAACATTGGCCACTGCAGCGTTAGAGGCTCACAGCATCTGTAGGGCAGGTGGAAAGGCTTTGCCGACACTGGGGGAAAGGATAAACCTGGACAGTTAGACTGAATGGATTTCCATTTCCTTTTTGGCATGCCCAAGAGGTTTAACTGCATATTGCAAACACAGCTTTCAAAAGCAAATCCTTTGGAAGAGACTGCTGCAATCTCACCTGCAGTGACTTCTCAATATAACAGTACTGTTGCTGTCGGCAGGACAGCTGCATCAGTATTAACAATTCTGTGAGCCTCGCTAAGATGACATTTTCAGCCTGCAAAGTTAAGGGCCAGAGGCCAGAAAGCAACCAGCAGAAAAAAAAAGCTACTTTGACTACCTGTGGTGGTATTTACAGAGCAGGAGAACCTGCATGGTAACTTGGTTATACAAGTTGACATCTACCTGCGCTTTAAATGGCCTTTATTTCAGATTATGGAAGAGCACAGGGTTGATGATTCATATAATGAATAGATTCTAGAAGTACCAAATATTGCTTCCCTGTCATAGGTGCAGGATAAAATTAGTTGGTATTCCAAATTCAGCTAGTAGTGGAAAATACAATATTAAATTACTAGCCTGGGCTGGCAGGCTGTAAAGAGGTGAAAAATCTGAATGATTAATGACAGATGAGCTGTCCTTTAACTTGCTGAGTTTATTTTCAAGGTAGATTTAAAGAAGTTTGGAGAGAAATGGTAGAAACTGATGTGTCATTTTCTACTTCTTCCCAGTAGAGAGAAACTTTTCAGCCTGGCACTTTCACAAACTCTCATGTAAAAATCTTATAAAGCTGCAGTCCTGTGACGTTCCTAGCTTTTTGACATTGATAAAAGGAAACACTTTCTTAATTATTTATCCATATGTCAGAAATATACAGAAAAGAGCAGAATTATCTTTTCCCATAGAGACTGTCTTATTCCAATGATCAAAAAAAAAAAAAGATAAACAGGAGCTTTTCCATCTTCTGGAACTGCAGTTACTAAATAGACAGAGAGCACCTCCTATGCCTTTACAATAATTTTCATACATTAGATGTTAGGCATCAGTGACAGGATGCTGCTCTCTCTTTGTCCAGGGACATTGGGACAAGGCATTTTTCTTTCATAATGTTTTGCACTTCTCTTTCTCCTATGACATCAGAGATTGACTGGATATTACAAAATCCAATTTAATTTCAAATATCATTGAAAACGTAAGACAAATGTGAACTTTCGAAGTGTTAGTGTTCAGCCTCTGGTGCTCTGACCATAAAACTGCTTTTGGACACTCTCCTCTCTCTCTCTCTCTGTCTTCTTATTCTCATTCTTGTGAGCACACAATATGTTCTTCTTGGACTAATCTACTTAAAGTGTTATCAAATTTATTCCACTTACTGTAGCTCTTTCTGCCTATTATTTGTAACATCAGAGATATATGACCAGTTTTCAATATATGGAAGTCATCTTTATTAATTTTAAATAAGTCTTTAACAATCCCTTTTGGATTTTTCTCCCCTTCAAGCTTTAGTGAAAAGGAAAGGAACAGAAAGTCATTACCATCACACTGCTCACAGAAAGCTTAAGCTGCAGAGCTGGGGGCAGACTACGGTGGGTTTTCCAGGTGGCTGAATGCATTCATCAGGGCTCCAGAGCTGCCTGACAGGAGGCTGTAGCCAAGTGGGGGTTGGTCTCTTCTCTGAGGCAGCCAGCAACAGGATGAGAGGATGGTTTCAAGCTGCACCAGAAGAGATTTAGGTTGGACATTAGGAGCACTTTCTTCCCAGAAAGTGTGATTAGACACTGCAATGGACTGCACAAAGAGGTGGTGGAATCACTGGAATCACCATCTTTGGAGGTGTTGAAGAAAAGACAGGATGTGGCACTGGTGCCATGGTCTAGTTGACAGGGTGGTGCTGGTTCACAGGTTGGGCTTGAAGATCTCAGAGGTCCATTCCAGCCTACTTGATTCTGTGATTCTGTGAAAGCCTTCTCCATGTCCTGGGTAATTGGGTGTCCCGTTTCCTTCTGCAGGGAGCCCACGTTCTTCCTACCCTTCATCGCCAACGTACCTATAGAAGTTTTTTGTGTTGCCCTTGACATCCATGGCCTGATTTAATTCTGTGTTGTACAGACATAGAAGCCACCCCACCACATGTCTGTGACATCAATAATGTCACAGCCCTGCAGGCACACACATCTCTAACTCCTCCAATTCTCCTCGCTATGTACATTTGCATAGAGGCATTTCAGTTGGGTCCCAAAGAAGCTGACTTACTGGCTGGAGTGGCAGGAATTGCTTTGTGCTGCCTTTCAGATGATCTCCTGCTGACCTGCAATCCCTCTCCAGGCTCTGGGCATCTCTTGCTGGCCCTGGCCCCAAATCAGTAGGAGAGGGATGCATGGAGGTTCCCCTCCCCTGTCACCTGACCCTGGGGGCTGAACTAAACCCAAGGGTGTCTGCCTGCTCTGGTCTCAGCACTCTGCTCCAGAAAGACATTTCTCTATGGCTGTTTTTGGAAGCAACAATCCTCACGGCTGGGCCGGAAACGATAGCAAAGGAATGGCTATAATCATGCTAGATTTGTGGAATTCCCTTTGGCAGACAAAGTCCTTAGGGGCTAGTTGTGAAACATCTCTGCCTCTGCTCTTGATGGCAGGACCTCTGGCCCCAGGTTTTGAATATCATTAAGAGGCTTGGGGGGGGGGGTGTTGCTTATTTATTTATTTATTTATTTTCCCGCCAGAAGCTCTATGCGGTTCTGAAATATTTTGTGTTTGCATTAATATAAATAATAGTACATGTCACCATGCATAAATGCTATAATTGCTATTCTTTACTTATCTAGTGGTAATAAAAGGGTGTGATTTTTTAGCATTCAGTGATAAGGGGGAGCAGTCTAAATCCAGTGGCACAAATAAGTAGAATGCGATTTACTGTCACCTGAGGCTGCTTCTGAGAGGCTGACTGTGATTTCTTTTTTCTTATTTCTTATTTTTTGCAATGTAATGGAGAGCTACTGAGAGGGACACTGTCTCAATGTCACTGTAAGAAGAGTAAAGTTCATACGAACTTTGAATGGATATTGCACACATTTGAACTGGTAGGGACAACAAGCACTCAGAATATTCTAAGCTGACAATTCACTTGGCAACACAAACCATGGGTTTGCTTTGCTCTGTGTAGTATTCTTATGGATTTTCTGATTTTGATTAGAATAGCTAGATGTGGTGCATCATGTCTTGAGTTGGGATGAGTGCTTGAATTGGCTACTGTTTGAAGTAACCTTTAACAGCTGACACCACCTGGTGGTTTAAAGATCTAATCTGTGCACTTCTGGCTTTTGATGAAAATGCCACGGATCATTTAAGAGGCTGAAGGAAGCCATGGTCAGCCTTGGTTTCTGAAAAATAACCAGCTCTGAAGACAAGTAATGAACTAAATCTCCAACTTAAGGTCAAATTTTAAAGCTTTCCAAAGCTTTTAATGACAGACCCCATCATCACATGAATTTTTTTCAGTGTTTGTGTTTAATTAGCTTTCAATTGGATTTATATAACCTTCCATCAAAAAGGAAATAACTGAAAAATCATTGTAGATGTGTGTGTCAAAAGAAGTGTAGAAGAGTAATTTCTCCGTGAATGAAGGAAAATATTCTGAAGTACGCTTAATTATGTACACCACAAAAATACCACCATTATTATTATCAAAGCTCAGTGAACAAGAGTTATCAAAGACTTGAATACCTCTTGCAAATCTCAGCAAAGTTGCTTTTGAAATATTCTTGATAAAAGTTTTCTGGAGATAAAATATGTCTGTTTGAAATAATCTGGTTTGCACCTGTTTTGAATTCTGATTTTATTTATTCATTTGCTTGTTTGTTGTAGAGAGGGCTTTTTTTGTCTGTTTCTAAATAAATCTTAAAAAGAAGGCGCATTAAAATTTTACATTTATAGAAACAATCTAGAGCTACAGAGCTACAGAAGTGAGAGAAAAACCCTTGCCATGTCCCTATTATTTCTCAGAAAGCATTTTTTAATTTCAAATTATTATCTTAGGTGTGGAAACTTCTTTAGCTTACTGATGCTTGACAATATGTGGCAATGATCTTGTTTTGGGAGCTTTAAAAAACAAAAAACACCTTTTAATCTTAAGCTAATTAACACATATGAACCACCTCCTCCAGAAAGAATCTTGACAGAGGTCACCAGACCCTTCTAGTTTGTGATAAAACTGAAAAGTACCACATTCAGCTTGGCTTTATTCCTCAGAATTACACATTCAGAATTAAATAGATATTATATATGTGTTTGTGCAAATGTATTTTGCACACATTTGTATGTTCAGATACATATACACACATATTCAATACACTTTTGCTAGTAAAGACAAAAACATTTGTTTCTGTAATGGAGAAACAGGAGTGTAACCAGCAGTCCACCTGCTCAATTTATGCTTTGATTCTCATAATTACATTTTTACAGCAGCTTGAAATAATGAATGTCAAAAAGGTTATTAAAAAACTACCAAGTCGAAGTTTAAATGTCACAGAAAATAAGAGGAATTTAATTACTACATATATTTTGTTTGAAATATTTATTGCTAAATTTTATTATTTTTAGAAATCATAGATACAACAACAGCTCATAAACATATAAATAGAATTAAAGTAATTAAAGTATCTGACAGAAGTATCAGATCTATACAACTTATGAGATGATCAGTACAACTAGAGTGACTAGAAAAATATCACAGAATTTAAGTTAGTTTTGCACAGGAAATCAATATAGTACACTGGATATTAAACAATATTATTTTGTATTTTGTGTATTAGATGCAGGCAAGTCATTTAATGAAAATGATCTAAATGTGAGAACGGGGGGAGAGAGGAGAACACCTTAGTTTTTTCAAAACTAATTTTTTGGGCATTTTACCACCAGTTTTTCCAAATTATGAACATTAGATCTTCTTCGCTCACTTATAACCATGCATTTGTCAATGATAAATATGAAACATAAACTCTGTAAATTTCAGTGAAGTTCATTTTCTACATCATACAAATATTATATTCAATGAACTAAATCAACTGCTAGTAAAATTCAAATTTAATGATTTACATTAGAGGTTAATTTTCCTTACAGTTTCAAAAAATATTAAACTGGATGAAGTTTTAATAGGAAGTTCTTTGTTGAATTGATACTTCCTACAGATCAGGTAATGTGTTTTTGTGGTGGGTTGAGCTTCAGTGGTTGCCACATGCCCACCAATCCACTCTATTACTTTTGCCTCTTTCCTTCTGCAAGCAGATGTATTAAAGACCTAGGCTGACACAAGAGGGACAGCTAATTACTTGCTACAGCCTAATTTGACAGCTTTCCTTTTCTGTATGTATCTCAACTGATCTTTTAAAATAGAAATAAGATGAAGCAAACTTTCCTTGGTATTCAATTTAGTATTTTAGTGAAGGGCATTTCAATGAGTTTACAGTTCACAATATGTGCCAATGATTGGTTTCAGCACCTTGTTTTTATGAAATTTTCTCTTGCTTGTTGAAGGTTATGCTGTGTTTTCCTCTGGTTTGGGGTTTGTTTTATCAAATTTATTTATTTAGAAAGCCTTAGCCATCCATCATTTTTATATTATTTATATACTTTAAAAATTTATCTAGAGATAGATGAGCTCTCTCTTTCTGTTTACTGCTTGTATTTTCAACCAGTACTTCAAAACTTTGAAGTTAAACTGTCACCACTTCCTTGATCTTCTCATGAGAAAAATTTTTCATAAAATTTATCCGAGCATGGGAATTTTCAGTCTTGTGAATTCTGGAGCTCACAACTGTTTTCTCTGCATTTTCTATGCTTTCCATGTTTTAATATGTGATTCATGTAAATTATTCAGTCTAAGAGTCTTCATATAACAGTCTATGAAAGCCTTGTGTTAAGCTAATATCAAATTCTTTTGGCAAAGTAAGCAAGGGGTTGTGGAAATATTGACACATATGGATAGATTTTTATCAATTATACTTTTAGTCCCCTAAAAATAAAAATCTGGTGGGAAGAATGCTCTTCCTAAGAATAAATTCTGGCAAAATATGAAGTAGTTTAAAAAAAAAAAAAAAAAAAAGAGAGAACAGGTTTTTTATTAAACATTACTTTTCTGCAGGTCATATAACAAGTTAACGCAAATAATGAAAATTAAATACAGAGAAAATGTTCAAATATAGTGAAGACTCCTTAACCAGACATGGTGGAATTAATATTTCCTGTATGGTTTGGCAGAGGTTATCTTTTGACCTTTACAACACACTAAAACACTTATCTATTCTTTATAGTATTTTTTGAAGTAATGGTCCATGTTTTGATGGGGAAAGGACTGTTAGCTGGGCTTTTTCCCTTATTCTACAGGAACAAAAGACAAAAGTAACAATTTTGTATTTTTATATATATTATATATTTTTGAATGTAAGATGGTAGAAATACAATAGATCTCAGAGCTCCCTTTGATATGCTTTTTTAAGCTTACTTTGAGACAAAATCTAATTCACAGAACCAAATTTTTAAACTGCGCTGTTGCATTCACCTACTGTCAGCATTTATAAAGGTGCAAAGGACATAGAAAAGGCTGTTATTCAGCTTTTGTTCTACATAAATTTTCTATTCACATTGTATAATGTTGTAAAAGTGAAAAAACCTGTGGAAATATACAATAGAAATAAAATATGAACCCTTTTACATTTAGATAAATACTTATTTTATTCCTTTAATCTAGAGTCAAATGTTTGACCATACCTATGAGGCACCAGAATTTCTATTAGATCAAATGATTGTACTTTTTTAACAGAAAACTTTGAAAAACAAGTGAGAAAGCTATAGGAATATAAAGATAATTCAGAACAGCCTTCTCAGAACCATGACTGCAATCCCTGGAGTAAACAAGAGGAAAAGAATTGCCAAGTTACTCTTGCTCAGTAAAAATGGTTCTGAGAAACATGTTTTAGAGAAGGAGAAAAAGCAATCTCAACTTTTTAAAATAAATAAAAAACAGTGGTGCTATCTATTACTAGGAGTCATGAAATTACTAACCAGCCCTAAAATCTGTAGCATGGTATTTTGCTAAATAATCCCATCTCTTGTTTGCATACATTTATTTAAAGACAGCCCCCTTCTGATGCAGCACTAAAATAACTCTAGGTGTTATGAAGATATATTTTGAAAAATAACACGTAATTGAAATCAGTGTTGACTCAGTCAATCTCAGTTAATGCATAGGTCAATTAGATAATTTGTTTGCCACATCACTACAGGAAGGAAGGAAGGAATACTCTGCAAATTTTGTGGGTTCTTTTAGTAAGAGTTTTTTCATCTATATTGTTTTAAGTACTTTATTTTCTTTCTTGTGTATGGCTTTTTTTTCTGAGCACTGTTGATGAGATAATTTTTTACATACTTCTGGTGATTCTAAAATTGTTTTAACAGTTTGACTTGTCTCTCTGAACACATCTGTAAGGCCTAAATATACAGTCAGTGTCCTGGTTGATTACCAGCAGTAATAAGGTATGGAAGACGCAATCAGTATACACTAAAAATAAATTAAATTTGTTTTCACTGATACAACACTACCAAAATAGATTTTCTTCACTGTAGGCAATGATTGAAAGGTCAAATACTGTAAATTCCAGAAGATCTTTTTAAAAGATCTTGACTCCTTGTAGCTTCCTCAGCATGATATAATATACTGAAAAAGGCATCTTTAGTGCCAAACTTATTCTAAGTAGCTGCAATCGGATCAGGTATCTCTTCTTATGGGTTGCTAAAGTGAAGGAAACTGAGCATAAGCACACCTGGCTGTACAGTCACAGTCCTGCTGGGGATTAATTAAAGTCTGCATAGGAATCACAGACCTGCTGGGCCATGGGGATACCTCAGAGTACAGCATACAGCAGCATGGGGGATATAAACCTGTTGGCTGCTACTTCAGAAAAGCACAGGGGATTTGATAAAATAGTTTCAGGTTTGCATTTACCATTTTCTGAGATCCATCTTTGCATAAAGCTGTGTCATGGTTTAAGCCTAGGCAGACACTAAGCCCCACAGCTGTTCCCTCACTGCCCACCAGCAGGATCAGGGAGAGATTCACAAGGGAAAACCAGGAAAACTCTCGGGTCGAGGTAAGGGCAGTTTAATAAGGGAAGCAAAAGCCACACACACAAGCAAAGCAAAACAAGGAATTAGTTCACTGCCCCCCATGGGCAGTGAGGTGTTCAGCCATCCCCAGGAGAGCAGGGCTCCACCTTGTGCAGTGGTTACTTGGGAACACGAACAACCTCACTCCAAACTCCCCTTTTCTCCTTCTTCTCCCCTCTTTATATGCTGAGCATGGTATGGCCAGTCATATGGCCTGGAACATCTCTCTGGTCAGCTGGGGTCACCTGTCCTGGCTGTGTCTCCTCCCAGCCTCCCATGCACCCCAACTCCCTCAACTCTGTGGCAGTACCAAAAGCAGAAAAGCCCCTGGCTCTGTGTGAGCTCTGCTCAGCAATAACAAATACATCTCTGTATTATCAACCTTGTGTTCAGCACAAATCCGAAACACAACCCCGTACCAGTCTCTGTGAAGGGAATTAGCTCGACCCCACATGAAACCAGCACAAGCTGCTACACTGCCTCTGCTATGAAGACCCCGGAATTCTCACGCACATGAATAGAGGTGGCAAGGTCAAAATTTGTCCTGTAAATAGATATGGAGCTGGCAGTGTGCTTGCTGATAACAGAAGGTAAGCTTTTCATGATACACATGTTTGAAAGTCCCACTGTCCTACTTTGGAAATTTTCTGTCTGAATTTCCTTCAGCTAGGAGAGTTAAACTGATAGTATGATAACAGGTTGTTTTCTAATTTCTTTTTAATGTAAATCTTAATATTGAATAAGTTCATCACCACAAGTATAAATTACTAGCTTGAAATAATCATAGCAATAAAAGCAGTAATAAAAAGAATTGTTGACGAGGTGCTTAGTAAATATTCTGCCATTTTCAAGGAAGTGAGCTGGCTGTGGCTATTCCAATATGTCCAGTTTAGAGCACATTGGGCTGGAACAGGAAATGGCCCTGGATGCTCTTCCATCCAACAAATCTGGAAGACTGGGGTGTCCACATTTTTTTTTAATTAGTCTTCTCATGACAGAATTTGGAAGAGGCTTTAATTTTCACTGGCAGTTTGGACTATTTCATAGAACTAGAAGTCGCTTAAGGAAGACATTGATTCCTAGAAAAGTTAATAATATGTAATTAGGGAAATGGCAAATGGGGGGTAATTTGTCAGCTACAATATTTTCACAAATGATATCTGTAAATAAAAAGGAGTTCCCTGACAGGGTTTAAAAGGCACTTGAACAATGCTTTTCGTAATATAATTAATTTTTGCTCAACTATGAAATGGTCAGGCAGTTGAACTAGATGATAGCTGTAGGTTCCTTACAACTGAAATATTCTAATCTATATTATTTACTTCAATACAATTTGGTGTGATTGAGTTCCATACTATATCTTACCTCGTTATACATGCTATTATTTATACTAATTCTAATTTTTCAAGGAATAGTATAATTTACAGTGATTACCTTTTTGCCATTTTGGTTTAATTTCTGTGGAAAGAACCTCATTCTGCATTTAACCATAGGAAGATGTCCTCTTTCACACAGACTTCCTCTGTACTGACACAGCAGAATTGAAATCTTCATTTGCTTTTATTCAACAGAGCTAAATATCTCAGAATGAGAGTGTTAGAGATAGAAGCCAGTCTGCATAAAGTTCTGTTCCAAAATCTTTTTCAGATGACCCTCACAAATTTCAGCCTGTGAGGTTTCCATTGATTCACTGGAATACAATACTACAGACTGTTAAAAGTCACTGCAAGAAATGAAGGAGTTTATGTGCTTCGTAGATTGCCTTCTAAAATTGTATGTGTGTGTATCTAAATCAAAAGAAGGTCTTGTCTAATGATAATCAGATGGTTTTCTTTAGCTTTATCAGAAGCCAAAATAGAGATATTAATTTTAACCACTAATTAATATGCTAACCATTTGTCAGGAAGACCTAATGACCTAATCATTAGACCATAATTTTTTAATTTATCACCTCATTCCCTGCAGCTGTTCACTGCAGTAGTGCAGTCTGCTAGCAAGACACACCCAGACTGCTGCCAGAGGCCCTGGGGCCAGGCACCACAGAGCTCACAGGTAGAGGACACTGTCCTCCAAACATTTCTCTAACACTTTTAAGAATTTTTTGCCTGTGTGTAGTAGAAGGCTTCTTATTTCCTTCTATTTTCACAGTGGTTTGCGGTGTTAGGATTTAAAAGCATTTCGTATTTTCAAGGAACCCACTTAGCGAGACACATTGTGCGGCTGCATTTTACAGACTTAGAGTCAAAACAAAACCCAAGTGTCCTCTGTCATATCTGTATACAAATTATGATCCAGATTATATTTCCTAAACTCCAATAACTCTTTCTGCTCCATTTTAGAGTTTATTCTGATGAGGTAATTGTTTATGGTTCAAGGACAGAAAACTGGTGCTCTTGTTAATTTTACTGAAGAGATCTATAAAACCTAACTTGTTGTGGGCATTACTGGACTGACAAAACATATTTGACAGCATTAATAGTCTTTGAATATAGATACTATTCACTTGAGTAGTGTCCTAATTAGTAAGCAAGTTAAAATATGCACCAGCAAAAATATATTTTTTTAAATTAATCATTTTATAATTATTGTTTTGCAGCTAAAAAATCAACAAATGAAAGAAATGTCTACCAAGAGCTATTAAACACAAAGTTGGAGCTCTTTGACATCAGTTTGACATCAGATATTAAAATCCAAATTGTTGGAAGTCTTATAGTATAAATTTCTCAGTTCTGATACATTTTTCCCTTGGAATTCACAACTGTCTATTTTCAGAAACAAGATACTAGGCTGAATGGATTATGAATAGCTGTTCCTTACATACTTTGGCAGAACAAATCAGTTTTAAAGAGAAAATTTTAAGCATATCTAAAATGCAACCTTCCTCACCATGAGTTAGGCTATTGATACAATAAAAGAAAACAACTGCTTAGCTTGAATCTACAGAAGAATGTAAGTAAATATGGGGTTTTTTTTAAATTAATTCACCCTGAGATTTAATCAGCATATTGGATTAAAAAAATTCTTTGTCAAACACACTAACAATACAAACAGGAAAAAAAAGAGAGAAAGAAGTCTTTTCTGTCCTTATCACTCCCACTTTTTAAAATAATATGAATATTGAATTGCAGAGTTGTCAGCTTCTGGTGTACTCAGTCATATTTTACAAGTGAGAACATTGCAGAACAAACTCAGCCTCCTTCCATTCGATAGTGGTGGTAAGTGATGATGGAGTGTGTTTATATTCTTTCCCTGTACATTCAACATTGCATCTCTGACAAATGTGAGCATCCCAGAGGGCACACAGTTCTTGTAGACTCGCTATGATTTTCCACATGTCCTAGAGCAGTAATACTCTAAATATTATGTGAAGCATTTACCAAAATACAGAATTGAATATTATAGGGGAGGTTATGGGATAGGAGTTGAAGGGTATAGATTCTTGGGTATCTCTGAATGATAGTATTTATATGAACATCCTGTGGCACAGGTAGAAAGTGTTTATTAAGTCCTGAATGCTGCTGTAACTTAAACTGTAGTTTTGTTCCCCATTCCCAGCAAACAATTTGCTTACTCTTGATATGGCATTGGGTTTCTTTGCAATTTTTTTCAAATGTAATTTAAAATTTGCATGCATTGTCTCAGTGGCCTTTAGGTACTATTCACTTTTTGAATTAGGAAACTACAGAGATTCAATTGGAAAAACCAAGGCCACATGAAATAAAAAACTCAATTATCCCTTTAACGTGGAACTCATATTTAGATATCATTACAGAACAGACCATATCATCTATGCATTGGATAAATGGGTATCAAAAAATATGAATTCAAAGAATTTAAATGCAGAAAAATAGATTATCACTTTCATGCTGTCATTGGTATGGTGAAAGACTACTGTTAGAACACTTAAAACAGGAAGTGCCACCTGAATTTACCACTGACAGTGATGCTTTGCAAATCAATCTCCACTACCCAACTGATTAAGCTTTTGCAAGTCCAAACTTATTTTCTGATTAATTCAGCTCTCTTGACAAAGTAATTTACATTGTATTGAAATTTTACTTTTTTATTGTATCTTCTAAGATTTATTCTATGTTTATTATGACTGCAAATCTGAAGTCATCATTATTATCTTTTGTTGTGCTGTAAGCATATGCTTTTATAAGGAGATAGCATTTTTAAATTTTTTTCCCTTTGGTTTTATGATGTGATGATTTATGTTTCAAAAACCCTGCTAGAATACCCTTATTCCTTTCCTCTAACTGTTCTGCTTTTCAAAATGCACACTATCATCTATACTTTCCCCCTTTGAAAATGTAAAAACATAATTTTAATTCATGTAAACAAAAGTGTATTTACACTTTGAAATGTAGAAATCACAAGATCTTTCAACAAATGTTGGTTAAGAACAGCTAAATAGTGTATCTCTGAACACCAATTCCTTTCACTACTCAAGTACTTAAAAGTAAACGTGAAAATAATAGTTTGAAAATAATAGTTTGAAAATATTTATTAAGTATTTGGTTAACTTGTTCCTGGAAAAATTTAATGTTTAACTACTGTTATTTTTCTCTTCTTTGTTCTTTTTTTCCAAACAGGCATGAAGCATGGGATTTGTTTTGTCTAGTTTCAAATGTCTTGAAGATTGTCTCAGTCTAAGCAAGTTGTATAAGCTCTCATTATTGAGAGAACTAGACATTGTAGGCAGACAATTTGTCTAAGCTGTCTTAGATGCTCATCTTCAATGAGATGAATCACTCCCCTAAAGGTGTTTATTTCTCTCCATTGACTATAAAGGAAGACTAGATGACTAGTTTAGATGACAACTTTTAGTTGTCTGATGTTTACTGAGACAGATCCAACACAAAGTGCCCTGAAGCATTCTGGTTTATGAGGCGCTGGAGTATTACTTCTTAGAATACCAGATTTCCAACAAAAAATAATCTACATTTCCTGAGACAGACCAACCTCCCTCTGCATTCTTTAAAAATTGATTTTTAGAATTAAAAAAAAGAAGGAACACAAAATGACTTATTAATGGCTTGACACAAAAGTAAAATTTTGCCCAAGAGTTTGGATTCAGTGTCCTTAAGCCATATTGTAGAGAAATAAGTTATGTAAATAGATAAAATGCACATATTATAAGAATACTGTCATATATTATAAGAGTATTGTCATATTTTCCTGATGATAGTCCCCTTTTGGCACAGGGTTATGGTAATACTGAATAGATCAAAACTGCCTTACTGATTTATTATTTGCCACCAACTCACACTTAATCTTAGCTTTCAGTCACCTACAAATCACCTTGTTATATACATCTTTTAAAGTTCACACCTCCTCTTTCCTGTGAAGGTGCTGGGATATAATATACATCCATGGAAATAACCATCAACCAAAAATTCATTATTTTTTGTCAGTGTTACAAGGTTTAAATATTTCTCCTGTTAGTTCTTATAATTGAGGTAATATCCTCATGGACAATATTGGAGTAGTGCTTGTCATCCAGTGCTGGCATGAGGCGATTTGAGGATAGGTAACAAGTGTCTCTGGCAGAACACAGACTTCAGGACGCATACAGGAAATGCTGGAGACCGATAGAACTCACAGAGTTGTTGCAAACGGCCATCGAAATGAAATTTCAAGGTTTGTTTAAAAAAACCCCAAAACAACAACCACACAAAACACAATCAACCAAACAAATAAAAATACTACAGAAAAAGGTCAAATGCAAACAAAACAAAACCCAGCCTCTTGACTGGTTGTTTTTATTTTAACAGGATTCATATCAGCCTATGTTTGCTGTAATCTTTCCGGTATGAACTGCCACCTTCTAGCCAGGATAAATTAAACCACGCGCATTGGCTTATTTGACAGAATTATTTCATTATTCCAGATTGTAGGTAAAATCAGCTTTATTTGGTGGTCCAGTAACAGAGATTGATACAGTATTATTAGGAATTTCAGATATGAATAAAAGTAAAATCATGTCCTTAAATTTATCTTCTTAGGGTGCAAAGACTAGTCCACGTCGATATTTGTCATTTGATTCATAACAGTGTCAATAAACCTTTTTCCCTTTGCACAGATACCAAAGAATGGGCTAAGGAAAATAAGGCTTTCCTCACAACTGGCATTCCTCAGGGATCAGCACTGGGACCGGCGCTGTTTATGATCTTTGTCACTGACATGGACCTTGGGACTGAGCGCATCCCCAGCAGGTTTGCTGACCCTGAGCTGTGTGGGGCGCTCGAGCTGCTGGGAGGAGGGAATGCCATCCAGAGAGACCAAGGTATGCCCAAGAATTAGGACCATGGGAACCTCTTGAAGTAGTTAGAAGTTTTAGGTGTTAGTTTTCAACTCTAAGTAATACTCTTGCATCATTTTTTTCATTGGTATTTCTGTTCTCTGGTCTGATAGAACCAAAATTAATAACCTGGGATATGTTTTGTTTTCATCAATTTGTCGCCTTTCTCTGAAGAGAAAATAAGCCAAAATAAACTAAATGAAGGTATCATGAGCAGAAGGCCTTATGTGAACTTCTGAAATGTTTAATATTCACCAATTATCATCAAGGTTATTGATTTTACTGCTAGTAAAAAGGCAGAGCACTTTGATATAATGATGGGAAGCTTGATGCATGCAGTATTAGAAGATTAAAAATAGTGTTCTTGTACATGAACTGTACTCTTATTGCATACTTCAATTAATTGAAGGGTAGTAATGGCACTCAGAATAGCTCATTTGTTAACGAGCTACCAAGTGAGTTATCAACTCTGATGACCATTCAGTATCATGTCTCAATACAGCACATTGTTACTTTGATTAATTAACTATATAAAATCAAATTTGCAATCCAAGTCTCTGGAGGCATTCTTATTTTTTAGGTGGTTGAAGGATAGGAGTTACTATTATATTTTCCTCAGAATCTTGTAAACAGCAGTTTATAAGTACTGACCTTTAAGTTAAATGACGAAATAGATTGCACCCATTGTCATTTCAAAAGCAATAGGAGCAGGTAATATTCTCTGTTATGCAATTGTAAAAATCAGGTCAGCATCTGCTCAAGTACTTTAATAATTACATTTGAAGCACTTGCTTAAGTTTAAAAATACATATCAATACAACACACTAAATCAAATTGTACCAGCTCTGTTTTAACCCAAAGAAAAGCGGTGACTCATCCATAGTCCTATTGAAAAATGTGAAAATTCAGCATAACCCACAAAGATTATAAAATACAGTCCAGAAGATCACCTTTTAAGCAGTATTTTTCTATTTCAATCCTTTACAGGGAAATAACTTCAGCATTATTGAATACAATTCTGACAGCTCATTTTTGATGTCCCAGGGGAAAAAACATTCTGCAACTGAACCAAATAGATTTATTGCGGACCTGTCATACTATATTTGGGGTGTGGCCTGTTAAGCAGGTGAAACCAACAGCCTGATCCATGTTAACTTGTTGTCATCAGGTAGAATACATCTTACTGTTACACAGGGAGATTGCTGGTTTTAAGCATTGTTCGCATGGAGACAGCAGTGCATATATCCATGCATATGTCCATGCATATATGTACATGATATCACACACGTATGTATATGATATGATGCCTGAGGAGTCTTATCTAGCTCCCATCAGGAAGCATACAGATGTACTGCCTGGATATGTAGCTTTGGAAAGCACAAACTGATATTCAAAACTGAGTCCCAGGGGAAGGACAAGGTGGTCGTGCTTCACCACTGTGCATTTTCTAGGGATTCCAGCAGTCAGTCCAGTCTGTCACTCCAGTTCATTTACCACGTTAAGCCTCACTGATTAACGCGTTGCTAAAATCCTAAAATTGTGGGCTGAAATGCCCCCCTTCAAGGGAACTTAACCCTGAAAAGGAGCCATTTGAACCCTCTCTTCCCAGTCACAGCAGAACACCTTCAAGAGCACAATCTAAAACTAAAACTTTCAATATGTACATTTCAGTCTTTCTGTTGATCAAGCCCAGCTAGTTAGATTAGGCTTTTTTTTTCCAAGAATGAAACTCTGAATAAGAATGAGTGAAGTACAAAATCAGAAAAAGATGTCCCAGATAACTGTATAAAGAGGAATTTCTGTGAAGTATTATCCAGGAATAACAGAGGAGAAAAAAAATCTGAATAAAACTGCTCTCTATAGAACTGAAATTTGTTTAAGTGTTTTAAGATGCCTATGAAGCAGATCTCCATTATGATTGCACAAACTTTAAATGCTTTTTAATTCCATCAATCAACACGCCTGTGAGGTAAGAGACTATTGCTATCCTAAGTTGATAGACAAGGAAATTGAAGCTCAGAGAGGATAAATGTTTTGTCCAAGCTCTCTGCCAGAGAGGCTCAGATCTTGAGTTTGCCTTTTATTCACCTTGTAAATTTTCCTGATAAAGAAAAAATCACTTGTGAAATGTTAGGCATTTTGAAGAGTGACAGTGAAAGTATTTTTCCTAATGATTAATTTTTCCTTACTGCAAGGGGCATGGATCAATATCAGTTATGGCAATATTGGTATCCCAACATCTTCCAAAACAGTTCTTTTTTCTCCCAGATCCTGACTGCTGCTTGTCAAACTGACTTTTTTTTCCACTTGCTAGTGAAACTCTGTCAAATTTCCTCAGAAGTTAATATGTATATTTATTGTCGAAGGGCAATAATCTTCAGAATGACAGAAATTACGTTGCTTCAGTACTTGGAAAATGGGAGACAGTCCTCTCAAAGCCCTTGTCATTTCTGATAGATGATAACACAAAGTATAACATGCTGAAAGAGAGGACTGCACTATTGGCCTTTGTATCTCCTGCTGTCATCCTAAATTCCTCTGAGACCACCACATGAAGTTTTGTATGGCTGACAATACAGGAACAGAAATATTCTGGATTTTTGTAGTCAGATATGGAGACTTTAATTTTGTTACATTAATAATTTCAGATAAAGTTCATAGTGATTAAAATACATTATTACTTGTAGACTGCTCTTTCATAATGAAATTGGTGTCTATCTGTTTCTTAATAGAAAAATATTAATCTCATTTGAAGAAAAAGTCATTACAATAGGCATTAAATAGTGCCTTTTCATTAAATCTTTTCAAAGTTGAAACTACCATGGTAGAAAGACATAACAAATACATTTTTTCCTGAAAACAGGAAAAATTGAGGTGCTTTAACCTGTCCTTAGGACGCCTGGAATTGGTAATGCACCTTTACCAGAATGAAAGGGGAAAAAAAGGAATATAAAGAGCCACCATGTCATCTCAAACTGTGTTTTTCATAGACACAGACTCAATTCTCCTCTCTTGAAGCATAATCAATTTCTTGTTAATAGCATGCAAATACAGTAAATACAGCTGCTAATGTGTTATTCTTTTAGTCACTTGTTGCGTCTGATTAGGGAGAGAAATGTAAAAGGTTAATTTTCTAATTGCATACTCTCCCTAGGTAAATTATATGTGTTATCACATCCATTGACACTCTATAATGGGCACTTTTTATTGCAGAGTGATATTCTATGAAACTGTGTATCATCAAATGTTTTATTTTTAGTAAGCAAGAGGATGGAAGGAAGGAAAAAAGAATATCCACCCTATCAAAATTTCTTTTCTCTGTCTGGAGAGCTTGCTGACAGGATATTAAAGCATTCCAAAAAAGTCTCTTCTCCCTTTCTCCTCACAGCTCATTTGTAATTTCCATAGAACTGTAATAAATTGAAGAGGAAGAATGAGACTGAGCTAAAAGACACACTAATGCCGGATGCCTCTCTGTAAAAGTTCTGAAAAGCAACAACATCTGAAATGCATATTAAACAAGAATTTCCTCTGGATACAAATTCATGTCTTACATGACAGAGCTACCTGAACTCACCACCTATAAAATCTTTTATTTGCCGGCCAGGGGCTGATCACACCTAATCTGAAAGTTGTCTTTCAGACTCCTTGTGCTTTCTTAAAAATGGGTCAGTGCATTAAGATCAGTTGTCCCCAAAAGATGAAAAAAGATTGCTTTGTTTGGTTACCCACTATAGCTTTTAGTTACTATCACAAATGGTGGAGAAGCAGCATGGACACAGGTGACCACCACTAATCATTTAAGATGGCAGCCTTGTATCAGTCTAAAAACAGGTGGTTTATATTTGATAAATTTGTTATGTATTACAGATAATAAATTAAACAGTGGGAAAAACAAACCGAAAAGGGGAGAAAGGTGAGATAAAAAAATGATGAGGATGTTTCTCTTTGTATTTTTCCCTATCTTAGAAGTATATGTTGAAAGAGTAGAGCAAGAGAATGCTTTCATATAATTTGAACCAAATTCAATCATAACAATATAACACTGTTTTATATATATATGTCTTAATTTATAGTTATATTTTTTGTCAAAAAAATCATTTTCAAGCCAAAATTGTTTCAATAAAAATTTTCAGCTATTTCTAATGAACATATTAGCATAAAGTAGAAATATTTAATGGTCGTATGGTCCAAAGCTGTTTTGTTCTAAAAACTTGCTAAACAAAATCCAGGGGACTTAAAGTAGTATAAAACTTTAAACTGGCAGATTAGACAGAGGAAAAAAGCTGGAAAAGAACTTTGAATTAGTGGAGATCATAGCCTTTTTTCATTCTCACTGACAATAATCCATTTTTCATGTAGCACTGGCATGGTAGCAGTTCTGTTCTCCTTCCCAGCCTCTAATATAAAGAGGGTTTATGGTTCTTTACTGCTGTGTAACCTTTGTATCTCTTCAAACTTTATCACTGTAAACTCTGTCTGGTGTAGGCTGGGTACTACATCTATGAAACTAAAGCAGAATAAACAAAGCGTTTAGTGTGTCTGAAATGTGGCCAGTATTCATGGATACAGAGAGCTCCACTGAAACTTAGTTGAGTTATACCAAGAAAATATCTGGCTCTTTCATACTTTTAACATCAAGTGAAATCTCTGCTCTTTCTCTCCTTTGCCATTTTCTCTTCAAAAAGGAATTCTGAAGAGTAATCTCTGAAGTTTCATTCACTTTGTTTCTCCCATGTCAATTTACCATAACTTTAATACAAGAACGAAACTATTTCTTTCCAACTTTTGATGTTTTATCTTGTGAAAATCAGCCAGTAGCCGTCTTTCTGTCCTCCAGTGCAGCATTTTCAGAATAAACCAGTGGACAAAAGGTGACGATTCTAAGCTGGTAATGACTAATGGAGGTAAAAGGACAGGAGGAAGATCTCTTTAAACGATAGCAGATCAGGTGAGAAGGAAACAAAAGAGGTTTTTGTTTGTTTTTAATGAAATTAAGGTTACATGAAATGGAAGTGTCAAAGCCTAAATTGGGCTTAATAATGACAACTCTTCAGAGCCTGTTTAAAGGGTTATGGAATGTTCATACTCTGTGACACTAATCAGTTGTCTAATTAATCCCAGCTGGGCTGAGTAGTCTTTCGTAAGTTTGGGTCTGATTCAGTCTTTCATTGTATGAAAGCTCTCCTGTGAGTCCAACACATTTCGGATCAAGCTCATACAGAAGCATGCAGAGGTCAGACTGCAGCTGTAAGGTGAGAGATCGTCTCAGAGCACCGTCAAGGCTCCAGCACATACACCTGAAGCTTTGAAATCCATCCAGATGCGGAGGCAAAGAACAGCATGGACTGATGATGTGTCTGGAGCTGAGACAGGACAGACACACCAGTTATCATCAGCTCCAAAATGGTACAAAAAGAGGTATCCCATACCTGTGCAGAGTCACCAAACCTGAAGTTCATAGGACAGGTGAGTACAAAAAAACCTGCTATCCTTTGCCCTTGCTGTCGTTCCAACAGATCCTGGATCCCACATGTGAGCACTGGCATCATTCTTCCTGACTGTGGCTGGAAAGACTGAGCACCCCTGCCATGGCACCTGGCACCAGGAAGGACTGCTTGGATACCACACAGACTTCTGATGTTTGTGAGTATGAAACTGTGAGGGAGAGTGAGAGAAAGAGAAACCTGCTTTACTTCAGCTTAATTTTAAATAAAATCACTGTTATCTCTTTTAAAGTCTTGCCTTGATATTCACTACACTGTTGGTAAAATGTTCCAACAGTATTTTATATTTATATATATATTTATTTTTTATTTATTTATATATTTATACATTTATGCATTTATATATTTATATATTTATATATTTATATATTTATATATTTATATATTTATATATTTATATATTTATATATTTATNTATTAACTGAGTTAATGAGACTGAAGTTTCAGGGAAAGTTACTTGCTTTTTAGCATTCAACTTTGTTATATTTTGGCTAGGTTGTGAGAATTTAGTACCAAAATTGGCTGATAACAGGTAAACCCAATGAAGTACATTCAAGGAAAACACTCTTTTGATGATGGTAGTTCCTGTGATTATGGGTCTATTGCTCCTTTGTTGTTTCGTGAATGAAATTGATATTGTATTTTTGAAAAAAAAGGCCAAAAAGAAACATAAATACCTACATTTGTCCAAAACAGTGTCAAAGAGAACACTTTTCCATTACTGAATATCTGGTTAATTCTTTATAGACCAAACCATGAATTTTCTTTGTATTTAACATTTTATATCTTCCAGGAAGGAAGGTACCACTATTATTTACTGCCCCTCTGCACACTTATCCACCAAGTACTTTGATCCCTGGAGCAAGCATATCCATTCTAATGGAATTAGACAAAGCATGAATTTGGCCTGTGTTATTTATTCATGCAGCAAATGCTGTGACTGTTCACCCATCAAATCAAACCCAGTATTCACGTACCATCCATTCTCAGTGCAAAGATTGCTTAAGCAGCTGGTACAAGAGGGGTGACTGAAGGCCAAGGGCCTCTGATACACCACGGTTTATGTGCAGTCTCCTGTGACTTACATAGATTAGCTGGAAAATCCTAGAAAGCAATAATCAGCTACTGAAAAAGCCACAAGAATGGATATCAGTACAGAGGAGAATCTGATGACTTTTTAAATCTTATGATGTTATTTTTTAATAAATAAAATAAGTCTGATATAATGCGAATGTGTATTGCATATACACAAAACATGGAAGGCCTTTTTTCACCTTTATGTTGCTGAATACTAAATTGCTAAAATTGCAGTTGTGGTCATATAGTAAAAATTTCTCATTTTCTGTCTGATTTCAGAGCTCTCAATTTTCTGTTTTCTTCTGCTGATTAATTCTAACAATCCTTGTGAAAAATCCATTCAACTCTACTGTGATTTTTTTTCCATCCAAAAATTTCAATAGATGAAGTCTGTAATATAATTTGTTTCAACAACATATGAAACACTATCATTAAAATTTTACGTACCACCTGCAGATGCTCTTGACATCATACTTTGAAAACTTTTGTTAAAACCTGTTCTTGATGCTTGCAATACACAAACCAAAGCTGTTTGATTCATGGAGGTTTAACAGTGATAGTGCATTTTTAGAGCTAAAGGCTAGTTGCATTGTTCTATTAGATTTCACAGCATAAGATTTATTGTTTGTATTTACTATTAAAGGTGTTTTGAAAAACTTAATGGCTGTATACCAACCTATTTTAAATGGACTTGAATTCTAATAATGCCCGTTTTGTTTTTGTAGTAAAGCATATCTTATAATTTACTGTTTGAAGTTAATCTACAGTGATGCAAGAAAAAATTAATCTAAATGAGAAATCGAGGTCTTTTAATTTAGCTAAAGTTGTGGGCCACAGTAAAGTAAGTTTCCAATGCTGTCTGTTAAGGTTCAGCTTTTTTTTTTCATGTCTAAAATATTATTGGGTTTTTTTTAATATGATTACATGATTATTAGTGTTGGTTTTAATTGATACAGTCATCACTCAAAAGAATTTGAAATCAGCCTCATTCTAATGCTAATTTCATCTCTCATGAGTTTATAATTGGCTGAGGATTTCAGATTTTGTCATCAAAAATTTAAATCTTCTCACAGGATTATATTCAGCAAATATACTTTAATGATGCATCACTTTATCTAAACTGGCTTGAAACTCACTGCTCATCAGTCTTGCATAAAACTTCAGCTCATGTTCTCTGGACCATCAAACAGCAAAATCATTCTGTTGCTGTTAAAGTGTAATCTGTGGAACAGTTTTATGGTTTAAATTATTTAATTATATTTTTTTCATTTAGGGATCCTTGTATGTGAGTTGAACTGATGAACAGGTATTTTGGTTCCTTTGAGTTAATGCTTTTAGTGACTAAGCAGTGGCTCATTTCCTTCATAACTTTAATCACATAATCATATATGTGTAAAAGCCTCCAACATAGTTTGCTGTAACTAAAAAAGAAAAGGAAAAAACAGGTATAATTTTACAGAATCTTTTTAAGACTAGATAGAAGAAAAAAAAAAGAAAAACCCACTTGTTTTTCTGCAGACTTGACCAGAGTAGGTAAAAAAAGTGGCAACTTTCAGGAGCAAAGAGATTTACATCAGAATTTAACAGAAATTCTCAGAAATGTCCAGGAATAATAATTAAAGCTACAAGTAGTTGTATATGTGTTTTCTTTATGAGAGAAACAATTTTTGCAGTGATATAGCACAGTGTGTTATGATTATCAGCTGCCACATGTGCCTGGGGAAAGAAATTTAAACTATAATGGAACTTAATGGAAAATGTGTTTAAATTCTTGTAATGTAGAAAGAGCAGCTCTCGGATGGGCTTTTTTTCCTCTTCTTCTTCTTTTTTTTTTTAAATTTACTTATTTATTTATTTTTATGAGTCATAGGCAGCTTTTCTTTAAGAAGTGCTTTGGATAAGCCAGGGAAAATGTTGCTCTGAAGTTTATTCAGGACCAGTGATTTAAGTGGCTAAATCCAACACAGGGGGGTCCCTTAAAACATCTGCTGTTGAATGTTCACTGGATGGTGAATCTCCTATGCTTTTGCTTTGTGCTTCTTGCCAGCTACCATGAAGTTTTGTATCTTTCATTAATGCATGGTTTTCCAAATTTGTTTGGGTTTGAAACTCAAATGGGCAACGAGGAATATATTTCTCTTTAATTCCAACAGGCAAACGTTGCTCTTTGGGATTATGTCCTGATGATGAAGTAGTTATTGGAATTCAAGCAATGTTCAGTAGTATTCTGATTTTTTTTTTTTTGTTTGTTTGTGTTTAGTTTAGGTTGGTTGTTTATTTCATTTGCATGTTTGGAAACAAAAATTAGTATCAATTGTATTATTTGTTTAGGTGTTTGATCTGTCCAAAATTACCCCCATTTCATTCTGGAATGGAGATCTGCTGAGTCAGAAGATACCTGAAGATGTATGTCATTCCAGTTCAATCTGGTCTGAAGATGAGGTAGGAGAATACAATCATGTAATACTTATCTAATTATACATTTGGCTTGATTTATAAAATGCAATAACAAAAATACGTTGTAGATAAATTTACCAAACTTTTAAAATCCTTGAAAAGCTTCAATGTTTATTTCAACTTATTCTTCAGACTCAGTTGAACCTGAAGCCCTCCACTTACTTTCAGTCTTCCTTTTACTAAAATGCTTCCTAAATATAGAACTGCTGGCAGGAATCTTGTGGTAAAATGTCCAGTATGTCTTTAAATATCATGGAGATATTCTTTGTTTAGCCCTGCCAAGTGGCTGATTGCTGGCAACTGAAGCAAGGGACAGATGGCCATCCAGCACTATCTGCACCCTATTGAGATGAATAAGTGACAATCTGCAAAACACTCAGAACTAATGTAAACTGGTTTAACCTCAGGAAACCCAAGAGCCTCTTAGGTTTCTTCGGTGATGTGTAGGCAGATTTTGTGCTTTTTGATGCAGTGCTCTTTGACAAAGATCTCAGGGCTCCTCACACATTATGGCCCAAGCACAAAGACAGCAAACTGCTGTGAAAAACCTGCAAGGGCATTTGGTCAGTGCCATGCAAGTGATGCTGGGCACCGTGCAGTGCTGGAGAATTCACCCATTCAAGGGTTCTTCACCAAACAGGTTGTTCTAGACGGCAAGGTCCTTTCTCAGGCCATATGTGGAGCCAAAGCCTCAAAGATATTGGCCCGTTGTCCTAGGAATCTTAGCAGAAGTGATGGAAGACCAAGGGACGGCTGAAAGAAAACCCAGCAATATTAATGAGTTTGGGTGGATCAAATTTGAGCTCAGAATTATTGAACAAGATGCTTCTAACAATGGATTGGCACAATTCCAAGCAAAAATAAAGGTTGGGCCAAGAAAAGCTTAATTAGGAGCCCTGAAGACAGGATTTGGCAGAGGAGAAGTTTGACATGACCTGGCAATCTGTGCTTGCAATCGAAAAAGCCAGCCATACCCTGGGCTGCATCAAAAAAAAGCATGACCAGCAAGTTGAGGGACATGATACTCCTCATCTACTCCACACTTGGGAGACCTGACCTGGAGCTTGGTATGATAGAGTGTAGGTCCATGTTTATTTCTTCTATTACTCTTAAGTCCTGCACCAGTCTATACTCCTGAAAATGAGGCTTCTTTGCTGGTAAAATAGGAGTATTAGATTCAGATTGACATTCTCCAAGCAATCCATACTTCATGAAAGTACTTATCAAGGACTCCAATCCTTTACGTGCTTCCAGTCTAATAGGATATCGATTTACCCTCACTGTCTTTGCTACTAGTTTGAGTTTTGTTTTAAGTGAAGTCACATTCTTTGCTTTACTTGGTTTCTTTGAAGCACAGATCATGGAATTACCACATTCAATACCACATCAGGGATATCATTCTCAGGTTCTTCCAAGGTCTGGCACATTAGTCAGTAGATTTGAGCCTTCCATTCCATTTCTTTTGCGATGTGTAGCTATACAGAGTTTTCACAAGTTATTTGAGAATATCACTTGCATAATAAATTTCATCTTAACAATGGAAGAGGACATTCTGGCATATATAGAAACTCATAAATCAGTTTAATATCTCCAATTATATGTTCCACAGGTTGTAAAAATGTGTACACAGTTCTTATTCCTATCACTGAAACAGTTGCTATTGTGACTTTACCTAGTGGGCCCTTACAACTAGTTATTACTGGTTCTGCTATCTACAAAAAAAATCTATTGTTTCATTCCTCTGCTTTATTGGAATTAGAGGATCTACTGGGAATGCCTTCATATTTTCCCCTGGTCTTCTTCAGACATTGTCAGAATCCGCTTTGAGTCACTTACCAAATAGTCACTGGAAAGAATGAGGTGGAGCACCTGATAAACTGGTTGGTGTGCACTGAAATCCTGTCTGATCAAATCCTCCATTGCTGGGGGCAGCAAGACTATCTGGGCAAGGCTTTATAGCTGTACAATCTGGGTCACCAAAACTGCTGTCCCTAAAGCAGGGTTCGTTCACATGATGTGCAAGAGCCAAGACAGCACACTGAGTCCCTGGTGGTCTTGGTCCAGCACATTAGGATATAATTTATATACACAAATTTCCCTTCGGAGTATGTTTTCTAACATTATAATGATCTAAGGTAATCCAAGGTGGTATTTTCATCCTATCAGCCACCACCAAATTAGTATCTAACCTTACACTTTATTAGAGTATTATTATTAGAGTTTCTGCTTAAATATTTTTGAAGAATTAATTGTTAACAAAATAAGAACTTAATGTAATTTTTTTCTCCTGTGAACTCTTCACTGCTCCATTGTTCTGGCACCCTATTGTCATGACTTCAACCCATAAGTGCTGTGAAACTTTTTAACTTCTTCTGACATCAATGCCACAGGCAAAACCCACCATTAGCCATACCAAAGACCAATTTATCTATTTATACATTGGTTTATCAATAAGGCATTAGTACAGAAAAACCTACTTAAAACATGTGGGTTGCACCATGAAAAGTTATTAGCATTGGGAATTTCAGCAAGTATAATTGAACATTTTATAAATACAGCCAAGACTGAGCCAAATTCATCATCATTGCAGAACAACACTTGGAATGATAATCACTTAAAGTTTTCAGCATATATTTTCTCCTTGAACAAACTTGATCACCTGTTGCTGACAACCAACATTAGCACAAATAAAACCACAGGAAAATACACCTGAATGCAAGATAAAATATATTTACTTACATTTTTACTGTAAGGGGGGTTGAGCACTGGAAAAGGTCCTGCGGAGGCTGTGGAATGTACTTCCTGGGAGATATTCAAAACTTGACTGCCCACAGTCTTTGGCAACATACTGTAAATTACTCTGCTGGAACAGGGGTCCGGAAAAGATGAATTCAAGGTGTTGCTTCCAAGCTGAACCATTCTGTGTTTAGTAACAAATAATGGCCTTTTCGTTGTTAGTTACACAAGTGAAATGCTATTTGGCAAAAGAAATCACATTGGCTGTGAACTTTGACTAGCAGGCTTACTCCCTTAGAACTATTTGTTCAAATGAAGGGCAAAACCAATCAATGGTGAGTATATTGTCCAGAATCCCTTCATTTTTGTGTGGACACCTGAAATACATTAATAAGTACAAACATTTCTGAAAGGATTCATGTTCCCTGAGCACTAAAAGCTAAGGAACTTATCTAATTTAGGTCATTAAGACTCTCTGAAATCAGTGGGGAATTTCTTTTAAAGTGAAATTAATGCCAATATAGACGGGATCAAAAATAATGGTAAATAAGTCTCCAGATGTGCTGATCTCTGTTTTCTGTGGAAAGAGAAAAGACCAGCATAAAATATATCATCTCGATGTTTTAATGCTTTTGGATGACAGATGGTATGCCTAACTTTTCTCCCTACTGAACCCCTCCAAAATTCCTGGATGTTGCTGGGGTTTTTTGTTGTTTAGTTTGAATTTTTACTGCCTTTTAACTATTGAAAAATCAGAACAGTCCTGTTCATATGCAGGGTCTGTATAAATATAATATTTTTATCAAATCCCTATGAGTGTGTTTTCTCCTTTAAAAATCCTATTTGTCTTAAAGTGTTTCTCAATATGATTATATAGTCTACTATTTTTAATGTGCAGAATGCCTGGGAGAATATTCAGCCCAAACTCTTTGAATACACAAATAACTGTGGGACAATATTTTTATAATTCTTCAGTACTGAAAACCAGCTTCAGAGCTGCTGGGAGAATGAGTGTCCCAGTGTTTAATATCAGGGACAGGATTTCTAATGCTGCTCAAAAAAATGTTTTATGTACACAAGTAGGTACAGGTAGCAAAAGTATTTTTAGTTAAATTATTTTGATAAAGCAGCAATTCCCAAAATACTTCATGCCTTCAGTTTGAGTTTATCCAAGTATTAATATGAAAAACTAGAATGAAATTGTAAAAGTCCAAAGTTGTTCAAGTGTGTCAAGTTAAATGGATAGATTTTGACTAGTGTTCAAATTACTTAAATATTGTTTTAAAACCTTCAAATTTAACTGACATACTTTCTAATTTAATAGTGTTGGGATTGTAAGTGAAACTTCTGTGAGTTTTTTTTAAATTATTGTTGGTTCAAACATGTATTTTAGACTCTAAGTAACAAAAGGCAGTTTAAATAGAAATTTACCTGAAATATACTGTTTATGCAATCTCATCATCAACATCTTTACTGTAATTGTCAACAAACCTGAAATACATATTATTTACATAGCTTCATCATTCTGGATCTTTAAGAGTCCTCTGGCAAATGCTATGATGAGTTAATTGATGATTTGGAAGGAAATGACTCATGTTAAGCTTTCATTTCACTTATAACACTAGCATAAGAGATTACATTAGTATTGCTTCTAAACAATGGATGAATGCCATGTCTCACATTGTGTGCGAGCCTATTCAGAGTAATTAACAGGTGTGAATTGTTGTTTGTTGGGATAAATCTCCCACTGTGCAGTACTTTTGCTGGCTTCAGGCTGCTTTCCTGCTGTATTACTGCTTCTGAACGAGCCAATCTTATTTTAATGTAAGATTTTACATATGTTAATTCTTTGTACACTTGTCTATTTTTAAGGTAGTTGAGGCAATAACAGTGAATCTTTTAAAAAAGCCTGTATTTCTGCAAGCTGCTCTTTACTTTGCACATCTCCAACCTGTTTTGTCTCTCTTTTCAGCAGGCTCTGATTCAATTAAAAGGAATGATTGCAGTAACTTGTAGGAATATCAGTGTGACTCCTTAAATGTAAGACCAAAGTCTGTTCTGTGGTTTATAGAATCAAAATCTGCTGTACTGGATTACCCAGACTCATATAAGAAAATTACTGAGATTACATACAAGCCTATGGACTTCTCTATCTATGGGCTCTCAAATGGAATTTTTAATTTTAGATTTGAAATTCTCATACTTTGCAAATTCCAATTAGGTTCACCTGTAAAGACATAAAAGAAATCCTGAGTTACAAAAAGTTTGATGATTTAGAAAGTCAAATTAAAAACCCTTCAACATTTTTGCAGCTTTGACTTGAATTAATATTTCTCTGTCAGTAATCTGTATCTGAATTCCATCCATGGATTTCTTTATTTAAATCTCAGATTAAAACTTGTCCATAATGTTTTTTCTACTGTTTATGTTCTAAATGTAGCTGAGGAATGGCAGGTCCAGATATAGAAATCACACAAACTAGTAACTTTTCCCCATATCCCTCTTTCATATAATAACTATGTCACAGAATTGTTTTAAATTGTTTTACATTTTGCAATCCCAACAGAAGAAAAATTAGTGTCATACTAATTGAATCTGTTTTTCATTTAATAAGGTGTCAATAGATTTAAGTTATTGTAAAAATAAACTCCTATACCATATTTTGTGCTTTTGTCTTCATGGTTAATATAGGTCTGAACACTTCTGGAGGTTATAGTTCCTATGTTTATAGACAAAGAAGCAGTTAGATAGTCTGATCTCTTTTATACTATCAATGATTTCAACGTCAGAACTAAAAAGTTGGCCTAATTAGGAGGATATGTGTGTAAACTTCTTTTAATGAAACCTCGGGACAAGCACTTTTCCTTGAACTTTCTGACACTGACTCATTGTGGTGATGTCTTTTTCTGCCACTTTAGAAAATCCAGTTTGAAACTTACAAGTACAGATAAGTGATATTATTTGAGTTTGGGCTTTTTTTTTCCCTCAAGCTAATCTAACACCAGTAATTTATTGTGGCTGAAAGCCTGATGTTTTTGCTGATGTGTGGGCAGACCCCAGGGCATTTGTTTTCCAGTTGTATCTCTGACATCCAGGAAATACTGTTTTCTTGATTTTAAACTGTACATGGACTTTCTGTACCCTAGTGTAGTTAAAAGGCTTTTTTCTCTCCCCTTTCTCCTCACAAGAACTATTGGTATCTCTTCGTTATCTGAAAAATGCTGGGACAACTTAAAGGTATTGTCCCTTCTCATATTTTATTTTAGCTGTTGTTATTTGCCAAGCTATAAGAAACTAGAGCCATTTTATATAAGAAAGTGCAAATCTAAACTACTATTACCCTCAGATTCTTTTTTCTGGAGGGTAAAAAGGTATTATGACACATTATGACACATATATGTCTCAAGAATTTTGCACTTGCACTGATAGAGTTGAATTATGAAGAGAAAAGGGCTGCTCGTTAATTTACAGAATTGAGATCTGTAGCATTTCACTAAGTTTGGAAAAAGGAATACAGCAAATCTCTCTGCAGAGGTTACCAAAACCTCTGCAGCTGTTGATATTGTCCTGAGAGTGGGCTCCCAGTGTGCAGCACCAAGTCACACACCAAGGTGAGATATTTCTATTTATTATTCCAGTTTGTGCAGAGTGGGGGGCTGCGTGCTAAAATTTAAGCAGGTGGTCTAAATCAATTTACTACATTCTTGCACTCAAGGCATCAACCAGTGCTGGAGGCAGAAACTGAAGGGCTATTCTGTTCAGGCTTTTTGCTTTTCCTGGCCTCTGTGGCTTTTAATATGGCTGTCAGGTATCATGATGATGAGTTCATTAAAGAGAGAAGGAGAGGATGAATTATTATCCTATCTACTAAAATCCCTTGACATTAGATGGAAATCTCTCCATTTCATCAAACAGCTTTACTAATATTATTGGACAGTGCAATATAAAATCCTTATTTATAAGACCAGAGAGAGCTCAACATGTGACTGATGTTACATATGTATTCCTCACCTCTTCAAATTGATCCTGCTTACTTGTTCTAAATAAGAATGCCCAATGCAATGTAGTCACTGCTCCTATGTGACTTCTGCATGCTAATAATCGTTTTTGGAGAGAAAGGCCCTCTGATACCCACTGAAACACCTTCATTATAAATTGAGAACATACCTTATGCCTTTTTCCACCTTGCTATATAGAGAATGTAAACTTTCATGCATTCTGTGTCTGTTTTTGAATACATATTCCCCCTAATGATCTACCTGCACTTTCTTTAAGGCCAAATGCTTTGAACTCCTGAAGGGCTTCTGTACTGAATAGGTTTTATAATCCCTTGAAAAGTTCTATCTTTTGAAGAACTGATATTCGACAAAGCTTTTGTAAATGTGCCTTTACTCAACATAGAGATTCTGTGTGTAGATTTATTACTATCTGTCATTTCGGTTCATAACAGTTAATAACACTTCATATATTTTTCAGACAATGTACATGTGCTGGTACTTTATAAAAGCTCGCTAGAAAAAACAGGAAAGAAAGCTGTCAGAAGTATGTTCCTTTTTCACTTACCTTCCTCTCTCAGCCCCTTACTTCACCTGTTTATAAATGTGAATATTATATGCCAATTACTCCAGAAGAGATTTATCAATATTGGCTGATGTAAGTTAAAATTATTTAGTCTGTCTTGATCTATATATTGGTTGGGATCACCATGAGGAAATATTTAATGAAATTATTTCACTGGCTGAAATATTTTGGAACGAGTCATCTCTAGTCAAAGTCATACTGAATATTCCAAAATATTTAAGCAAACAATAATTCAATCATTAGATTTTTTTCCCAATCTCATGTGCAGTCTCTTTCTCATGGCAATTTCTTCTTGCTGATGTTAATTACCCAAGAGAAATACAGAACAGATACCTTTGTTTTGAACAGAATAGATTGCTTTTGTATTTATTTGTGTATTGATAAACATTTTGCTGGTTTTGCAGATTTTGAAAGGGAAAATGTGTGCATTGGGAAATGCATCCTCTTTGTTAAGCATGCAAAAAATAGATACTGCATAATAAAATACTGGCACTAAGCAAAAATATCCTGCCTTCCATTGTTATCATATTACATTATCAGCATATACTATTTAATTCTAAATCTCATTCTCAATTTTTATTCTCATTTCCTCATCATGTTTAAATCCTACTGCACCCTGGAAGACAAGATAAAAGTTGCTGCCAAGTACAGTCATAAAAAGTGAAAAGGGATTGAGCAATTTTATCTTTCATTAAAAGTATTTTCCCAATACTTAATAATGTCCTTTATATCCATCATAATACGTAGCTACTAAGACTGGACATATCTATTGGCAATTGGCTAACAGCTGGATTTAGAATATGATATTCAGGGAGAGTGGAAATAGGTTGGTTGGAACATAGCTCTGTAAAGACTGAAAATCCTTTCAAGAATCTCAGCAAGTTACCAGCTTGTTGTCATATTTGTAAATAAACAGAATTATTTTTATAATAATTCAGCAGTGTGTGACATTTATTTTAGCTAGAGATCTGAATAACAGCTTTAGGGCTGAGCAGTGACTATATAAATATAAACACTGAGACAAGCAGACAGATTTCCTCTCTATATCATAAGAGCACATGTTGTATCCATGCCAGACCAGCAAGCTTTATATACAAGAGAATGTCTTTAAAAAAAAAAAAAAAAAGAAAAAGAAAGGGAAAAGCAGCACTGACCTTATGAGCCTCTGGCATTCTCTGTCTCTGATGAAGAGATGTTTCCTATCTGGACAGCACAGAAAAAAGGTTTTATGACTAATTGCTTGGCACACTCATTCTTTAAAGTTGCCATGTTTTGCTGGGGTAATCAAGTGTCCCATTTCAACTTAGTTGGATTTATTGGGACAAGCAAAATTATTGACTGTAGGCAGAAAAATATAATATTTTCCAGGATTATGAATGTAAATCAATTTAATTTTAGAATGTGTTTCAAATGAAATTTTGGATTGGGGGAGTTTTTTGTTTTCTGTATTTGGCAGGGACATGTTCTCCAACAAATTTAATATTTCAGACATTGAATCCTGGAATTATTACTCCTGAATACTGTGGAAAAACTCTGATCCCAGACCTGTTTCTAGATCAGTATATTTTTTAGACACTGCCAGAGCCAAAATGACCTTGAGCAAATTCTTAGGCACTCAACCCATTTCTACTGTAAGACTGATTATAATGACTATTGTTTATTAAAATAGCAATGCAAGTTTCCAGAAGCACAGTTGGCTTCTGAAACAATCCACAGCCGCACCAGTGAAAAGTGGGTGTACTATGTGCATGTGTTTGACGCAAAGTGAGTGGTGATGAGGATAAGGGGAAAGTCCTCTAGGTGCCAAGCCCCTCATGACAAAGCTCAGGGTGTGCTTCAGACAGAGTGGAAGCACTTAGCAAGATGTTGGATCTCCGAATCTGGAACACCCCGCGTGTGTCTGTTATCTGTCTGTAGAATTGCTCCAGGCACATTTGCTTCCCCGGCCTACTGCTACGAACACCTTGTCAAGGCATGCAGATACCTTTATAAATTATGTCACAAAATGCTGCTCCTATAGGAGAACCCTGAGGGCAGCAAAGCTTGAAAATAAAATCAAAATGTAAAGGCAGCGCCAGCGCTGGAAGATCAAAATCAGCGTTAATGGATTTGTAGAGATCTGAACAGAATTGTTTCACAGCTTTTTCTAATCTAGTTTTTTTTTGTCTTCCTGAATGCTTACTGGTCTATGTCTAATGAATATCTCTTGTACTCACTCAAAGATGGGAAACAGTATGTGACAGGTTGGGCCACCATACAGTTTCTTTCTTAGGCAGGTTAATTGGTTTATTGACTCAGGACTTGCTTGATTTTTTGCATAGGGCCAATTGATTGTTAGAAAGGCTGAAGATCTATGCTCTGGTTACCCAAAAAGGGGATTATTGCTGCTAGGTAGGGGGCTGAGTGTCTGTGAGGGGGTGGTGAGCAATTGTATTATGCATCACTAGTTTCTCTTGGGTTCTGCTACCCTCGCTCTCCTCATCATTACAAATTATTATTATCATTATTGGTATGGTCCATTTATTATTATTATTATTATTATTATTAATGAAATTACTCTTCTCTCAAACAATGAGCTTCACTGATACTTTGTTGCTGTCTGGGGTTAAAGCTTGACATAAGGAAAATCGTGAGAGGAGCGACTCAGTTGTCATACCAAATAGAAAGTTAACACATGAGCAAATTTCTGTTCATACCATCTGCTTAAAAGGACCCAACAATCTCAGAATTTGCAGTAGACTCCAAATTGTGGTACAGGAAATTGCTTTTCCATAGGATTCAGGGAGGTGAGCTAAGAACAGTGAAGCAGTATCTGTACAAAAAATTAATTACAGAGTAACCTTGCTTTCTCTGCAGACTATAATTCCTACATACTTATAGTAATAAAAAATTAACATAAGAATGTCTCTGGTGCTTTATGATTTAAATTGGTACCTTTTTTTGGTGGGGGGAGGGAATTAAGGCAATGATCAAGAATGTAGGACTGCTAGCTCAAGGCAACGAAACTGCAGTTTTGCATTTACCATATCCAGGCAGCATCTAGTTACAGGGCAAAAACATTATCAGCATTAAATCTTCAGAATTTAGCATAGCGACCAGAAAGCCAAGTCCTTCCTTCCTACCAGAAAATAGAATTTTGAGGAGTCAACTGAACTACTGTCATACCTCAAAAACTTGGAATCTTTACACTGTTTGAATTGCAGTGCAGCCAAGGAGTCCCGTGGCATCTATCAATTTTAAGTATTTCCACTAAGTAGGAAAAAATTATTATTAATGTGCCTTGAATCTAAATATAGGCATACTAGCGTAGTTTTAACTAAAAACTCTATACAAGTACTTCATAAAACTGTCATAACGTAAGCAGACACAGTGGATAAATGTTTTAAGTGAGTGTATTAGCACTGTAAACCACACATCTGGTCATATAGCATTCTATACTCACAGCTAATTTAGCATATACATGTTATGTAATAAATGGACTTGGTAAATTTTGTTTTAAAATATGATATTAGTGTGATGTATAAGTCCTCTACACTTCCAACACAGCGATATCCAATTCCCTGATGCATACATTACCAAATGTATTTGCTTGCAACAAGAATGTCATGAGACATTTTGTTCCCTGATTCCTGTTTAAGCCATTTAACTACATGAATCAGTTAAAAAAAAAAAAAAAAAATCCTTAATTTCACATAGGGCCATTAATGTGAACACAACTTAGAGTTTGTGGCCTTTCAGCCTGGTCTTCCCATTTCTTTATGGCCAAGGGATGTTTCCTTCCCTTTCCCTAACTAAAATAGTAAGTTTTACCAAAGGCAGAGAAGTGCAGTGCGATGCAATTTTATCTATCCTGCACTGTGATGACAATAAGCAGGACAGAATAAATTGTTAATTAGTAACACTTCAGTCACAGATCATCTGGGTCAGGATAGTGCTGCTGTCAGATTTCTTTAAGAAAGGCCACCTTTCAGTAGAGCTTTTATTCCTGTACATGGTAAGGGAGATGACAATTTCTTGCATCTCTGTGTTAGCAGCTATGAATGATCACAAAGCATGAAGGCAAATAAATAGGAAAGTGGCTATTTTGTAAACACTAGGGTCGTGGAACATTCTCCCTCTAGAGCTGCAACTGTTTGAAAAATGTGTTTAATAAAGCCGCACACATTTTTAAACTGACTAGCATTTTCAGGCACAACTCAACAGCAAGGTCCAGATCACTGAGCTATATGTTCAGCTTCTTAACTAAGACATCAGTTGCTTTAGAGAAGTTGTTGGAAGGCTGTGTAAAACATGAATGTACTATTTTTTGTACCTCTTTGTCTTCCTCAAAATATGTGTATGCCTCTGTATATTTCAATACTTGCTCCCGAACAGCGTGGCCATCTGATCAATGGGATCATTTTACCCCAGGCTTCTTTATGACCACAGTTTATTGACACTTTAAGCCTAGACTCTCTGGTTTAAGTTCATTATTTTGCAATACGCAGTAACCCAGTAATCTGTGTTTCAGAAATGTTGCTTTCCAAGTACCCAATTAAAAAAAAAAAAAAACAGAAAAAAGGGGAAAAAAAGGAAGCGTGGCCAGCAATTAATTTGTTCTTTCTCTTGTGATTTTCCTTACTTGGAAAGGCCTGACATTTTTATGCTATTTGCTCTCTGCTCCCAAATCATGGGTTCTCTTTTTCTCCACATACCACTCACCACTCTTTTGTTTTTTCTTCAGGTAGACTTCCCACCAATTTGCAATCCATTGTTATTATCTTTTCCTGTGTTTGGTAACTTTGTCACTTGTATACCTTCTTTGTACAAATATACCTATCTTTCTTTGCCCATTTGTTGCTCACATGCTCACAGTTATGCAAAATGCTAATAGATTCTGGGTGCTTACGCTATCATAGTCTTGTAAAATACCTTTATGGACTTATTTGCAAGCTATATTTACCTCTGTATTCAAGGCTCAGTAATACAAATATCACCCTACCTAATGCACTTCAAATTTATAGGTGTCACAAGCCAGCTTTGGATGTGTTCCTGAAACCTTTTCATTTCAGAAAGGTGTTAAGATGTTTAATATCTGCTGACAGATGTGTTTTAAAAACATGTCACTTCTGCTCAGTTTTTCCAATATGGTTTTTTTTTTTAAACACTAAATGATACTACATATTTAGGTAGTTATCCTAGGATTCCTCTGGCCTAACTTTAGCTTAGATTAGATGTCTTATTTTTAGATGAATATTCCCTTATGCTTCATCCATAGTCAGGGGAAAGAGAGGCACAACAAGAAGTGATTCATCTCTTCCTAAAATAGATGTTTCAAGTAGGTGGGCTTCATCACAAGTAACTAGCACTTCAGCTGTAAAAAATTAAATCTAAATTTGATTTTAAAAAAAGACATAGCTATCCATAAAAGGGAATTTGTAAGGTTTCTACCCTTTCCCATGCAAACCATAAAAACTATAAAATTAGACCTTGGTTATATCATTCTCTATCATTCAGTGTATGCTAATGCTCAATTTTCATTTTTGCACTGAATAAATTAACTGCTCTGCTATTGCAAGAAGCAGATGAATGATGATGCTTTTTAGGGCCTATAAAATGGATCCATAATTAACCCTTACAGACAACTTGCTAGGTAAAAAGGGAATTTCTATTAAACTGATTCAAATTTCACACTAATCAGAGATTGAAAAAGTTTGATTCATTTGTTGTTTTGCCAGTACCACTGTTGCTACAGCTACTGGTATCTTTGACAAACTGAAACATTTAGAAAAGGTTTCACAGGGCATCATTTTAACTTAATGATTATCATGAAGTGTTGCTAACATAGCATACTGGGTGACAGAAAAGGAATATATTAATTAGTATCCAATGTAGCCTTGAAGAGATGATTCACGCTGTATCAGGATGAAAGTATTTATGCTATTACTCTCTTTTAAAACTTGAATAAGAAAAATTTGTAGGTTCTATTATCCTACCATGTAGTTCTGTAGTTCAGCTACATTACAAAACCTGAAGAATCCTGTATTATAGCACGTTTCATTTTGTATTCAGCTATCAGCATAACTTATCAGAAAGAAAAGCAAGAATCTTCTAATTTGCCTCTTTGGGGATGATGGCAAAACTTTGGTTATTCAGTTTCTCTTTGCACTCCCTGACTACAGTCCTCTCAGATTGCACCATGAATGCTTCTCCAGGTGAGAGCAAATGAAGATTTTTTTTAGATGCTACTCTGTGAAAGCATTACAAGCTGCCATTTCCACTTGGTGCCTTCAAACAGAAGAGAATTCTTTAGTTTTTCACAACAGTTTGACATTTTTGAGTTTCAGTTCTGTTTTTCTGATGACAAATTCTAAGTGCATGAGAATTTCCATTGAATCTGTTTTGTGAATTGTACAGAACTTAGCAGGCATTTGATGATCAAGTGTGGTGACTTCCCTACCTGGTGATAAAATCCTCTTTAGGAGGTGTTTATCCTTGACTTTTATATGCATTTTAACCTTTGACCTCATATTGGCACAGAGACTTGTAGTATAACCACTGGGGACAGTACAAACAGAGCAAATTGGAATAGCAGGGCACAACAGCACAAGGCCAAATGGCAGAAGGCTGTGATGGCACCCAGGCCACCAGGGTATTAGGGCACAGGATATCCACAGGCAGCTTCTGAGGACACAGAGATCTAAAGAATAAGAGGGAAACCTGAAACAAAGGGCAGCCTCTAGTGTGCATTTTGTTTCTTTCACCTAAGAGTCTTCTCTCTGAAAGTCTCATAAAGATTTTGGAATTATTTTTATTTTTTTTATGGTGGCATTTTTGTCTTTCTGTATGAATTGTTTATAGTAAGATAAGGCTTATACCAATCCCAGACAAGCAAATTTAAAATCACATTTAAATATGAATTAAAACTAATCTTTTTCTATTGGTATTACTAGCTATATTGCTTATGACTTTTCAGGAATTAATAATGACCAAATTATATATCTTGGGTCTGTATAATTAACCAAACTGTCTCAAATTCTGTGGTTTAAACATATGACCAAGTCCTGAAGACAGTTTTGTAATGTTTCCTTGCTGTGATTTGTTCATGGAAAGGACCTTAATCATGACCCATACAAGAAGTAAAAATTTCTAATGGTTTAAAAATTTATTTTTTTTAAATCTACATAATTTGCTAATATGCTAAAACTTCCAATATAATTAGAATACAGCAAATTAATGTGACAGTGGTAAAACCACTGCTGTATATATCCTTACATCACTAGTTCAGTTTACTTTATTTTAACTGTGAAGGTAGTTACCAAATTGCTTGATTAGCAATTAGTCAGATTGAAACAGATAATTAGGCTTTCAGCTGTTTTAGTTGTATAACATGTTGAATCAAAATCTTTCATCTTCTATTAAAATTATGAGATCTGAACAGTTCAAAACAAAAAAATTCTCTGCTGTTTAGTTATTAAGTATATATTCTTACTTATTTCAATTTTGCATGTAAAAAAACCAAAAGAAAGAGAAAAAATCTTTATGAAACTGTTACATACTGTTACCATGGCTACAAAAGTTGCTCAAACCACAGTAGTCTCTGTTAGAATCTTTAAAATATATAATTTTTACTGCTGGCCAAGGCTCTTTACATATCAATTTTAATATAAAGAGATTATTCTCCCTCCAGTACTACAAGAGTAATAAACTTAGATTTACCACTAGTGCATACTGAAAAACTGAGCATACTATATAAATTTAAAGGAAAAAAAAAAAGAAAGAACACAAGCTACCTTGTCACAACTTCACAGAAAGTGCTGGCTATCTTACCTAGTAAACAATTCTAAAATATCCCAGCAATTTTCTATCAAAATAAGAATTGGCATGCTACTAGTCAGGTGTTGGAAATCTAGGCTCCATTCAGACCCCAAACCACTGACATATATTACATTTCGGGATCATTGTTTCTAAAATTCATCCAGTACCATGGCATAGCACTTTAAAAGTATATTTTAGTAGGCCTGACATTTCATTCGTTTTTACCAAAACTTTTCCCAAGGTTTTGCCAAATCCTGTTCTTCAGTATTTGTCTCATAACAAAAATCTTTCCTATCAGGCTGAGCAACTCTAATGTCACACAAATATATTCAGTCTAGGAAAATTTGATATGTTTCCACAATTTATCTCAGCCACTGTGTTTTTGGGACTCTGAGAAGAAGATTCTGATTTTGGTTTAGTTGTTACTGCAAATAATTACAATACAAATGAATTTCAGATACGTACACTAAATGATAAGATTAAAAACATTCATAAAATGATAGGTATCACAGATGAGGATTTGGTCACACCACAGCTTGTGCATTTGAGTAAAAGGGAAAGAAAGAAGGAAGGAAATACTGCCTTGCAACATCGAAACAGTGGTAACACTGTTCTTCATATTTAGGCTGCCTATCTGTCAAGTTTAGAGGCAAAAATATGAAGTGAACTAGATGATCTGCTAAAGTTTCTTCTAAACTTATTTTCTATGATTGACCTGTTTTAAAATTTTCTTTCTGATCTGTTCAGCTAACACCTCTCTGTAAGTGTTCTACATACCTTGTTTCCTATTCCCTTGGATGTTCCAAAGGTAAAAATATAGTCTATTCAAACAAGAAGTAGTTATCACCTGTTCAATTAGAAGTGTATTTGAATGTAAGTTAGGCAAGAGGCTTTGCTCTTCTTCAGCTGAGAACAAGACACAGCTGAAAAGTTTGTTATGAAATTGTCATATTAATGATGTCCTTGTTCCATGTGTATTTTAAAAGCTAGAAAGACAAAACCTCTGACAACATAATTCCATCAGAAAATAGCTTAAAAGAATTTTTATCCTCCACCCACACCTCTAAGAGAATGAATCTTTCTTTACCAAAAGGGCTTGTTCTACCCAGTAATATTATCTTTGTCCCCAGGGTAGTCTCTGATATTCAGAGCCTGTCAGCTTCATCAAAGTTTTCAAATTGCATTTTTTTCTCCATTTCAAAGCAGAAGATTTTTGCTAACCTCTAACTGGAATCAGGTCACCAGCAGTCCTCAGCCACTGGCCCCTGGTGCTGCTTAAGTTTTTGTGCTAACCCTTTCACATCAGTATTTTTGAATTGTCCTCATTTTTAAACCATATTCATTACAATAGATGTAGGTGTTTGAGTCAGAATGATTGCGTAGGCTTGGGTGGGAAAAAAAGGAAAACCATGTGCTTAAATACTGGTGCTTGGAGAATTCACTGTTGCAAGTAATGTGGTAGACACAGACAGAAAGATGCTACTGCTACTTTAAGGAGTATATGTAATAACTTCTGATTGCTTTGTGTCCGTGTGTGAATGGAAATCACACCAATCTGACTAAGCCTTCAGTGAATTTTAGCTGCTTGTTTTCCATTGCGTAGACAAAATATTAAAAGATGTAATTGAAATAAAACTGCAATTTTTTCAAAATCACAGAAATTAGTCGCACTTGGACCCAGTGGCTGTTTTACCTTGCCGAGTTAAACTGATAGAGATCTGCGACAATTAAAGAAATGTCTAGGTTTTTAATTAAAATAATGCGGATGACCTGCAACAGAAATTAACTTGGGTCAGACCAGGACCCATAGTCAAGAACTTGGCTGTTCTTGTCTTGGAGCTTAAGATTAGTGGGGTAAAATCATCCAAGACCAGAAACACCATGTCAGACCACCTACAAGAGTGTTCACAGTTCCTGCCAATATACATGACAGGTCATTTGTGATAGACAAGCTACACATCATTAGAAAGGTTCAAAACAAGCTATTACAGTACAAACCAGACAGTCTCTCATTCATGAAGAGTGAAGCTATTCAGGTAATTATTTTATTTCAAATCACTTACTTTGCAAGTGTTGGAATGTTTTTGTTTTTTGTCACATCTGCACACAAAATTAAGAAACTTTGAATGCACAAGTCTGATCACCTTTCATATGAACCTTTTCTATATTGGGCATTGTTCTAACATGCACGTGAAAAATAATGAAAAGTTAGTACACACAATTGCAATAAAAAACCTGTATGCTCAAAATAGGAGGCAAGTATTTGAAAATAAAACTTCTTGGTGTTTGTAATAATTTTCTTCTCCTATCAATCATTATCTATAAATTCATTCTTGTAATTCCTTTCTTAATTTCCTTCTTTGCCATCATATTAAAATTCCCATTCTCACCTCGAGAGCTCTGCAGAATATTATGTGACCTTATATCTCAGATCTCAGTACATCCCTTTTCATTTTGTTTGTGCTGCTGTAGTTACTGATGCCAATACTCCTATTCCTATTTTCAGGCTTTCTACCATGCATTTCCATGTATAGAAAACAATTCATAAAATTCAGACTTTGCACAGAAACTCAAACTCTATGTCAAAGAGAACTTTTCCACATGTAGACATTTTATAAGAAAAATATGAGTATTATTAAATTTCAACTCCAAGTTGACAAATGTCTCAGCAACAAAACCCCACAACCCTGATCCTAAACCCTAATGACAAAGTTAGGTGCCTCATGGCCACACAACAACAACTCCAAGTGCCCCATGGTAGCACCCTCTATCGTATGACCATGTTGTGTGCCCATGACCACAGCCACCCCATGGATACATCTCTGCATAGAAAAGCACTGTGGCGTGGGGAAAAAAAGAAAAAATACACTCTTTCCACATAAACTTTCTTGCTGAAATAATATTTTGACTTCCTCATTCATTACATGTTGCACCGTTTCAGAGTTGCCAGGCAAAAACATACCACCAGAGGATTGTAGTATATCCTTAATATCCCAAGGGAAATCGCACATGGTATCTTTCATGTTTTTCTCACAGATGGCATCTATTGCTGTGGTGTTTTTAAAAATTCCCTGAGGTGAAAATGTATGACAGCATCATCCTTTCAAACTGTCAGAAGGAGAAAATTCAACAGATTTATGACAAGTGGATGAGAACTTTCTTCTTTGTTGTGCTGTTGAAATTTGGTTTATCTGATTTTTACCATACAGCCATCGGTAGGACCAACCCATGACATTATCTGCATTGTTCTCCTGTGCCCAAGGCTGTACCCATTTAAAGAGTTTTGATTTGAGGGGCTTTTTACAGGACATTACATTCTAGTTTCTCAGTCTCCATGTTATAAAAAATTCATATTCAGATTAATCTGAAATTACCTATATTGCTTTAATACTCCTGTTCTAGGAAATCTGGCAATTTTTAAATCAGAACTATGTATTTCAAGATTGCTAGCCTGCTACAATCACGAGTATTGGTGAAATATTAGACTAGGCTAGGCAGAATGATAGATTCACTGAATTCAGATTAGATTTATGTTGCAAAAATTTTATATGTCTGCAGTATGAGCATCTCATATTTTTTAATTACAAATGGTGCTATCATTCATCTTACATATGTATTACATTATTTGCTTTTCTTATTTTTCTCTTGTTCCCCCCTGTATTCTGTTGAACAAGGATCTGATCAGCCAATTTGCTTTTATTTCTTTTGTGATTACTGTTACTGCTGATACTAAAAGACTCAATTGTTATGACTGACACTGACTCCTTCCTATTCATTGTTTAATTTTATCCTTGAGTTATGTCCTAGCTAACAACCAATAAACAGTGTGGCAATGGACTACTGTTCTCAACCAGTTTGTACATAGCCCTACACAACGGGCCTAAAATTGATTATGACAACTAGTATTCGTGTGATGAATATTTAGCATATTTATCATTTGTAGAGCTAAAGAAAAACCCAATTTTGAGGGCGGTTTTTGTTGGGTTTTGTTGTTGGTTTCAGTTTTTTGTTTGTTTTTTCTGGATTCCTGACTAAACAAGGCAAACGAAAAAAGATAAGCGGTGGAGAGAAAATGAGAGAGGTTTCAGGTAAAACAATGCAACCTGAGACTCAAATGCTTAGACTGAGCAACATGTGCTCCATGTACAATCAGCGGAAACAGGTATATTTAGAAGATGATTCACCCAGCTATATAAAGATGAAAAATATTTAGAAATAAGTCTCTCACTTGTCTTTTCAGTAGCTTCAGGGCTAGAAATAAAAAGAAGTGCTCCTAGAGATGCAGATAGACTAGATATCTGAACACTGTTATTTATTTGGCCAAAGTTAAACGCAGTAAATCCCACTCTAAGTACTTGCCTTAAAAGGTGTGGACATAATTTAAATTTCTAAATAAAATGCTGTTTAAGTTGAAAAAAATCTTTATTTCTTGACGAAACTGATTTGATTAAAAAAAAGAAAACAAACCAAAACCAAAACCACCCTGAATTCATACTTTATGTGGATCAGAGGAAAATTTTATCCAACTTTAGTGCTTATTATAATTGTTGTCTAATTGCAGGTGTTCATTGTTATAGCTGATGGATTTATTCTTTCAAAATAGGGTTCTATTTGCTCATGTATCATTATCCTCATGACATTTACATAATAGATCCCAAGTATTTATATATGTGGCAGACTACTGAAGAAACAAAGATAGTATTTGGAATGAACAATGCGTATGTCTGGTAAAGTGCTGAATTTTCAAGACAATTTTAACCAGCACTGCTCACAAGTGTGTGAGCCGTGTGTTTCTGAAAATCTGGGCTCCTATACACTTCTTCAAAAACATTTGGAGAAAAGCAGCGCTGGTGGCAGTAGTCCATCTATGGCTATTTTGAGCTATCAAAAAACTAAATTTTTATTTGAAAATCCATTTCTGCCTATAACAGTAATTGGACCAGGGGGATATATGCTCAGATTGTTAGGGTGACAATATTTTCAAGATAAGGGCTTTCCAAGCTCCAAGTACAATACCCAACAGAGCAGATACAGTTTGCCCCATATCCCTGAATTCTCAAACACAAAGCCTTCTGCAAGGCTGCTGATCTAGAGATGCCCAGGGAAAAAGGAAGAAAGTAAAAATAGCTTTCAGCTGTAAAGCCCTACTGCCTGCATGCACAAGAATGATGGAAAGGGTTGACATCGCTTTTTCAGTGACACGTACGTCTGCCTCCAAAACAGCATTGCAAAGTCTGGGAGCCAAACATGAAGGGATCAGCAGCAATAGAAATAAATGATGGCGCATAGATGATCACATGGTACTTATGGAATTTTCTCTGTACTTTGTAGTTGTTGCAACTAACAGCAGCTACCAAAACTTGGTGTCCAGCTTGGACCATCATCCAGAGCAGACAGAGCAACTTCAAGGCGGACTTAGTGCTTTTGGCATTGAAATACAGAGGAATCAGATGGTTTTCTTTAAAAATATTCAACAAACTATATCCTGACCACTTCAAAGATCTCTCTTCTGTCAGAAAATACTACAGCAATAGAGATGGAAAAAATGCCAGTACTTAAGACAAACCTTTAGGACATGGAAAAAGGCATTTTCCCTTGAAAATGTGCTTTCACATCTCACATTATTTTTTGAAGGAGAAAAAAAAGCGACAATTAGGTTACAGACTAAGACTGGTCTCTCACAGAGGCATCTGCATAGTTTCTGAGCTTTGGGCTCATCTTTCTAGAAAATTATGTCTATTTTAGTATTTAGGTGATTAGGACCATCATAAGAGGTGACTAAGCACTAAGGAACATAACATTTTATGAAAATTAACTTCTGACAGCTTCCTCCTCATTACCTTTTTCATTCTGTGCTGTCAGAGCAGAAGACAAACTGCATGAACACATTTTATCACAATCCCTGTTCCTTGAGGTTACTGCTGGCCAGGTAACAATGAACTGAGGACTTTACCAAACAGGCATAGAAAAAGAGCAAACCAGGGTCTTGAGAAAATTCTGAATTAAATTAGTCGTATCTCCTGGACAGCTATATTCCAAGATCACAACAAAACTAGCACGTTAATGGTACTTTTTATTTTCTTAAAGTGCTTGGGATATACCTTTAACAGTGGCACTATCAGTGGAATGCAGGAAAGGCACTTGCATTGAAGCAAACTTTACCATCTTTCTTATAGGTAGCTCACGGAGTGTAGAAGGGTCTCTCATAAGGTCTGAATAACTCTGCCAGCACAATTGCTCTCAGCAATACCAGGGGCCACAGTGGAAACCTAAGCATTCATTTACTTTTTATCCTTGAAAAAGGCTAAAATGATCTTTCCCTAAAGGAAACAAAAGTATCACAGTATAAGAAGCACCTAGGTTACAGCATAGTAATTATCATAATGATAATGAATAAAGAAGCTGGAAAAACAATGTGATAGAAATAACTGCATAAGTGCGTGTGCAGTACAGCAAAGGCATTAAGAGAGCTGTGACTGATCACGGCACTGAATAACATGGCTATGAATTCTGTAAGCCTGTCCAATGTCATTACATTTCAACTCTGTCATTGCTCAGGTACCTGCTAGAGCAGAATAGAACTGGCACATTGATCTTACCAGGCCTCTAAAAGCAAATCAACTCACAACAATCAAAAGACAATTTGAAGACTTTGGTGATTTTTTTCTTGCCAAGGATTTCTCCTTCTAATTCCTTTAGCTGCACGGCCAGATTCCAGAACACACAATTCAACTTGGTTCCAAAGTAAACATTCTATTTCCAAAGAGGTGTATTCCGCAGTCATTAGAAACTAATCACAGAACCGTTCACACTTTTTATTATATATAATTTTCACTAAGTAGCAATCCTAAAGTAGATTTCGGCTTTCTCTGAGTACAGGTCAAAGATCTTGGTTACCTTGGTGTGATGCTGAAGACAATTTGAGTTAGGCTAAATTGTACTTAAACTGGTATTTGCAGGATAGGAATTTGATCATAATATCTTCTGTGTAGGAATTACTTAAGCAGGGAGATTTCATATTACGAATGAAAATTTCTACACAAATGAGTCAATCACATAAATAAGAGGTTTAAGATACAGTTCTCAAGCTGTAACCACCTGGTCTCTCAGAAAGAAACACTTTGTAACTGATGACCTTCTAAATTTAGAGGACTTTTTTTATCTTTTAATAATCTGCAATGCTTTAATGAGTAAAGTATAACAAATGACATTTTGGTTGCCATAGTGACATAATTTTTCTTATATGTTTCCAGGCTGAATGCTTTTTTTCTTTTCCTCTTCCTTTGTTTTAGTGGGATAACGGTTACAGCTATAATAAATTCAACTTCATTATTCTCTATTACAAATAAATGAAAGAAAAAGGATATATGCTCTAATAATAGAATATGTTCATACTTAATTACTAGGTGCCATTATTTTGAAGGCGTAACGTTGCTGACAAACACAGTGGCTCACTGCTCTACGGAGTAATTAATAGTGTTGTTTATTGTACTATAAGTTTTTCTCTTTTGTCAGACACAATTTGTTAAGTAAATTAGATACTGAAATTCATGTGGGTTTCAAAAATAGCGAATAATAAAGTATTAGCAAGGATTTAATGATACTGAAATAGCTGGAGAGAAAAGTAGTAATCTGATGCAAATAGTTTCCATGGTAATGACTTAAATCTTTCAATACTGAAGGAAAAAATATCATAATTTAAAACCTGTGTGCTTGTGTATACATTTTTAAAACAGGCATGCATCAGACATGCATCATCACTCCATTTCAGACAAAATCTTTCATCTTAAGATTTACTGCATTCCAAAGCATCAGTGGACAGACAGTTCTGTCACAGAAGATCTGTCACCTCTGCAAGAACCAATGTGTTTGTGCCCTTCAGCAGAACTGAGTTTTACTAAAATCTTTTAAATTTAAGAAAAAAATCCACTATAAGAATTCATTCTGTCTATATTAAGCCTAATTACATGTCATCATCTAGCTATAAACAAGTTAGTCTTCACCGTTTTCCTGTCCAAATTTATTAGCCCATCAAACCACGGCTATGTGAAATGCTTCTGCACCACAGAAATTTGGTACTCTTGGAATACATCTCAAGACACCACACTGATAGAGAATAATTAATAATAAAAGAGACAAAGATTATAGACTTCAGCTTCCCAAATTAGGCCTTAAAATCTCTCTTCCAATTAATAGAAAAGCAGCACTTGCATTGTTACACTTTTTGAGAATAAGTACACTCCTGACAACATTTCTTTCCCATTTATGGCAAACTAATTTAAAAGTTTAAAAACAAAAATAGAAATTTTAGTTTATAAATGGTTCTTTCAGTTTATAATGGTTCTTTCAGTTTCTGTAAATGTACTGTTCAACCTATTCTGTTTACACTTTTTCTATCCCAGGTAAAGCTTTAATTTTCATGTCAAAATAAGTTTGTTATTTCAGCATTTGTGTAAAAGGAAATACAGCATCTTGATTTAGAAGATATTGATTACAAATATTTATGACCAGGAATATTCTGGCTTCCAAAGGCTATATGAAGAAAGCCATTTTTCTTTTGACTAGAGACAGAGAATTCTGCCTAATGACTTAAAAAATGTATACGTGTTCTCTTTCTCTGTGCTCCTCACACAAAAGGCATGGCAATGTTCTATTTCCTTACTTTGTGGTTCATCTTTGTAGAACAAAGCCATTGAGACTATTAAGTTTCTCTGGGGAATCTCTAATTATTCAGTTGAATAAGTGGCAATGCTCATTATAATTACATGCCCATACAAATAAGAGAAAGCACCTAAAATCCTTAATTATCTATTTTCTTTGGTCAGTAACATGATTTGTGATTGTTGTAAGGCCACCCCAACTACCCACCACAACAGAAACCTCACAATGAACTAGAAACATCAGAAATGAAAAATTTAAGTTGCTGATTATAGACCTGGATTAGATCTGGGTTTATATTATTAGCTGACCTGAAATCAAATGCCTGTGGGGTTCTTCAGACTGGGTATCAAGGAAAACTAAATTTTTTGTAATGATATTTTTCAAATACTTTTAAATGTTAGAAACACATAGAACTGTGAATGTGTCTTTGAACAAATCATTTGTTCGTTCCTTTTAGTTAATGGTAGTGATATCTGTTACAAATAAAACTACAAATACAGAAATGTAGACTGGGGGAAGGAGGGGTTCTAACTAATCTCCAGATAAAATACAGAGACAAATTTGTATTGAAATTATACTTCAGCATATTGAAAATGAAGATCAGGAGTCAGGAAGAAGTAGACTGAGTTCAGCTATTCTGTAATTAAATTTATCATTGACACAATTTACATTGCAATGTTCTTCAGTGTAAATTATCTAATACTTCTATATTACAGAAATGTTATTTTCATATGAATAATGACTTGTGAAAAAATGAATTATTTCATTCATGTATGACAGCATTAAATCATCTTTATAAAATAGATGCCTTTATAAAATAGTTGAAATGAATATAAGGGTTTTCTTTTGAAGTGATTTGTAGAAAGGGACCTCAGCATGCAGAGGTTAAAGACCAGAAAGAGAAAAGAATGTGGCCATCATTTTGTTACAGGAACCCTCCTTCCCTAACCTCTGTAAGGTCCAGTTTTGCTCCTTTTCAAGCCCTACTTTAGTGAACAAGATAACAGAAAGGGAGCGAACACAGAGATCTCTTGGCTCTCTAGGATGGCGTCTATGCCTTGTCTGCAAGTATTTACAGGCAGTGCTACACTGGCACAGTACTGAAGGGGTCTGTGGTAGATCAGTGTCTTTCAGGTATGCTATAAGGAAGTCTCACCCACAGAGAATTCAGTCATAAAGCCAAATCTGTGCAGAAGTAATGAAAATAATCAAAATTTACAGATGATTGATAAGGGCAAAAGGATCAAAACTGTTTCACAAAAAAGGAACAAGCTGCTCTTCCTTCATTCAAGCAGCATATCAACTTCTACATTCAGGTGTGCTTAGCTCTGGGAGGAACCATTAGATCACTTAAGTTCACCATGAATGATCACTTTGTGCATGTAGTCCAATTTATTAAGTCCAAAATTTTTAATCAAGCTAGAATTGCACAAGACTAAATTTGAAGTAAACATCTGGAACACCTGTGAAATTATTACCTATATTTGGTTGGTGCTATGTTAATAAACAAACATAGTTACATACACCAAAATAGTTACACACCAACAGGTTATTTCTTTCATTTACTACAATGCTGGTTATATTTCTTATGACTCAGAGGTCTGTGCTTTTGTATTCTTAGTAGATTTTGAGGGAAAATCAGAAGAAAAAAAGCCTGAGGTGTTCTCAAGAGATGACATCCAGATGATCATAAGAAGTGTGCTATATATTTTAGAGAAAGGTTGGAAAGTGAAAGCAAAATCAGCATCAGAAATTTGTCAGTCTAATCAAGAAGGAAATGTCTGTCTGACTCTAAATTAAGCCAACAATATAATCCTGAGTATATAAGCAAGGCAAATGAACCAGACACTCTAGAAAGATCTTCATGCAATATCTAAAAACCATCTACCATGACATCGTATTTCCTTCTCTGGCTTGCTGGGTGAAGAACTGTCTAATGCTTCACACCATTGTACAGCAACATCCTCAACACAACTTCATTTATTTCACCATAGTTGCTATCTCATAGCTCATAGACACCACTTACAGCTCTTCAATGAAAATCACGAATACAATACATATTTTCTCTGCTCATTCAGGTTTGGTTAAAAAAAACACAACCAAACTATAGAAAAGACAACTTTGAAGAACAAAACTTTGTGGAGTTTTACTTTCTTTCATTACTTCCATTCTATCTTTGTGGCAAACCAAGACATAACCTATCAAGACAAAAAAAATCTGCAAAAAATCCCATACATAAACACCTTATTTGATACTTAAATCTTGGGTTTCTATCCTTGTGCTACTTACTGGGTTTTTTTAAACAGTTTTTCATTTTTGTTTTATTTCTCTAGTTTCTCCGCTGTCTTTACTGCCTGAAAGGAACAGGAGGTAAAAAGTGCCTGATCTGAGACTTGTCAGTCTATTTAGTAACATTTAAGTGATTGTTCTTTCTATTGCTACAATTATTTCTCCATTGTATTTAATGCACTGGTTTAGTAAAACTGAGATGGCTCTAGGATGAATTTAACATTCTCACACATGTAATACATTGTTCTAATGATAAATGATGGTTCCTTTTGCTTCAGCAGTTGTTCATTATGTTGATTCATTCAACAGAAAAGGACAATTGTCAATGGATTCTTTGGTGACAAGCAGTGGTTAAATCACCTTTGATTAGATATATTGGTTTTAAATATTTATTCCTGTTAAATAATGCATTTCAGGTCAATTATTCAGGCTACTCTTAATGAATAATGTTATGACTGTAACACCCCTGTTTTGATAAATAAATTGTTTGAAAAGCAGCCTTGTTTAGCCCATTTCTTATGTATCTGTATGTAATCAGTAAGTTGACTGAGAGCTGTTAATCAAAAGCTGTGAAATGCTGCTGAGTGCACATTAAGAAATGTAGCATTCAGCATTTCAGATGTACTTGGTTACTTGTGTTATGCATCTTTATTTTGGATACTTGGAACAAGTGAATACTGAATGATGAATCTCAAGTATTACATTTCAGAGAGAAATTCCCAGGTGAAAGCAGTCATCAAGAACTCAAAGCTTAGAGTTTCATTGTATATATTTTTCTAGACCTTATCCAAACACTTCTCAGTAACAAATTATTATTATAAAATGAAGCAAAATATTATTTAGTTTAGTAGTTTTCCTCACAAATATTTACTCAGCATTTCTTTCCCTTCATTACAGCTCAGGATCTGTACCTCTAATGTCTGATTAAGTATAAAGTGTAGGTTTATCTTAAACTTGTCCATATTTAGTATTTCTATTGAACTAAAGAGTTGAACTTCTCTGGACTCAGGATCTTTTATAAATACAGTATTTCAAATATGATTCTCCAACTCATCATAAAATGTATTATGTTCATACATTGTTCATAAAATGTTCACACATGTACATACACATAAACTGTGTGTTCATATATTATGACTTCTGTATTTGAACCATGTGAAAATATTATTAATTTAGATTACTTTCCTTCAAAGTAATTGTTTTCTCTTTGCTCGTTCAGGAAATGTTTCAAATAACATTATGGTCTGGCCACGCTGCCTTCCAGGCTGCTGTAAAAATTAACCCTGTCCTGGCCAAAAGTAGGACAGCTATGTATGTACCTTTAAGTTGCCTGAATTTCTGTGTATTGGAGGAGCACTAAGGGACACTGACTATCTTGCAAATTGCACAATTCAGCAAGACAAAAAGTTCTTCATGGCAACTCAAGAAGAGAAAATTAAAAAGGTTCAGGTATGAGATGTTAGTGCTACAAACTGGGCATCCTGTTGATTGAAGCTGCGTGTAAAACTTTTTGATGGCATCACGCAAGAGAGGAAGTCACTTCTTTTAATCTTGGAAAGATTGCTAGGGGCTAAATCAAGTGACATAAAAGTTTCTATCTGTAGTTGTCATACTACTACAGTTTGTCCGTGACTCAGTCTTGCCCTGATGGTGCTGGAGGGCAGATGTTGAAGTAGAACAGGTGTGGGTGGGAGATATGAACTTAGAATAAGAATAATTTACAATTTTATTGCTTCTTTTTCAGCCTTTACATGCTTAGTTCCTTGAAATATGGGTAAAGGTGATAAGAGATTAAAGGGATGCATTGGAGAATCTAAACTCTAAACAAAAAACTATTCTTGTAATTCTTTCCTACAGTATGGTTAGCTTTATCTAGGAGGAAGGAGGGAGGAAGGGAGGAAGGGAGGAAGGGAGGAAGGGAGGAAGGGAGGAAGGATTATAGTAATCTAATTTATATCAGAAATGAGGAGATGAAACAAGAAGAAAAACAAAAACTCAAGTATAAACAGATGGTGGTAAAGGCAGGCAAAGTCAGTGGTTCAAAGCATGTTTTCCTAGAACACAGTGATACATATATACAACCTCATTAAGGATGACTTAAGAATCAGATTATGGTTTTCACTGTTTTTGGTGAGACAATTATTGCTAAAAGAGCGAATAAGGAATAAGTAGCTTTGGTTCCCAGCTCTGCCTTGCACTGAGTGTATTAGGAAAAATTACTGTGTTGCTTCTTTTCCTGCTAATAAATGGATCTATCAGAAATAGAATATGATAACAATTTTATTTGCATATTTAAAACAGTGAATAGATCCTGTATAAGGTTTAGACCAGACTAAAGACCCATATTTTAAATGCAAAAGTCATATTTTTTTAGCCTGTGGTTGTGCCATTTAGATAGTAGTAACTCCTCTTAGTTTCAGCCAGTGGACAGAATAGCACTGCAGAATGCTTTTTATTAAAATATAGATCAATCTTCTCAGTTTAATTCCTCTAGAACTAAGTTAAGCTGATCCTTCAGGAATCACCTTAATCGAATTCACATTGTCCAAGAAACACATTTTGCCAAACAACTTAATTCTGCTTGTCCAAATGTATACTATCCAAAAACCCAAGGGTAATGTACATTGCCAAAGATTCATTTTTTCTAACACCAGTATCTTCTTGATTAATCAAGTAAAACAAATCCCCCAAAATATTTTATTCAACTGTCTTCTTTCAAATAATTTAGAGATACAAAATAAACTGTATTAAAAAAAAAATCCTAAGTGATTTTCTGACAGTAATGTTAGCTGAAGTCCTATGTCAAAGAATATTGCTGCCTTTCAGAGGCACAAAGATTTTCTGTAATGAAATAAATATTGAAGTGCATGCCATGTTTAAATAGCATGCATCTCAAACAGTAAAGGGTTGTTTTTCGCATGCACGCTTAAATCAGTCCAGTCTGCAGCTCTGCCACTTCTGCTTCCTGGTGGTTCATAAGGCTGTCAGCAGCAGAGACTGAAAGCTAACATGATCTAGCAAAGTATTTTGTCATAAACATTGCTCTAACATTCTGCAATGGCCTTGGTCCAAATTACCTAACCTTGTCGTCCACATTTTCCCTTGACTCTTATGGGACTAGTAACATTTGAGTACTGATATGACAGAATTAATTAGCTGAAGTTACAATTAGTATACAATTATTGTCAACAGGAGCATGTGGGCTGGAGCAAAGCTTGCTTCCATGCTTCCCAAGCTAGCACTGCCGACAGAGGATCCTTGGTTCTGTGCACCTCCATACCAAACCAGACCATGGATCCCACATCCCTGAGCTACGTTCAACTGAACAGACACATCTGGGTGGTACAGGACACCTTTAAACAGGAAGAGCTTTCTCTAACTCAGTCAAAAACACATACTCTTCATAGATAAGGTTATTTCAGCACATGGCTGCACTGCTGCTTCCAGGGTGAGCTTGCTCGAGGTGCTCTGAACAGTGGTCTGCCAAGCAATACAAAGCTTTCCTCTGCCAGCTGAAATTTCCTGTTATACTTTACCATTTCTGAACTCTGTGTGGCTCCTGAGAGAGACAGAACAATTTAAATATGGGTTTGGTAATGTGTCATATGAGATCAAAGATCACAGCTGAATTCAGTGCAAGCTGTCTTTAGTTTAATTGTTAAGAAAGGGAGAGGAGATATGGCTTCGATATGAGGATGGTGTCAGCTAAAACATCTCCTCCTAGTGCACCTCTCCTTTCTGCTAAGGAATTTCAGAAATATTATTAGTGGAAAACATCAACTGTCTAAATTGTTTTTTCCCTTAATGTGTTTATTCCCCATGCCTATCTGTCAGATCTTTCCACACATGACAATAATAATAATATCGCATATTTAATCGAGAGCTGATGGGAATAAAACTCACTCTCAGAGGGGTTTACTTCACCAAATCCCTGTCGACTATTAAATCTTCCAGTTCTCTGAAGCCCTTGAGAACAATAATCAGAGAAAAGCAAGCAGAGACAGGTTATGGGGAGTGGGGATCATTTTTTGTTTGTTTGTCTTGTCTTGTTTTCCCATTATAATGAGAGATTACTGAGCCAGAAAAAGCTATTAGGACCCAAACAGGGAGGTCTCATGCCTCCTACTTACTTGGTGAGGCCATGACTGTATCTCATTCATATTCTAGTGGATTGGCCTTTTGTGGCCTGCTGAAAAGCCATAAAGGCAATGACAGCAAGAATGACTGCATTGCAAGTGCACCCTTTCTCATTTCCATCTCTCCTCTCCTCTGAGACTGACATTATTAGAAAGTCAAATGCAATGGCTGCAGGGGATCCTGCTTTTTTTTTTTTTCTTTCCTTTTTTTTCCTTTTAGAATTTACTTCTTTATTTCATGCCACAACCCAGGCTCACTACATTCCTGTTCACAGTCCAACCACTTCCCAGTGGGCACACATACATCAGTGGAGTCCGTCTCTCTTGTTCTCTCTTTTTTGTTTGAATTTACTTATTCAAAACTCAGCTGCTTTTGTTATATGACATTTAAGCTTGAGAGAGATATTTCTGTAATGATCTCATTCATAAAAAAAAAAACAACCTTGTAAGTTTAAAAAACATAGTTATAGAAAAAAAGTGGAAAAAAAATCTACTACTATCCATACATTGAATTAACTCTGATGGTGACTTAAAATGTATTTACACGCTAATGCCTTCATTCGGATTGAGGCTCAATAGAATTATAAACTTATTAAAGGACATCGCCTGACTAAGGAAGATTATTTACCACTAATTTAAACATGTGCCTTAGGAGTGTAATGACAATTAGTGGACAAAACATGCAAGAGAGATTTAACGCTAACAGAAATACATGATTACATGAACAGCTATCATTTGAAGATTTTGAGATAAATCTAATTTTGAGCATGTATATGAAACATTAATCTAGCTCTTCAGGCACAAGTGCTTCAACTTGTTTTTAATAATAGGTGTGACAGTAGAAGTAGGGGAATAGAGGTAGTGGATAGGCTATTTAGTGACCTTTGCTGACTGACTGGACATCTTTTATAAGAAAACAGCTAAAAAGATCTAAAGCTTTATGTGAAAGAAATTGGTAAAAGAATGATGTGGACAATTGACATGCAAGTGAACAAAAAAAATAATGTCTCCACTAGAATGGTGAATGAAGAAGAGCACTGCTGGAAAGATTATGTTTCATGGTAAGCATTTAAACAGCATATAAGGAGCAAAGAAATGGAATGCCATGACATTTACTAGGCATTGGTCTTTCTATGCTGCATGGACATTAAATAGCCTACGGCAATTTCACTGTCAGCAGGATTTGTCCCTGAGTCCTTGACCAAATTTGTCTTTGTTTCTCTTGCTGGGCTGCATGCTGATTTTCCCTGATCTGTTTGTTTGCCAATATCTATCGCAGAGCTAAATTTATTTCAGTGATGACTGTGGATACACAGCTGTAGGACAAAATGTTATACAGAAGTTATGAATGAAAAATATTATTATTGCTCTTATTATGTCATAAACACAGAATTTGGAATTCCAGCTAGCATTACTTGAGTTCTAAGATCCAGTGTTTGTGATTTAGTGCCCTTGTTCTGCTTCCTAAAGTTACCCTCTTAGTAAACAGAATCAAAGCTTTCTTATTTCCAGATGCATGGCCAACTTTCCATTGTACAGCAGTTCTGATTTTTCTCCTCGTTAGAAGGTAGAACATTGAAAAGAAAAAAAGGAATTTTTAAATTAAAGGTAATAGAACTGCATTGGACCAATGCTAATTATATCAACTTGTTTAGACAACATAGCATAATGGGTAATATGCCACCACTGAGCAAAATTTCAGTTTGTAAGAGAAATTCCTGGCACAAAAATTGACCTGCATCAGGTACATACTTTTGTTAACTGTTAAAAAACATGGAGTGCAATGGGTTTCTTTCTGCATGTATCTTCTGTGACGGTCTCTAACCATGTTCTTTTATAAATACTTATTACCAGGCTTTCACTTCCCAACTCAGAATGGTGCTTACCAGCAGATAGTAAAAAGAATTCTCATCAGTTTCCATGAGATTTTGTGAAACAAAGGACTTTTACTTCCTCTGCACATGCTTAGCTCCTTCTTCTTCCATCAAAAGCCCAGAGCGGGCAAGATTCTGTCTCTGTACAATTGACTTTCATGGTACATCAGAGCTGACTTGAATACCTTTGGGGAATTGTAGATTGTTGCAGTAAGTAGTATGACTACTGCCTGGGGACACTGCAAACCACAACATCTTCAGCATCAACATACCTCTTCTCCCAGTTTCAAAAAAAAGGACACTCCTGCTTCTAGAGACTCATTATATCGACCACTTTTTGTCTGGAGTTGGTATCTCCCTGCACCAATGAACCTGCATGCCTTTAATCCCTCTGCCTAAGGTACAAATGTTAGAGAGCACCTGTCCCTGTCCTCAGCACCTGTCCCTGTCCTCAACACATGTTCCTGTTCTCAGCATGTGTCCCTGTCCTCAGCACCTGTTCCTGTCCTCAGCACCTGTCAGCAGATCCACCCACAGCCAAAAGAAATAGCAGCGCAAACGCGGTGCTGCAGCCCAAGGTGTGTAACAGCTGCTGGCCCTTGGGACACCTGGAGAGCTGCTGGTGGGTGATGCTGTAGCATCCAAGCCCCAGCAGGGCTGGGTGAGTGGCTCCCTGTGCAAAGGAAGCATCCAAAACGTGCAGTAGCAGCAGCAAAATCCCAGCGCTGCTGTTACCGTGGAGACAGCCAGAGAGGGAGAGAGAGAGAATGCAAATGTGTGTGTATATGTGTGTGTGTGAGTGCGTGAGGGGGTGGATCAAGGCAGGAAAATTGGGAGGAACTACAGGAACAAGCGTTTTCTGGCCTATTTTACATCTAGAGTTACCACTTGTTCTTCTTTACCCAGTCTTGCTGCAATTCCCCATCCTTTAAATGGGTAATGGCAACGATTCCAACAGTAGCTCTGTACAAAAGGTCATCTTTTTACTATTTTTATCATATTTGCCCCTTTCTAAACAGATCATCATAAGGAGTTTTTAGTGCCATCTTGCAGAGGTACTAGAAAAAGCGTGATTCAAAAGACACACTGATTGCAGCTTAATTAGATATTACTGTTTACCAAAAGCAACTCATGCTGTATTATTGTTTCACATTATATAACAAATATTTCTGAACATTTCTTCAGCAACTGTATGAACTCTCAGTAAAACTAAGGACTCTGTAAAGGTCATTGTTACTGAAGGAGGCTGAGTAGAAATTCCTTTCCGCACTGTCCTTTCACAGTTCATTTCTGTTCTTTATATGCTGTATTCTGTCCCTGTGATGTCTTTGCCATTATGTTAAATGGATGATCTTTGTATTCAGACCTTAGAAAAGGTTAATGGTTATTACTGCTATATGGTCCAGGAGGTAGAGTTCAGAATGATAATTCAGATTCATGCCTGTGCCTATTTATGTAGACGTTTGTCTGAATAACAGCTGAGTCTCAACTGCCTCCCTCTATCAACCCAGCTCAGCCCTGATTCTTCCCTGCTTGTTCATTCATGGGGCTGCAACGCCACAAGCCTTTTGCACCTGCTAAACCTTCCATGCTCTTGGCTTCATTGCCCTTGTTGGAAAGCAGCCAGCACATCTCCAGGGCTGGACATTCCATCACAAATATTTTCCATTTTATGGTTGTTTAATATGTCAGATTAAATCAGGATTAGCATGCAAATGTCCAAAGGAAAAAATCCACATCATTCCCACCCAGTGGCTGACATACTGTTTTCCAAATATTCTAATTTTGAAATAACTTAGATGCATTTTATATCAGAGAAATAGATGGAAGACAGCTGTACTTTCTGACTTAGAATGACACAACTGGCACTACCCAGCTCATGACTTTATTTAACAAGAATCCTCTTTCAGTTGTCAACACTTTTGCTGATTTGAATGTTTTAGGCTGAGTGTTTCCATTCAACATTCTGTTATCAGGTCAACTTATCTGGAACCTCATTTGAAATAAGGTAATCTGGTGCTTTATGAGCATATATCGTTTTGCCTAGATAAAACACTATTCCATCTTCCCTACTTTGGAGTGCCTTGCTGCAGGCTTGGGAAAGAAGTTTCATTTTGGCGTTGGAGGGTTTTGGCTTTTGCTTTGTAGTTATGGCTGGGATTTTGTTATTGTTGTTGGTTTTGGTTTTTTCTTAATCAAGTCTTCTTATTTTTAGAAAAATTACAAAAAAGCTCTGGAAGAATATTTCTTAGTAAAGCATCAGTTTGTTGGTGAAAGTGGTTCTGAAAAGACACATCAAACCATTTTTAGGAACTGTGTTTGTTGGCCAACAGGGAAAAGGAAAGAGAAGAGGAGGGAGAAACTAAAAAAAACATAGTGAAGGGAATTCAGAAAGCTAAAACATTTCCCTCAGCTGAGAACACTGACCAACATCTTGAAATGGATTCTCCAGTGCAGTCTGGATGTATTATCCAGGGATGCTTAAAAATATTTTTTTCTTATATGACCACCTGGTTTTAGATAGGACTAATATTCCTTTTTGCTGGGTACATGTGGCTGCAGTAAGAACCTTTCCTTGATAGCACAGATCGATGGATCTCTTTCATCTACCACTAGATGTCATGCACTGATATCTGTCCCAACAGTGTACCAGGATTACAGGCACAGACACAGAAATGCATGAAAATTGTTCCCCTTAAGCCTTTTGCACTTCTTGTTGTAATTTAAAATAGGAGAAGCATGACCACTCCTGATCAATTGATATTTGAGCAGATTTTTTGTCATATTCTCTGTGTTTCTGATATTTGATATTTGTTTGTCCAAATGTAAATTAACTACCTGACTTTTTATTATATTATGTCTACAAATGTTTGTTGGTAGTTTTCATGCTTGTGTAAGCCAGGTGTAAATATTAAGACAAATTTGCAAGTGAGTAGAGAGAATCTTCGAGATCAATTGGACCATTACTACTTTTCTTTCCCTAGACATTGAACAATAGTACAACAGCATTCAAATTTACTTGTAGCATAATTGATAAGGATGGGTTATCCCATCTCCCACCTGCCCACACTTTATTTTAGGCTGCCTGTTTTGGTAAGATATCTCAGACATACAGTACCAGAACCGAGAAAAAAATTTCCTTCAAAGCATCTTTTTCCTAGCAGAAAATGGTTTATTCAATACCATTTTTTTCCTCTAGAAGTTCCTTTTTACTGGGAATAAGGATTTTTTTAAGTTTCAAGCCAACTTTTTGGCAGTAAAAGGCATTTCAATTTCACTTCTACCAAACAAATGAAAACCAACTATTTTTAAAGAACAATTTCTACAAGAAAATAAAATAATTCACCAAAAATATGCATGGAGAAATAGGGTTTGGCTGGTGGCTCTGAAAACATCTTTTGAGATAAATTTTACTACACCATTTTTCAATGAGGCAACGTGATTTGCCTCCGTTCATAGAATGCCTTGGTGACAGAAGCATAAATAGAGTCCTAGCACCCAGATTGTCAGTCTTTTAGCTGATTGTTCCAGGTTTAACAGGTAGCAATATCATCTTAAGGCCCCAGCTCTCTCAGTTTCTGTTTGTGATTGCCTGATAATTCCTCCTCCCAAGGATATGTATAACACCCGATTTAAAAACAGACTGGATGTGTGGAGAACAAGAGAAAACCATGGAAACAGGATGAGGTTAGTGGCATAAGTCCATGCACTATATATATATTGAATGTTGCAGTTACTTCACTAAGCAACAGCTTAATGTATGGTACAAGAATAAATGTTAGAACATTTTAAAATTCTAGATTAAACCAAAATTACATATAAAAGCACAAATCTTGCTGGCAGTAACAGTTCTACATTGATAAAAATCTTTGCTGCTGACAGAATGGGACCTGATGCTGTTTATTAGATTCTCAGGTGGCTCTAAAGGTCATGAAAGCCTCTCTATATAGTATGATTATAGTATAATAGAAAAAGGTAACTGACTCAATCCCCCAGTTACTGCTCGCTTTTATTGAATTTCTGTACTCATTTCTGCTTAATTAGAAGCAAAATTAAATTTATTTCAATGCCAAGTTGTCGCTGCTGCTTTTTCAAACCACATTAAAAACAAGATGAATATTTGCAGATAATATTTATATTTTGCAAGAAAATATATCTGCCTGGTTTTCCTCATCTGAGAAAATTCAATAATTGGGATTGATGTACCAATCCACTCCTGGTGAGTAATGGTGAAAATTAAATGATGTACACTTAAACTGAACAGAGTACACTGTGAATTAGAGCAGACTGTGATTTTTAAAGCTGTGTCACCATCTCTCACCATAAAGGAACAAATTTTTTGCTAGGAAAAATGAAGCACTTCATGGCACCGAGTTGAGCCATATGTGTCAGAGCTAGCAGGACAGCTGCTAAAAGGTCAAATATGCCAAGAGCAGGAAAGTTTGTCAGAACCTGACAGAAATTCTTCAGCTGAAAAATCATCTGTCGGAGAATGTAGGTTCCTCAAAATCAAATATTTAACAATCCACATTCAAAGTCCTGATGGAAAGTCAAGAAGGCTCTGAATAAACCTTGCCTGCCAAAAACCTGTCAATACCTGACTGCTGTGTTCTCACCCATTTCCTTGGGAGCCACTTTGGCCAAGGTGGGTGTGGCTGAAGGGCTTTTTCACCCAAGCTTTAGGCCTAGGAACCCTTGTGCTAAGAGACTGCCTTTCTGCCACACTTCTGCACTCGAGAGGATTAGGGTCCCAGGCTGCTCTCGCTGAAGCCTTCAGGTTCAGCAATCTCTGCTCAGGCTTTTCCCTGCTATTGAGGTCCTGAGCTGGGCTATGCTGTGTTCTGCTATGCCGTGCTGTGTTAGCCCTAAAATGCCCTAAAATGCCCCAGGAAGGAGACGCTGTTTCCATGAAAGCGCACAAGGCTGCAAGAGGCCACAGCTCTGCTGCACTGAACCTGTGCTCTCACAGTGCTCTGAGGTCTTTACCAGAAACACCGAAGTGATTCACGCCTTGATGATCTTACGTAAGACAACACAGCTCTGACACATTATATGATATTTAACTTGTCACTATTGCCTTAAATATGCCTAACCAGGCACTTTGCAGGGAAAAGAGAGAAAGTCATCCTGAGCAAGATAATTGAAGATCCCATAGCTGTGTTCTTTTGAAACCTTTGAAGAAGTTTATACAAACTGAGTGATATTTAATAGATAGCTTGAAGCTGCTATCTGTAATTTAACATTCATCATCCCTGCGCTTACCACAGTTGCTTCATTGTACATGTAGAATAAAATAAGCCTGTTTCTAAAAAGAGAGAAAACATTTTGGTCTTGGCCTCTGACTATCTTGAAACTCTGTAATGTAGACCCCTCCCCATCTCTGATCACCTTTCTATCAGGCTCCATGAGGTCCTAAATGTCTCCCCAAATAAGAAGAGTCTCACAGGCAGAAGAACATCTGGAGTAGAGAGCAAGTAATAATTTAACATGAGATGACACGGAAGTTTTTTGGTTATGTATCTGCAACAAATGTACTTCATGAAAGTTAATATTTATAGCTACACTCTTGTTGATAATGGTAAAAGGAAACAAAATGCTGTAGGCTAAGCTTTATGCTTATGCAAAAGAGCAAGGCATGCCAGTAGGCTCTCAACAGTGCTATGGAGAAACAGAACTGGAGCATCTTAGGCATAATAATATTCTGGCAAAGCCACAGTTATCTCCTATTAGCATTTTTAAATTGTATTAATCCAAAAATAGTCTGTACATATTGAATTATGAGCATTATGAATGCTGAAAATTAGTTTTGATCCTAATCATTTTAGGTAGAAACAAGGAATGCTATCCCTCTTCATTCATCAAATAAAACTGTTTATAAAGCCACCGTTTAAAAATTACTTTCAATCATTAGGTGTTGTATGATACCAAAGAAAGTATTAAAAAGTTATGAGCTAGTGTGCTTAGGCCACTGGCACTTTTCAGTGAGAAGTATTTGGACAGCAAGCAAAAGAGAAAATGTCATGCTTCGAAAAATAACCGTTTCTATTTTTATATTAAAGCATTCCATCCATCTCCTCAAGTGCTAAGTATTACTGCGGAGAAAAGACATATTTACTGATTGCTTTATCAAGACATCTGGCATTGTTCTTCTGAACTTTGTGAAAATACACTGCTTCATTATGTTTTGCCGAAGATATTTGCTAAAAGTTAATGGGATCATGTAAAATAGGTTAAGTGAGCACAGACATTTATGGGAATAGGATATTCCAGCAAGCACTCCAGCCCTACTTAACAGGTCCCAGAGTTAAGGAAGGCTTCCTTATTGATTGAATGACATAATCTATAGGTACAGATAGTGCAGTGGCCTCTGAACTGGGGGAAGAAGTACTGTCAACAAGCATGAGAAGCTTTCATGGTGTTTTTAGAAGTCTTAAAGAAGCAGTGAGTGGATTCCTACATCTCAAAATTGCACCTGGATATGTACTGAATTACTTCTCTTATTCTGCAGTAAAAAGCGGGTGTGCTAAATTATCCATGCCTTGTATGATTCAAGGAAGAGTCCTGACATCCACTTTCTTCCTATCACTCCCTGGGTATGTTGTTTTTTTTCTTTTTACCTTTCTAAATTTGTCCCTTAAAGGGATTGACAGCTTTGAACTATCTTCCCAAAGATCTAAAGAATCCAAAAAACAGCGGTTTCTCTAGTAAATAATGTCACAGATCCCTATTGGTTTAAAGAACTGCAGAAAGCAACCACAGAGGACTGGGGCAAGTAGAATCAAAGTCACCTTGATAGTAACACTGTTAGGAAGCTGTTTTTAACTGCATGAGAGCATATGGTCTTTGAAAACACATGAAGAGACAAAAGTTAATAGCTCTATCCATTTCTCTAACTTCCCTTCCTCCTTAAAATTGTAGCAATGCATACTCTAACTGGGCACTTTAACCTAAATTTTCAGATGTTGTTTCTTTCCTTTATATTCAATTCACACGGGGTGAAGTCACCTCTGATCTCTGTGCCTCACAGTCTGGCTGTGCTACCTGCACAACATCTTAAGATGGTGATTAACCTACATGCTCTCCAGAATGCAAGAGAATTCACAAATTTCCCTCTCATGCTGAGTTCTGACTCTGTCAATCTCTTTCTTGTAGGAACTGCTAGAGGAAACATTTTCCAGATGGAGTGAATGCACCAAAATCAGCTTGAACTCTGTTTACTCTCTGCTATGAAACACCGCATGTGTAACGCTTATATTATTTTGGCTATTTAAGTATAACCTTAAAAAAAAAAAAAGAAGAGGCAGATTATGAACATAAGTTATCATCATAGCTCCACAGAAAATACAGATTTTTTACTGAGGATATAACCTAAAAATAGTCTTCTGTGATGACTGCATGTTGCTTGGAAATACAACTTACACTTTTTCAAGGAGAAAAAAACCCACAACACCAATATCATGGTCTGTATACATATACATTCACATTCTTTACTCATGTTGTGATGTGTTAGCTAAGCGACAAGAGCTAAGAATTTGGCTGTATGTCCCTAAAAGGCCTTCTGTCTGTGACTTTTCCTCACAGCTGCTTTATCTGAGATTAGTCTCTATGCTTGAGTAATTCCCATTGGCACAGTTGCAGGCAAAGCGCTACTGTCTGCCAAGCTTCTGAACTAATCATTGGTGAGTGTAGTACCCCAGGAGTGAGAACCTGGAGGCTTAAAATTTACATGAATCCATTTTTACTTTTCATAGCTCTGGCACTGAGCAAAGTGCAGCAGAGCATGGTCTCTTGCATCAGCTTTGCTTTTTAAAAAATGGAAAAAATAAAATATTTCTTGTTTTCATTTCTTTACTATAGTGTGTGAGCATTTTGGTTTTCCCATTTTGTAATTTAGTTGTTCCAATTGTTATTTTTCACCATTTTGTATGAAGACTGCTATTTCATGTGGGCATTTTTGTCTGTCAATAGCTGTCTAAAAATAAATACTCCTACATTAATTCTGAAGTTTCCTCTCACTTCTACAGACAAACAGACCAACAGAAGAAAATGCTGCAGGTGAGCACTCGGGATATTCCAGTGAAACACGTGGAGACTGAGTAAACCCAGGTGCACCTTTCTTCACTTCATACCATGACTAGCTTGCAAAAACTTAAGGCAGAAGTTTAATTTGTACAAACTTTAGGCTAAAGAAACTGTTTATCTTACAAAAAGAATAAGCACCTTAGAATTGCTGATAACCTGGGCTGGAAGAAGGGAGGGTTTGGGGCATCTGCCAGGGATGATTTGAAACACAGGCTGCGACTATTAGCTGAGTCAGGAAGAAGCGGAGTGAGGCAAAGGATAGCTTTAAATTCAATTGAGAGCTGTAATCACCAGTCCATTCTGAAGCAGACCTTGTTTCCAGTCCAATTCTAGAACACATTCCCATGAAAACTTTTGTTACTTTGCTGAACCTATTATTTTCCTAGAAAAAGTATTCTGAAAATAAATTTCCAGTAAGGTTTATCTAGTATATTTTTGCATTAGTCACTGAGTCTTAGACAGATACCTGAGTAGTTTAGGGGAAAAAAGCCACCTTTCATCCTTTTCACGGATGGGAAATAAATTGAATTTTGTAGCAGTATTAAGGACCAATGCTAAGGCATCTAGTATCTTATATTTTTAATATGTAATTGGAGTAAGAAGACTTGATCTGCATAGTAAGGCTGTGCAGCATCCAGAATACACTGGATACTCTTAATTGCTGTCAGATGAAGCCAGATAGATTTTATCTCTCCAGCTTCTCAGCACCTGTTGACTTTACAATATTTAATTTTGCTCCAGACTAGTCCAGCCCCTTGCGGAAAATGAGCTTAATGTCTTCTTTGTGTTTAAATTAAGCTCCCTAGCACTTTCTCCATAAGGGGATTTTTTCAGTTATTGATTTATTCTAGTTGGCTTTGCTGGAATGCCTTCTATTTTTTCCAATTTCATTTATGTAAAGAGTGGACCATTATTTTTATGCAAATTACAATCATCTGTCTTATTAAAAGATCATTCACGTACATATATTCAATTTCCTGCAAGTATCAATGAAGTTTTTGACTATCCCAGCCTTCACTGCTGAAAACAACATTGCATGTGAAAAATGTTCCAAATTTCCCTCCATAGATACTCCCAACCATTCATCTTTATTCTGTCTAGTGGAATTCCTTAAAAACTCTGTCGAACATTAGCAGCACCTGTTAGAAAGATCTGATATACTTCTCTCGAGTTTTGTACCTGGGATATTGTCATGCTATCTGGACTTCCTAATTACCTTCAAAGATGAAATTGCTCTCCAATAATCTACGTCGAGAAACTTCCACTTTCTAAAACATGCAAAACAGCAATATCAGGTGTTATGACATGTGAAGATTATAACAAACTGGTCTGCCAAGGAGTTTTACTGAAAGTGGTATTGCATCTGTAGTTCAAAGTATTTAAATTTTAAAAGTATGCCCCTCCACTGTAATTTTTAAAATGTTTTGGTGTACCTATTATTGTAAAATTACTGTATATAAGAAGAATGTTGCATTTTAAAAATCAATATTGGCAGTATTATTCAGAAATAACCTTTTGGAACATAAAGATTTTTCCTACCCTTTTATTCTTGCTTGGAGCACTGATACCAAATTTTATTTTAATGTGACCTGTTTAAAAAGCAAATCCTTGCATCACTGTAAGTATATAGACAGACATACCACGTTCCTACCGCAAATAGGAAGATGGCAAGATCTTTTTGTCAAAAGACAGGTAGAAGTATAAGACAGAAATTGGATAAAACTACTGTTTAAAATCAGATAATAAGGTGACAAATAAACCACAAGTAACATGCGGGGTATTTCAATATCACATTCTCACCTTTAAGCACTTTTTGCTTTTGATCTCTTTTGCCAGGTTTAGTTTATATTCTGTAGAAAGAAATCTTACCTTCACTCCATTAGCACATTGTACTTTCTTAATTGATTTTAGTGCTCTTTGACTTTCTTTTTGAGAATTTATTTTCAGTGAAAAGATCATTTGACCTTGAGGTCATCGGTTCTAATTCTAGCTTCTTCTGGTAAAGTTAGCGAAACACTCAGAACAGGAAAGCTGTTATTATAACATGCCAAGTATTGTATTAATACACAAAATTAGTTACTATCTAATAGGGCTTCAGTTGTTTATAACACAACGGGTTCATTTCAGCGGTAAGAAATAGGTAAGGTAACAAGGACTACCACGGCAGTCCTGATGTTGGTGCCAGCAGCTGAGCAAGCATTACACACTCGAGTAAAACTCTCATTCTTAAGTGTTGATCTTGTGGTGTGGATTGCAGGCTCCCTGCACAATTTCAGTGTGGACACTGTTTCCTTTTTGAAGACACACCATAAAGAATGTAGTTTACAGCTTTAAGATCTTAATAATTCCTACAAGGATGAAATTTGATGCAATTTTTGTGTATGGATGGGGTTTTGTGTTTTAAAATAGCAAAAGGTAATGCTGAAGTTTTGTCAACTTTGCCTCACATTGGAAAAAATATATCAAAACCTTCACCATCAAAATAAGGGAATTATTAATAAGAAAAAAATGCAATTAGTATTTTAGATTGATACTCCAAAATCAGTGCTATGAGATTGAAGGTTAATTGTCTGAGATCAATGAAAAAAAATCCTTACCATTAGGTCCCACCCAAAGAAACATCTTTATGCAAAACACTAATATTTAATATTTTAAATTATATTTTTGGTGGGGATGGATTTTAAGATCTATATTCTTCACGCCTAGAGGTTTACATAGGTGCTAAATTAAGCAAGATCTACATGTCTTTTTGTGCCTCAGTAAATCAAAGGAAATAATGCTTCTAATGTAACTCAGATGATCTGAGAATAAATCCACTGCTGATTATAAGAACGCAGACAGTAATATGATTAACACTGCTCATAAGATGTTAAATACAGAAATTAATTTAAAATTAATGAGTTGCCAGCTCACTCTCATGACAGTGATTGCTTCTCTTCCTTCAATTTCAGACCCTGTCGTGAAACTCTCTCAACTACCTATACAACCTAAGCTTTAGATTTATATTTCTCATAAGTTCCAGTGACATTTGTTCTGTTATTGCCACTGCCTACCACCTCCTATTTACATTCATATACTATTACCACCAGTAGACAAAGTAAACAGCAGTCAGGGCTATCTGTTAGGCTGACTGTGAGAGGAATTATTATGGTTGCTTAGCAGCCAAGAAGACAAGATAATACATAACTTTCATACAGAGAGTGAAAGAGAAAGCAAATTCAGGCAGTTAGAATATTAATAACCAGTTAAGGCCCTAGCATGAAAAGTCTAAATTATGAATTATCCTGAGAGATCAGCATCAAAACTTTGTTTCAGGTTAAAAATATCTGTATACTCTGTATGAATTTTATTTCCTGCAAATATGGCTTAATTTCACAAAGGGCTTTAGCATCACGACACCCTGCTTTTAAGCTCTGTCCTTCCCTGGCCTCCTAGGCTACTTAACTTACCTACAGATGGGTAAATCTGTTATCTTTGCCATGTAAATTGGTAGATTGCTTTCTAAAAATGAAATTTAGGAGCCACAAGGATTAAAAATTATAGATTGGAGAAGAATCAGCACATCACAAAAATCCAGTGAAATTCATTGAACGTGTTGATAAGCGTACTGGCAAGAGACACTTAGCTGGTGTAGTCTGCTTTGATTTTCAAATAACATTTTGCGAAGTCTTTCATCAAAGCCTCTTAAAGAAATTAAGTTGTCAGAATAGAAAAGAAATGTTTTCACATGGATAAAAAATTCTGTAACATATAGGAAATACGGTGAGAGTAGTCAGCTTTTAAAGCAGAGGAGCATTTCACGTGTGGCTCTGCTATTTGTATGTGTGTTGTTTCACATAATCACAAATTAATCAGAAAAGGAGGTGAAATGAGGGAGGTGGCTGAGTTATGGTAGCAAATAAATTACTAGAGGAAAGAAAGATGATGGTCTGCAGCAAAGGAGGACTTCATAATACTGAGTAACTTCATAATAAAAGGGCAGACAAAATTAAGTATTAATAAATATTAAGCAATGCATATAGAGAAAAATATATTCTTATTTAATTTGTATATAAGTGGGATCTAAACAAATTATTACTATTCATGATTATGATATGGATTTATAATAATGAATTCCATGAAGTATAAGGCTATGAATAATTACTGAGAAAGCAAATAGGAGGCCAGGAACTATTTCAAAAGGAACAGAAATCAAAAGAGGAAGCCATGGTATGCCTTAGTTAAATCCATGGTACATCTGAATCTTGAATACCTATTCAGTTCTAGCCTTTCTATTTCACAAGAATATGCAAAAATGGAAAAGATGCAGAGAATTCTTCAAGTGATGTCCAAAGATATGGTATGGCTTTTGTATGATGAAAAAATAGAAAATTTATAGTTTTCAAGCTGGAAGAGCAGAGAACATGATAAAGGTCTGTAAAATTGAAGGTGACATGGAAAAAGTAAACAAGAATCACCTGCTAAAGAAAAAAGAATCCTAGAAGGTTCCAAATGAATGAAGGGAAATAATCCTTGCTACAACAGCTTTTTTAATCTGTGAAATAGTTTAACAGTAATATTTTGAGTGCTGAAACTCTTCAAAGACTTTTTTCCCTAAAATCTACAAGAAAAACATGAGCATCAAGAACTATTTAATACAAGACAAAATTAAATTCAGGAAGTCTCTGAACCTCAAATTTCCGAAGAACTGGTGAGTACTGCAGGAAAGTAGGAGGTAGTGCCCACTTCTCCAGTGCTTAGAGGCTATCCTAGGCACCCACGAGCAGCCACAGCTGAAGACAGAGTGGGTGATCCCTACATAGGGCAGAGGAATTATTTTCCTGCTCAAGAAAATGTGCAAGCGTGAATTCACCCTTAGATGGTTAGCATGGCACAGGCTGAGTTATTCTTGGGAGCACTCAGGATCAGACATTTTGGTGCTCACGGAACTTTACTGAGAGGAAAAGGAGATGCTGTTGGAATATTGGAATACAGGCATTTGTCAGGGCCACAGAGCAGCTAAACTGAGAACTGACCAATATCTCAGCCTTCGGTGCCTAAATCCTTTTGTTGGCATAGCTCAGAATAATTAATTCATAGATTATTTTAAGACATTAAGTGCCTTGAATACTGAACGTGTCTTTATCAAAGCAAATATTTCAATCCACTTAAATTCAATTTCAGTTCTAGCATAGTAGAATGCGCCTCTTCCCCCTGCCTCCTCTGCCACCTACCCCCAATCTGGTCATGTAAGAATTTCCAAAGCAAAGCAAGGATTAAGGAAAAAGTATTTTTAATTTTAGTTGCTGAAATCCTTACTATGTTTATGCATTCCTTTTTTGGTAAATATGCAGCAAAATATATAGTAACACAGCCCTGAACAGCTTCATTGCTCCTTAATACTTTAATAAATGCTCACCATAAATCTTAGCAGCAGACTATGCATAAGTCAAATCCATTTAGATAGTGGCTGAGTAGATTTAAAGTCCAAAGATATTATGTTGATAGCATCACTTTGCCGGTTGTAAACAAATGTAAAGAAATGTGGGATTTATTATGAGCCATTTCTTATTTCCATGTCTCACCAAAAAAAGACAAAACAAAACAAAAGACCAACCAAAAAAACCCCCAAACAAGCAACAACAAGAAAACAAACAGAAAAGCAAAAAACAAAAACCAACCAAACAAAAAAACCCAAAAACCAAACCAAACAGCCAAGGAAAAAAAAAAAAAATCCCCAAAAAACCCTCAAAACCTGCCAAAAAACCCAAAACCACGCACATGAAAAAAACCAAAACAAAAAAACAAAAACAAAACCCCAAAAACCTTCCCAATCTGATTAGACTGCACTGCAATCAGTGTGTGGCTAAAAGTTATCTCTCCATTTTTTCTTGGGTAAAAAATTCATGGTCAATTTGATCTGTCAGTCCACATCCACCCCCTCACCCCCATTTCTGGTACTCTTTGTTGTGATTTTAGTATCAGAAAATATAGGAATATACAGAAATTGCAAATTCCAGAGCTTTTCAACTTCACAAAACAAACATATTAACTTCCAAAAAACCCTGAATTTCTTTGAACTGCTGTATCTCTCAAAACAGAGTTTTAGAGATAGAATCCTTAGACCTTAAAGATTCACCCTTTTTGAGAAAGAATTCTTTAGATAATTAACATTAACACTATTAGAAGCAGATGAAAGACCTTAGAATTTGGAGGTTTAAGAGTATTTTCCTCACTACAATTCAATATTAAAATTTGTGTTGACTTTAAGGTGAGATGATTGTGCTCCAAACCTTTGAAGAAAAAAAAACATTGTTGTCAGGTTTTACTAGTGAGAGCTCTGACAAAGCAACCATGCTGTACACAGAACTGAAATTCAGCTTTCGCTCTTCATGTTTAGAGGCAATTGGAACATAAAATTAAGTAATCTAGGAACTGGGCATTTTGTATGTGGTATGAGACTCTGGAAGGGCATATTGTGGAAGTGATGCTTTTAAGTCTATTCCAGAACTTGTTTCAAGGTAAATTTTTTTAAAAAGTTTTTTTAAGGTTTATGTGGGGAAATATACCATCATAATTAAATTGGTACCATTATACCAGAGTAATTGCTGTTAGGATTATTTTATCTTAATATTTATTATTAACTTGTTATATTAATTATTTTAAACTTAATTCATTTATGTTTTTAACTACAGTAATCTGCATTACTTATATATTACAGGGGTTAGGGGCTAGATTAAAAACGAACCCATGCATGGGGACCCCTAAACACAGCCAGAATGTGGTTTTGATTTCTTTTACTTCAGAAAGCAGGTGTAAATCACAGATGATTAGTTTAAAATTCTTGATTCCAAAGGGGAACAGAGGAGAAAAAGTGCTTTGCTATCAGAATCTGCCAGCCAGGGTAACACACTAGTTTGTGAACACTTTCCCACTGCCCTTTACCCAGAGTTTAACCTGACCTGTTTGTGTTTGTTCTGGAGTAGAATGGAAAAGAGGAAATGCCTGCAAACCCTGTTAATAAGGATGCATCAGCACAGGATCACTTCACTCCTGCAAAGGCCAGAATTATTACTAAGCCTGCACCCATGCCCCAGCCTCTCACTGAGCCGAGCACTGCCGAAGTAAGGACAGCGAGACAGGATTAGTGCATTGGCTGTGCAAACGGAGTAAATTCAGGCACAAACCCAACCACAGCCCTGCTCTGAAAAAACACACTAGAAATATACAGACATTGTATGCCAAATCACTCAAATTTTGGACAACATAAAGGGATTTACCAGTCTGAACGAAAGCTACACAATTTTTTGGTTTCTGCTTTGCAGCACAGCAGTTTCAGATGAATTCTGATTGAGATCTTGCTCTGATTAAAACCTGAAATGCAAGTTGGCAGTACAAGAAAAAAGCAAACAGAGATATAAACAAGAAAACCCCAACCCTATTTACTTGAATTATTTTGCCTGCGTAACTGATTTCTGCCCTGAGTATTAGCAGGAGTGTCTTCTATACTGTCTGGCGGGCAAGATGCTTGAGAATTTCTTGGTGGCCATGTAAAATACTAACTTGGGAAGAGAAAACCACTACCATTAGTATCCATATGCCTCTTTTGGCATCAGTGTCATCTGACTTCCATGTGCTTTTTATATCATCACAGATGCATCTTATTATTAGTTTTAATGGAATAAATACTGTATCATGGCACAGCAATTTGGTCCCCCAGACCAATCATAAAAACACCTTTGGGGCACTGGTGCCAAAGGATGACATTTTTATTGGTTGCCCTCTGCCAGCTTCAGCAATGTGCCTGCTGGTCCTTCACATCTAGGTTATGTTTCCTTTCTTTTGTCTCCTTTTCCACTCCCTTGCCCTAGGGGACACAAAGCTTTATCCAGCAAAGTTTTCTGACAATCCCTGTTTTGTCTGAGCCTTAGTACTTTCAAGAATCCCATTTGAAGAGAAGAGAAAAAGGAAAACACAAATCTCATAGCAAAGTTTAAGGTATTTCCATGACTTCTGAAAAAGCATTTTATTGTAATTTTATTTTTGACTGTGATGATATTCTGATGCAATGCAGTAATTCAGCAGTTCTACTTCACCATGGGTCTGTCTGGGAGAAAAACATTGCTACAAAAATACACATTCAAGAGTAACAATTTACTTATCAGTTTATTTATTCATTTTTAAGAGCAAAAATTTTAGAACTGCTTGCATTTCAGACACACTGAAAGTTCTAATCAAATCAAGTCTTTGATTTAAAAAAATAGCATAAATCAGCTCAAAAGGTATCTGTATGTAGGGAAAATGAAATATTATAGGTTTGTATATACTTGTTTTTGTTTTGTTGGGTTTTTTTCTTTCCCTGAAAGTGATGCATTCAGTAATAATACATGAAATTTAATATTACAACTGGCAGCCTGTCACCTGATGGAACATGGGTGGAAGATAGTGAAATTCCTTCCAGCAACTATGAAAAATGCTGCTGTAGAATTTTTCAAAACGTTTTTGGTAGCCAAGTCAGATTTACAAATTCCCAATAATCTTACCCCCAACTGTTCAATCCTATCCCCATATTACTTTATTGCCTCTTCAGCTGTTTCAATATAACCGTTTTAAGAGCCTTAATATAAAGTGGATGATTCAAATCATGATCAGAATTAAATAAACAAACACTTCAGAGGCTTCTTTTGAACCTGGATCATTTTGTGAATCTGCTTTACACCACAATCCCACAAATGGTTATGCTGACACAGTGTACAGGCTGCAAATTGCACTGGAGAACCAGAAATAATCAACTAGGCGTGAGAACTTGGGCTCCCAAAACACTTTTTAAAAGCAGGCAATTAAATTTCACGTGACTAAGACTCAGAAAATAAGTTGGCCTCGCACTGTCAGATCTATCAATGAAACTGGAGTCCAAAGTTTCACTTTCCTACCTAACTAAATAACACCACTGAAAAGAAATGCCACGAAATATTTTCTTAAGGGTTTTACATCAGTGTGGAAAACTGAGCTCTCCTTTCTACCTTAAGGATCTAAATCTGAATGTAAGTACAACTTACAGTGATACTCTCTGTACTAAATAAAGTCTATAATAAATCCACAATAATTTCTCTTGCAAGGAATGTATCAAGAAATAAAAATCCATATTTATGTTTGTTTAAATACGTATTCCAAAGCTCAGCACAAATATTGCTTCTGGTTGTATAATTGGTCCACATTACCATTACAAGCTCCAAAATTCAAGCTCACAGAAAGTGTAAATGTGATCTTACCATTTGCATGTTCTGATTGGCACTAGCTCTACTCAGCCTAGAATTTGGATTATTGTAGGGAAGTTTGTTTCTGTTTTCTGTTATTGTCTTTCTTCTGATTTATTTTCACATTGGCCTCATTTTAAATATTTTTTTTTCTCTACTGCTTCTAATTACGCTGCTGCTATGTCTTATGAGCTTCATTTAATTAAATTAATGAAGGAATTTATTTATATAACAAAAGATAACCAACCCACCAAGCTTGCTTTCCCAAATGCCCACAGCTCTAATAAAAAGAAAATCTATTTTCTTTCAAAGCCACCTATTTTACAGTTTCGTACTTGCAGCACAGTAGCATTGTGATAAAAGTATCAGAAACATTTTACAGATCTTTTGGGGGGTTTAACACTTTTTTGCCCTCAATGTTTAGAATATGACTTTAGCAATGATGGTGTAATAAGAAAGTCACCTGCTCCAAAGTGAAATGTCTTATCCACATAAGGTGGAGGAACAATTTCTCACCTTCAGGGCTCATAACGCTTGACTGAGCATTTTTGTTAGAATTTCCTAAGATTCATACTGGAAGAGAAATCACATAACATAGTAAGGGTTGTAGAAATTCTTTCATTTTCTAATATAATTTAGGTGGTGCTTAAATTACGATGAAAACTATGATCCCTGAGTGCTCTGTTCAGTGAAAGATACTCAGAGTTTGCAGATATTGCTTCTGTGACAAAACTGGTGAGCTTTTATTTCACTGTACTTTGAAGTTCTATTTCTTTGCAATCAGAACATAATCAACTGGTTTGGAGACAAAAAAGACACTCCCTAAATGTGCCTTTCTTGGTAACAGACATCCTACAGGCAAATCTGGATTAATCATTTCCATCATCACTGCAAAAAGTTATTAAGTGTTTGCCAGACAAGCAAGATTTAATTCCTCCAGCTGGATGCTGCCAACCCTTTTACAGCACATTGCTCTTGTCACAGTGGTTGAGCATAGTTTTAAACTACATTTACTTCGGCCTCAGGTTAGCATGGAGCCCTTTTGCTTGTTTGCTTTTCTTTCACCTTTTTGCTCCCAGTACAGTGAAAGGAAGTTGCTGACAGGGAGACCTTGATAAACCAGAATGGTTTAAGAGTATTGATAATAATTTATTTATCTTTCCAATTTGTTTATGAGAAATCAGGTTGGGGTTTTGGAAGGGGTAGTGCAGTAAGAGGTCATTGCCTGCACTTAGATCATTGCAATAGAGATGCACTGGGTCATTAAAATACCTGTGCAACCCAAATCTGGATTTCCATGCAACACTTTCCCCAGAGCCTCTCTAAATCCCTTTCTGACAAAACCACTACCTGCATCATAACATCATTATGGACCAAACTGTAGTCACCTGTTCTGGACTATAACTCTGTAGTAACACACAAAGTTATTATAGAATCATAAAATATCCTGATTTGGAAGGAACCCGTAAGGATCATCAAAGTCCAACTCTGACAATGGCAGTAACTTTAAAACATTACATTCAAAATATTTCTATGAAAAGGAAAGACAAGGGAGTTAAAGTAACACTTCTGACAAGTGAATAACAAAAGGCTATCTCAAAAATTATGCAATATAATAATTTCTGATATATGTGCAATAACAGTTTTAACAGTTCTGATACACGTTTCCCTGGCATAGGTACAATCTCATGGAAATCAGTAGCACTATTTTCAGAATAAGGTAATAAATAAGGATTTTGGAATATTACATCGTGCTGCAATTAAAAGCAGAGGTAAATTGGTCAGAAACTCAATTAAGCCCAGAGAGCATGATAAGCAGCCGGAAACATTCTCTCACTTCAGAGACTGACTAAAGACTGATCTATTCGTTCTTCTTTTCCTCCTCAAGTTCATCTCCACTTGTTTGTTTTCATTAAATATAATTTTAATCACAAATCATGGACCAACTCAGCTGTTCACTGTGCATTCAGCCATACACCCTGGGCAGTGTTTTCATGAGATATTAAAAATTAAGTAGGGTTGAACTAGGTCACCCCCTAGGTGTAATGAAACCCCAAATGAGAAAGCATCTGAATTATTTCTTCAGCTACTACATGTCTGCTTGGAAAATGGCTCTTACCTTCAGTAGAATATTTGGACATAAATTATGTAATAAAAATAAATACATAAAAGATAAAACTTTAAAAAATCAATTTAAATTTTTTTATAATGACTCCATGCATTATATGAGATACATTCAACATGTACCTCAAGTTACCTGAAAGTACCCTATTTGGCACAGAGGTAAAATTGCCTGTATATATTTATTTCCCCCAATAGACTATTTTTCTATGTTTTTCATAAGTGAGCAAGTGATTTCTTTAACAACCATATTAAAAAACAGATGGAGCATGCATATTTTGTGCCTGAGATAGGAGCTGTATACTCATTTCAAGAGTGTGTTTCCTATTTCCCCACTATGTAAAGCAGCAAAACTTTAGTCCACAAGTAACCACAAGCTTGTGAATACAAGACTAATGGTGTAAAGGTGAGAATATACCTGCAGTGACAAATAAAACAGGACCAGGCACTTTTTCCCTAGGTCCAAGTGGCACAGGCTGTATCTGTGCATGACAGAAGTTATCCCTGGGTCTGCTGTGGCTCTAAGTTATTGTTAGTCCTATTTTACTCCTTTAGTCCTGTAGGTGTAGTGATATAAGGGCACTGTCACTGTGCATTAACATGTTTTTTAATAGCATGAGCCTAAGGGTAAGTGCTGCTTGCCACTGGTTGTGGTGTGAAGGCTTATAAAAATGTTAGCTGGCGGAAAATTTCCAATAACATTGAATAAAATGTAAGCAAATTAATAACAAAGTGAGCAAAACTTGCAGGAGTCCTTTTCATACTTCCTGTTCAGAATGATTTGTCCTCATAGTGCCTTGAAGAGCCACACAGAGCAAAGTTAAATAGAGAAGGCACTAATAAATAGTAAATAGACACCAGTAAATACTAAACAGCTTGCTAATACTTTAGCAGATTAGCCCTAATCTTGCTTAGATTTTATACATATATATAAAATATGTCTATATTCTGACCTCCTGCTAGGCTAGACATGTACAAAAAAACCAGGAATTATTTGAAATGAACGTTTTCCCATAAGGACCCTTTAAAACATGACTATTCTGAAGAATTTCCAGAACAACGTACATGAGTTTGTATATAGTGTCACATGGCTTCTCCAAACATCTGCATTCCAACTACTAAATATTTTAATGAAGATATTGCTCATCTAGTTGAACATTTGGAATTATGGCTACAAGCTTTTTTCCATCAAGTATCTCCTTAAAACAAATGCAAAAAAGTATCTTTTATTGTCTCTACCAAATAATTTTCATATAAATAATTGCTCAAGTGAATAACAGTTGTTGGTTTTGGATAATAATTACCATGCCTTTAAAAAAAAATTAATATACCTGCAACTACATCATAGAACAATGTTTGAATATAAAGTGGAGAAAGAACTCAAACCATTAAAATATTTTCTAGAAATTAGCCAAAATTATACTTCTTGTCTAAATTATGCTATTTTACAAGTATAAGGACATAAATAATACTGGAATTTCTTCTCTGGATCTACAATGTTTTTACAAACAAGTTTTGCCCACTTGGTGAGCAATTTGCTTATATTTTTACTCAAGGTCTGTAATTTCTCTCTGGCTTATAACCTGAAGGTGAGATCCTTTGTTGCAGAATGCAGGGTTGCAGAGCTGTAGTATTCAAAGACAATTCAAGGCTCTCTTAACTGGCATCAGGAAATCAATAGATGTCACAGGATCACAATAGTGACTGTGATGGCATCTCCTTCAAGATGGCATTATAGGCAGTTGTCAGATAAAAGAAGATATGAACAGGAAGACCCTGCATACTGATGATCCTAAATTCCCTTGGAATGATAAAAACTTTGCCTGTACTCTGCAAAATCCCACATAGGCAACCTGGGATTCAGATAGAAACTGAATCAAGACTGTGTGGGAATCAGTAAGGAAAGCTTCAGAATGGGACTGCTTGAAGAAGCTTAAAGCCAATCAGTTCAATTTTTCATATCAAGGAACATTTTGGCTAAAGCCAGGAGTCTGAGCCTGTTGAAATCTCCCACCAGTGAAAACAGGAATGGATGTTTATATACCTGTCTGATCCCCCTACAGACAAAAGGCAACAGCTGCTGGAAATACATATTGACCTGCCAAATTAAAAATGATCCATGTAAGTGTCTTTTGAGAAGCATATCCATGCCCCCGATGATGTTTCAGCAGCCAGCACTGAGCAGTCACAGCACACTGGCACACACAATGTGACTGAACCTCTGCAGCAGCTACAGAGGGAAGAGACACAGTGGCTGCTCCAGCCCCTAGTCCTCAGGCTGTTAATGCAACATTTACAGAACAAATGCAAGGTATTACTTTTTAAAAGTCTCAGGTTTGGAAACTGCTATTTTATCTCTCTGAGATTAAAGCATCAAAACAAATGATAGCACTCACTTTCTACATAAGATTGTTATAAAACATAACTTGGCTTCCAAAGACTACAAAAACATTCGCACTTTAAGCACTGTAACACCATTTTGACAGATGTCCTATGTACATCTATCTGCCTACAGCAGAGAAATCAATATGCAGACTTCAGAGTGATCTGAAATTTTATTACAGTAATACCCAAATTTGTGTTCCTCTATTTTTTACATATGCATAAATGATGTTCTAGGAGGATACAAAAATTAGACACAAAGAAATGGATCATCTGTTCTCTCAATGACTTTTGTTAACATGATATGTATTCAGTACCTGCCTCAGGAGGGAAACAAAGAGAAAAAACTTGGTGGCTAATATCAGGGAGGAAACCCAATAGCTCTGGAAAGAGTAAAATCTAATAGCAAACAGTCCCAAGATTCTCATTTGTGGTTATGCAACATGACTTTTTTATTACAGAGGTTCTCAGAGTCCATATTTTTACCAGCTACTGCATCTATTGCTACTTGGGCTTAATAGCCAGGAAAGGTCACGCTGCCCTGACAAGACTTTGCACTTGTTCTCCAGCCTGTGCAGAAGGGCGAGAAAGCACAGGCATCAGCTGCCATGCCAAGGTGTGCTCCCTGCTGCAGCACAGCTCTGCTTCATCTGCGGGTCCCAAAGATTTCAAACCTTACCGAGCTACCAGTCCTTTAAAGTCCTTAAAAGCCAAGGGTGTAGGTATTGCAGGATCAGGATCTTTGAGTTTTTGAGCTTGAAAGCAAAAATGAATGAAATATCAACAAGCCCAAAACGCAGTAAAGCAGTCAGGGCACAAGGTGTCCCAGAAGCCCAAGACTGTTAACACAAAGATATTATCTACTGAGGAGGAATCCAGGCTTCACTCATATCACAGGAAGGCTGCAGTAAATTAGGAATTAATGTTCTGAGGTTAATTAATTTAATTGATTTCAAGCTGAGTAAGGGAGTTAAGGCTGGTATTCAAACAGGGAGAGAGTATTTAAATTTAGCTGTCATTAGCTGGCACGTGCTGCATTCACCAAGAATTCAGAACTTTTGGTCTCATAGTATGCATTGAGAGCCACTTGAAGGCTTTTACACTTCAGTTTCCTTCACTCATTATTTTCAGACAAAATAAGAAACAATCACCATAAGATGTGCAATTTTAGGAAACAGGGGATATTTGATTGCCCTCCATGGAAGCTCATGGCATTGGTTGGGGTAAGGGGGCTGAACTACATTTTATGGCAGATCTTGCTCTTTTCAAAATACCAATATGTCAGGTCCCAGTCCTGAAAAAACTTTCTGACACCTAACTATCTTCTCTAGGAGATGCACTGCTTACTGGCAGCTATGTAGGTAGGATTAAACTGAATAACAAAAGCAAAATATTTTAAATCTATAAAAGGCAAAGAACAAAAAGAAATGAAATTCAGAAGAAAAGTCCTATGATAAGCAGGTGCTATTTCATATTCTTTCACTGAAACTATTTTGATGATTGAAAATGATTCTATGTTTTCCATCTTGGACATAAAAGACTAGATAACCATATTGATTTTGCAATCTAACAGTAATCAAAGTCAAGGACTTTTTTTCTCAATATGACTCTAAACTTTCTACTACTGTCTTTAAATGAAAATGTTGTGTGACTGAATCTGTATCTAAAAAGCCTGCTTGATATTCATTAACAGTAAACAAAAAAGGAAATTAAATAAAATTGCAGCTCTACAAAAACATGCAACTATATGAACTGCTAAAAATCAATGCAGGGCAGTGAGTAGGACATCTCTCTTTCCAAAAGAGAGTTAGTATTCACACATTAACTTGCTCCGCATTCTTCCTTATGTAAATTATGATTAAAAGTACAGTGAAAATAGATGCAATGTCATGGATACTAAAAATATAGAACTTATATTATATTGAAGAGAAGTTTAGGACTAACAGTTTACATCATTAGATTCCACTGTAAATAAGTTACAGATTTTCTGTGAAAATTGTACAGTTATGAAATAAATAAGTGGAATAATTGAAATAACGCTTCTCAGCCTCTGACAGCATCTTAAAGATTCAGTGCTTTAATGTCTGTAGAGCATTTAAAGATGTCTGAGAAAAATGTACTATGTAAATGCAGACTATTCTTCTTGATGTTCAAGCACCATGTGACAGGTATAAGACAGATTTTCAAATATCATACAGAAATACTGAAGCTATATACAAATTTAAGGATCATGAATTTATGCTCTGAAATCTGCTTGCCTATTCTTTATGTCTTTAGTGACCTATGAGCATTCGTGTAAATGATGCTTCTTTGGTTAAACTTTTGAGAACAATTTTTCTCACTTCTGTCTGTAGCATTCAAATGCATGTATCACCACATACTTGGGGCATCTGTTATTTCTTCAGGAAATGCCACAATTTACTTACGAAATGTTCAACATGCAGTCATAGAGTAGAATTACATTTTAATCAGCCTGCGTATTTATTGTGATCACTACTATTTTAATTTTTTTCATATTTCTAAAATGGATAAAAGACCACATCAAAAGATCTGATTTCATTTCTTGCATACAGACATACAAAAATTGTTACTGCTTCATGGGCCATAAAGCATCAATTCAACGACAGGAGATGAATATCAAGACCTAGATGAGGACTGAAGGGAAACATTAAAGAAGTACTGCTGAAGACACAGGTGTAATGTAGTTTATCTACAACTCCATTTCCAGGATAAGTCTGTACAAGATTGCCCTACAAGTCTGCTACATATCTACTTTCATTGCCATATTTTTCTGCAAAACAGCTGGAATCTGCTTTACTTTTAGTTGTAGGACTAATATAATATCAAATAACTGATTTGAATGTAATGTATACCAAGATAAATTCAGAGCTTGGACAGTTTGAAAGAAAAATATTAGAAGTGTCAAAGAAACACAGAAGTCACACCCCCAGCCAGGGTGCTGGAGGAAAGAACAGGACCTTGTAATGTCTGATCAGCGTCACTGAATATTTACCAAACCTCAGATTTTCACATCTGCGAAATAATGAAGAAAAGAAAGCTAACCAAAGTTATCATTTCAGTACAGATACACAGTACTCAGAAAAAAGATACATTGACATCAACCAAAAGAAACCAGCAGGAGGGAAAGAATAAAAGAAAAAAAAAGTCAGACTCAGCAGAAGGAAAACAATGGAAATAGTGTCAAAGTTATAGATGAGGAATATGTATGATCCATATTCATGTTTATTTTCAGTTTTATTGAAGGCATAAATCCTTACAATAAGTGATAAATCATTATTAATTCCTTTGGTGGAATCATGCTAAAGAGAAACAAATGTGTTTTTGGAGCTGGTAGACTGTCATGCATAATTCCATAAACATCCTATCCCATACAGTATATGTATGGGATAGATCCCAGGAAAAAATCATAACTCATTTATCAACATGACCACTCTGATACCATAAGAGCAACTAAACACTCTCTCCTTTTTAAAAATAAAGCTTTAATTTTCCCCATTTAATATGAATTTCTGTTTGCTAAGGCTTCTGCACTGGTAGGGTGCACTTTAATGTGATTTTTTAAATTAATGATTTGTAATAGCAGTTTTAAATTGCTATCTATAAACTAATTGTTATTTTATGTACCTTATTTTGAAAACAACATGCAAGAATTTGTATCAAGTTAATAGACTATTTTTATACCTAAACAATAGTGATTCTAAAATATTATTCTTAATGCAGCCTTTCAAGGTTCTGTTTTAGGAAAAAAATTGATTCATACTTTATGCCTAACACAGATTTGCTAAGGCAGGTTATACCAGACAAACCATGGCAATGTCTAAATACAGTCTTGGACACTGACGTTAAAATGGGAGATGAAGATTCTCATGGAATTGGGTTACAGAAATCTCATCAGGACAACAGTTTTATCAATTTTGGTCCCTGGCCACTGTTATGCCAATATTTGCCTCTAGCAGGAAATTCTCCAACAGGAATGACAAAGGCACTTCATTGTCTGATTTGATATTGTTTGGGGTTTTTTTATATCCATATAGATCATATGCAGGCCAGTAAAACCTTACAGTGAAAAATTTTATCATGGATATAAATCAAAACTTAGAAGTCTTTCTTCATGTTTGATTAAAGAAAAATTTTACAGCTCGCATGGTATTAATAAAGCAGACTTTTGGTTTTACATTAATTAGTGAAATCCTCAGTGATGTTCTGCAATTATGGAATTGTCTACAAATGTATTTGTGCCTAATGTGCTGGAAAGAGTTACAATGACCCTCTCAGAATAACGGGATCTTGATTTTTGCCCTCTGTCTTGAGTGCCTGGTGAAAGGGAATGAACTGATCACATTACCAGCACCCAAAAGGAAACAGGCTGGAAACACTTAAATGACACATTACAAAATTTTGTAAGAGTCTTCTCAGTCCAGCTTTTTCCAAAAGAAACGAATAGGTGTGGAAGATGACAACTGGTTTTCCTCTCCCACTTCCTGTACCATTATCACTTTCACTTCTCAGAAATCCATACTTATTTTAATAATCCGGATTTGGTTTAGTTTCAGCAGCATTAGTGTACAGGGTGAGGATGTACTCCTGGAATGCGACTCCACACTGGCTCTGCCTCTGGCCTTCCTAACTCCAGTAGCTCCTTGCCTGTTTGAAAAGTCTTCCTTATTTTCCTGCCATCACTGATGGAAATTATATCTTTCTCTAGTGCTAGTCCATTCACTATCTTTTGCACATGCAAGCTTAGTGCGTTTGAGTGGGAATAGATCTATAAAATAATCTGTAATACCAATTTACACAATTTTATTCTTAATAAACTTTTCATTTATCACTGAAGTTCAAGGTAGTTAATCATCATTTCATCGTTATTTTCATCTACAACCTTCTCTTAATGAAGAGAATGATTAAAATTATTAATTTCTGTAATTATTTCATACATTTTAATTCTTCACTTTTTATTTTACCTTTTTTTTTTTTTTTTAATTAGGAGACAGAGTAATTGGTTTGAAATATACTTTTTAGGCTACTTGCATTTTCCTGGATATTTTCTAGGGAATTTCACATTTTTCCTATAGGAAACATGACTAAAGAATTAATTTGTCTTATTTGCAATTAGATGGTTTTTCCCTCTAGATGTTTCATGATTTTAATTTCTTTCTCCTTTATGACATCTCTCAGCTACTAACTTCAATACCATAGACGAAGATCATATAGATCTGGACCTTAGCTGCAAAAGTTAGAAAGCGCCCCGGAAAAAATAAACCTGCAGTTATTTTAGGAAAATATAGAAAAAATTCTAACAGATATTTCGTTGTTTTTAATGCATTGAACAAAACTCATATTTGGACTTGCTTTTATAAGGCATGAATGATCACCATTTCAAGATGCTCAAAACCCTCGAAGTATGTAAAGCTCCAGCTGGGAAAAAAAAAGAAAAAAAGCCCCAAAAACCAGTGTGAAGTGCTTGTGCTGTTGCATATCATGCTGTCACTGTTTTTTTAAGAATCTATTGACAGTCTTGCTTTACTTATTACTCCTCCTGTCAACATTTCAGTAGCATCCTCCTGCTCATATTTCCCTTTACTACACTTACTCCTGTAAGTCAGACAGAGGGACAGCACAATGGCTCTTTGCAGTATTTGTGTTCATGTATTCCTTCATTATAAAACTCATTTCAGCTGGACCCTTAAATAACTTCTAAGCAGCAAGAAAGAGGCAGTACATCCATCACACGGCGAATACAAAGCATTTAATGCAGATCTCAAATCGATTCTTTTGTTCAAATGCTAATTTTTATTTATTTCCCTTCCCCGGGAGGCTTAGCAAGTAAAAATTATATTCATGCCAGTGTGGATTTATAACACGAGGAGGGAGATGAAATAAGAAAGCTGAGCATACTGTATTAGCTATTATTCATAAGCTATTTCTACTTGTCAGACGTTTGCTATGAGGCTGAGAATGCAGTACTTCACCTCTCTCAGTTTGACCATAGCTGATAAGTTGCTTCAAGTTCACACATCACTACAACTCAGAATAAATTCCATCACTAAAGAGACTCATTCCTGTTTCCTGGCACACTCTGTGCCTTCCTCCTAAACAAAGCTTAGTTAATATTCTAAAGGCAGAAACCCAGACAATGTCTTCATAAACATTGAAATTTTCAAAGGAAAAAAAAAATTACTCCCTTCTGGGATTTTTTTCTTGATAGTCTTTTTTGACATTGTTGCTATTGAGAATAAAGCAAGATGGGGCCTAGGGAGACTTCAATCTCGGTTTAGATTTCTCTGTTCCTTTCTTAAGTGCAGCCCTTTCATATTACCAAATTGATTTAATGTCAATATGCTGCCTAAAGTTCAAGTTGGGAAAAAGTGATGTCATCTTTCAAAACTTTCTAGGTTTACTTTCATCTTTTCAAATAACAGACTTTCTCCACAACACTCTCTTTCTTATCTTCCTCCAAGCCCTCTATCCCCATAAAACCTCACAAAAAAATTCGGCTCATGATAGTTTTCAGCTTTTGCCCACGAATAGACCTACACATGGTCCTATGTGTTATTTTCTGCAGATATAATTGTTTTAAAATATCAAGGCATCATAGCTTTTGGCAATCTCGTATGCTTTTTTCTTCCTGCTAGTCATTCTACACATTTAAGCATCTAAAATATATAGACGAAATTTACATATGACACAGTCTGAAGAAGGGAAAGAATTTTAATTTAGTTTTAGAGTAATGATAAATAAAATGTGGTTTTTTATTGACCATTTGAGGATTTTCAATCTGTGAATGTGTAACAAGATAATATCTTCTGTTAAAAATTAGGAAAGAGGAGTTCCTATGTTTTCACTACTTCTCCATGGGTGTTATTAACATTTCCAGTAAATATTCATACCAGCTGAATCTTGAAAATATCTATCCAATAACATCCAGAGATGTTCTGATTTTTTTAAAAAGAAAAACCTTAACAGATGCCACAATTAAAATGAGATATCAGGAAATTTGCCAGTGGTAAGAATCCCTTATGTCAATGGTTTGGCATGAAATGCCAAAGAATTTCTTTTGTCAGTGGCAGCTGAATATCAGCTAAGCAGGTTCCAAAATGTAAATCTGTGGATGTATTTTGCCCTATCCATCTTCCACTTTCAGGATTTCCAAAGAATATAAGTGACCTGAAGACAACATATGATTTGAGGAAAAGCATATGCCAGGAGGGTGTATTATTAACAATCAAAATCCACAGTATAGCTGTTTATATATTGCTGTTTATTTCCGTATTTTGTACATGTGCTTTGGAATACCTCCCTTCAGCTTTGGGATTAAAAATACAGAGACTAATCTCTTCACCTGCTCTACCAATTTTACCTAATAGTTGCAAGGGAATAGTCTATAAACCACTCCAAGACTCTTAATATGTCTGAGAGAAAAAAAATCTGTGCAATCTGTTTGATGTTTATAGATATATACCTAGCAAGACAGAAAAACCTTCTAGGGATTACAGGTGAATACCACTGGGACAGTGAAGGAGATCCTCCCAGCTTTTTATGGAAACTGCCCTTTCTGGTAAGGACAGTGGATAAAGTTGAGATTAGGAGGCAAAACATACTTCTCACAAAATTGGCAGTCATGAGTCTGAAAGTGTCAGATTGAATTCCTCTTGTCGCCAAAAAATCTGTTGGCAACTGACAATCAGAAGTGGATTCAGCCATCATGGTTTGCCACTTAACATTACTGTCCAACTCCTGTAAGCCAGGATTTCATCAGGAAGATAACATCTCCCCTGAAAATTTCTCAATAGTCTCTTGCTTCTGTTGTATTTGCTTCCTTTCATTTTTCTGTTCGTGTCCGGAGACTCAGGCATAAAACTTTGAGCACATATCTTTAACAAAAAACTGGCAACGCAGAAACCTGTTGGGGTACTTTATTTGATGCCGTGGTCTCAAAAGCCCCTGGGGATGTATGTCCTGGTATTACTGTGTTTGTAACAGACCCCTCTAAGGGGTCAGTGTGCACTAGTTCTACTGCTTCATATCTTAATGCAGATTTTTCCCCCTTTTTTACTCCTGAATGTACAGAGCTTCAGCTCTCACTGTAGGCTCTCTAATAGATATTCCCTTGGGAATGACCTGCTCAGAGAATAGCTGGGGTTTTCTGATTTAGGGTTTCACTTAACTTTCTGAAATTCACCATGGCTAATCATTATTGCCACTATTGCACCTAGTACTGGTTAGCTAAGGGCAAATGCCTAAAGCAGTTTGTTTTATTGTTTTTGTTGATTTCTTTTTTGTTTTGATTTGGTTTTGGTTTTTTTTAATGCTGTCCTCCTTCTTTTCTATTGCCTGAGAGCAATAAAGGAAGGAGACTAGTCTCTGCATTTTCTAAGGAAATGTTACTTTCCCAATTAATCAGAAAGAAGATAAACGCTTTGGATTGATATAGCTTAGACTGTGAAAGACCTTTTTCTCCAGACCATATTCTATGCAAAACCAAATCCATTCTGACTTTGTACTGGGAAAACTTATTCCCTTGAGATGGAACAAGGGCCCTACCTTTGACCAAGAGGTAAAGAGGCTATTTGCTGTACTCTCAAGTTGAGGGCTGTAGAGTTGGTGTTTGGGATGCTCTGGGAAACAGGCTCAGTGGAACTTGTACAGCAGCTTCTGGCTGAACATTTTTGAGAAACAAACAAACCGAAAAATACCACTTACACAATACCACTTGCTTCAAGCCTAAGTTCTCCAAGTTTCTCTTCCTTTCTGAATAGGTTACCTCACCACCATGAAGGTGGCTTGCTCCATCTATTCTGCAAAATAATCCTTTCCCCGAGGAGCTGGCAATCTCCCAGCAAAAATCTCGAGCTGTTTGTTACTTGGCAGTGCACAAAGATTGAAAGTGTGTCTCTATGATTGGTCCTATCACAGTAAGGCAGGAACTACGAAGTGCTGGAAGGGATAGAATGCATATATCTATCATGCTTTTGACATATTTTCTAGTTTGCCCTTCCTAGATAAGAAAATTCTGCATTTTTACACCCACCAAAAAAAAAGAACCCCACTTAAAAAAACAAACAAACAAACAAAAAATTTTTAAAACCCCACAAAAAAAACTCCAAAACCAACCAAACAAAACCAACCACACAAACAAAAAACCAAACCAAAAAACCCAAGGAACCAAGAGAAAGAAGCAGTTTTCCCTCTTTTTAAGCCCGCATTTGTTTTCTCTCATTTTAGAGTCAGACTACAACAATGTGGGGTTAATCACCTATAAAATTTCACTATTCTTAATGATAATGATCACTTATCTTCCACTTTCTAGAACCCACTCCTTTTCTTGGACACGGACAATCTGTTTTTTCTTTTTTCCCTTCCCTTTTCCAAACAAAATGTGATTTCATCCTAATAAACAGAGATAAATTAATGAGGCGCAAACTGGTAGATTCACCACAAATGATTGAGTTTTGCCTCTGTGTTTCATGATTCATTTGCACTCCTTCTTCTCAGACTGCTTGTAACACCTCACCCAGTGAAAGCATCAGCAGACAAGAGGGCAGCTGTTGCAATTTCGCAAGGAAATAATATTTTTTGAAATCAGAAATTATTTTAATGCACAACCATTTTTTGATAACAAATATTTCATATTTGATAATCTGTCCCTGAAAACTACTTTAAATCTTAATGCTTTCAGACCTGGACTCCTCGGAAGCATGGGATTCTGCCATCTTTTGTGACAGTGGCATCAAGAGGGGTACCAAGGGACTAGAAAATTTTTAACAGCTGCTTGAGCATGAACTGATTCACAATAGGAGCCCTTTCACTTGGAAACGTACAAGGAACGGACATCTTTCTGCACGTGAGTGTCTGAGCAGGTGTTTTTTAAGGCTTGTGATGCTCCTGCTCGTCCAACTCAGAACAACAGTCTCAGAGCTTCAAGAATTCCTTTCCCTCATAGAATTTCACTCAGCTTTCTAGGAGTTCCTGGTCTGGATTTTCAGAATTGATGCCTTATTTTGTTCTTCATTTTTCTGTATATCCTAAAAATATTCTCAAGGTTTGTGCACCCCAGGAGGTTTGTGTAGCTCACTATAATGCAGCAGAAGATTACAAGTGATACCAGCTGTGATGGGGCTTATTCCTTATTGAAAAAAATCACACACAAACAATATAGTTATTTTCCTCTACAACACTATATCAGCTATGTTTGTAAAATAGTAGTCTATTGGTATTAGAGATGGTGGAGAGAAGAAATAGGAGAAAAATCCGTATAAATGTATTCATCTATTCACATAACATGGGTCCCCAATAATGAAAACTGATAATGAAAACTGATCACAGTCTCTCAATGCTCACACATATCTAAGTCCACAGTCTCTTTACCACGTAAGGAAGGGAATAAAAAAAATAAATTAAAAAAAAAAAATCTGTATGACTTGTCTGAAGTTAACTCAAATGTTTATGCTGAGTTTTACTCTATTCCCGGACTGGTAATTTCAATCACCACAAATGATTCATTCATTTGATAGGAGGGTTGCAATCAAGGGATGAAGTGAACTGAAGAGCTAAAGGTAAATGTGAATGTGTTCATGTAAACAACAGCTCTGTTAAATACAGCTGGAATGAGACATTTTGAAAAGAAATCAGGGTTAATGGATGACCTTGTAAAAGCACTGGAAATATGGGACCACATAATCCAGCATTGGCTGTACAACACCTAAATAGGTTATGCTCATCCAAGTAATATTTTTAGCTTGTTTACCCTCTTATTCCAAATGTGCTTTTATGTATTTTTAGTCAAGCTTTCTGTCTCCTCATGCTGAAAAATTGCTGATGTTTTCACTCTGCAGAAATTGAGGACATTTCTGCTCTCTATGCCATATGAATCAGCAAATCTTCCTCTTAAAAAAAACCTGAACACTTTCAGAACAAAGGAGGAATAAATAGTGATCTTTCAATTATTTTTTCTTCTGCTTTTTACTTATCAAAGGAGAGGAGAAATTAGTCCAAAAATTATAGATATAACCTCTTTCCATATATTTCCACTATTTTCCTTTTTAAGCTTATTCTCCCTCAACTGTTTGTATTTTTGGATTTTGTTCCATTACTATTTTTGAGATGATTATTTATGTAGGGGATCAGTACAGAAAACTAAATCTCAGCTTTTGGAGGAATAAAGCATGCATTTCAGATCCAAAGTTTTTCTGTTAGAAAAGATTAGGAGTTTATTTTGAGCATACTTTTTCACATGCTTTCAGCATGATTTTTTTCAGCTCACTTTTCTTCACAGCACACACTTTGGTACTCTGCCTAGTTTGGTTTACTGTGTCATGCATATAAAAGTTCCTTTTCATTTCTTGGTGCTACATATAACTGTGCAGAATGAAAGCAATTAATATATTCCTATTTTCAATACAACTTTTTGCTAGTTTTAGTTGTTTTGTCAAGCCAGTAACTGCAAAAAAAGTTCAATTAATATTTTTTCACATATATATGTCACTATTTATTTGCCAGTAATTACATAAAGCACACCAATGTATAATCTGCAAGCAAACAGGGTACTAAGAAGAGCAGAGAACAACAACTGAAAAAAAACCAAAGCACTATTTGTTGCTTGCCTTCCTCAATATTTGGAAAAATATCTTACAAATCATGGCAATCTGGAGGGTTGATGATCACTTTTTTCTCAAATCATGCTCCTTTACTGTGTATCTAACTGGTCACCCAAAACATGAGTCAATAAAATGTTATTATTTCATTTCAGAGGAAGAAATCTTGAGATTTCAATAGTATTCAAACCCAAGTAAATAAAAGACTTGGAAAAAACTAAATCCCAAACATATAGAAAACTCCTTTTCACTTTAGTGGAAAGTGGCACTTTGACTTTAAAACCTCAGTGACTGACAGAAGGGAAGGTGGCAACTGGGGACTGCACAAGGAGTAAAGCTGCACAAGAGCATTATTTCATCCCGAAATTTGCAAAGTTTTAACCCAGAATTCACATCTTCGTTGTGAATTCCCTTTTTTTTTGGACCCATCTTCTGCTTGCCAAAGCAGGAAAAAGTTAGGAAGTAGTAAATGTTTATATTTTCACAAATATGTACTATGAATTAATGCCCAACATCATAACACATTCTGCAGAATAGGGTGGGTTTGGTTTTTTTTGTTGGTTGGTTTTTCATGGTGGGGATTTTTGGTGGGGTTTTGTTTGGTTTTTGTTTTTTAAAGATGGCATGGCAATAAGTCGCCATTCTATGATGGCCTCTGAGACAAGACCAGTAATTTTTCAAGAAGCATCAAAGGATTTTCCTTTGCCCTATGTGAGAACATGTTTCAAGAACTGAGATTTCTGGGACTGATGGCCTACTTTAGGAAGGCCACACAGAAAAAGAGGGAAGAATAGACCTAAAAAAATGCAAACTATGTATATATTCTTCTGGGTACCACTTCTATTTTTTGTCCACCTCTGCTTCCGATTCACAGATCGAAATATTGCACAGGCCCTATAGTTTCCACTGTTCTAACGTCAAACTCAGTAATTTGCTGAATACCCCTAGTACCTCCTAGAACTTTAGTGTAGCCATTTATATCAGAGCTACATCATTTTGAGGATCAGCAAAAGAACCAGGGCTTGTATTGTATCCAAACAGGCGAATGAAAACTCCATCTCGCTCAGAAAATGAGATGCTAAATAGTCTGTGATCCTCCCTCAGTGGGGTGTGCTTCCTTCTATGTTCCTTGAGCACAAGCCAGCACACAGCACTAATGATGCCTGAAAGCTACTAAGATAACAGCCAGACAGGATCCTCACCAACAGCTCATCAGTCTCCTAACTCTTGTAATTTCTCCATATTAGATTCTTCCTTCATCTACACCATTTAAATCTGCAATTCAGTTGACAGGGGAGCCATTACACTGGTGCTCTGTGTGGCAACTGAATGGTGAGCAAGGCCTTTTGCAGCAACGAACCACAAAATGTGCCTCCAAGTCATTAACTAAAGTGTTGTCTCTTTTTTTAGGTAACAACAGTGATCCAGACTGCGGCTAAGGAAGTACAAGTGCAAAGATCATCTTCTGCTTATAAGATACTACAAGAAAGAATAGACGTAAAAAGATGGATGTAACAGGAAAGTGAATATTTGAAATTGTTTTATGCTTCTTTGACATACCTCTTTTTCTCTTCTGTCAAAACACCATGGGAGAGAAGGTATTAGGACTATATTTGCTGGAACTGAAGAAAAAGTGAATCTTTGAACAAATTTCAATGATAACTATAGAAACTGCATTTGAGAAATTGCTAAATACATTCCCGACAAAGGGGAATAAGCAGTGAGGAGAGGGTGGGCAGAAGATAAGCAACAGACAGCAGGCAGTATTCACGGGTGGCGTGATTAATGCGCATTCAATGTACTCTTATATTTACAATGTTAGTATAACTAACAAATGTTTTCTGGAATTTGTGTTAGGGAAATATGAACTCAAGGTGTTAATACCATTAGTCTTACTCAGAATAGTTCACAGAATCACAGAATATCCTGAGCTGGAAGGGATGCACGTGAATCACCAAGTCCAAATTCTGGCCCTGCGCAAGACAACCCCAAGAATCACACTGAGTACCTGAGTGTATTGTCCCAACACTTCCTGAACTCTGGCAGGCTTGGTGCTGTGACCACTTCCCTGAAGAGCTCATTTCAGTGTCCAAAGATCTGTAGTGGTGAGTATTTAGCATAATTTATTTTCTAAAGGAAAATACTTGTAATTGATATTTCTAATATATAATACACAAGCAGTCTCTGATTCAACATAGCATTCAGCACTTGGCTTTACTCAATTTTTGCATTGGTTTGCTAGTTTGTTTTTAAATTGTGCAATTTAATCTACTCTCTTTTTTCAGTTTGAGCATTTCAGGGATTTAGGCTGCTTTTTTCCTGATCTTCTTATTGTAGAAGAAGATTTATACTCATTTCTAGGTCTGCTCTTATTTAACAGTCATCTTTGAGAAGCAAAGAATAATTTCACTCAAAACTTCTTTCACTGTAAGTCATCCTGCACACAACATTATCTTGCCCCTGCAAAGGGTCACACATGGTGTTCTATCACATTATTATCACAGAATATTCTGAGCTGGAAGCAACCCATAAGGATCATTGAGTGCAGCTCTTAAGTGAATGGCCCATATAGGGATCAACCCCACAGCCTTGGTGTCATTAGCACCATTCTCTAACCAACTGAGCTAATCCCAGGGGCATATTTTCTCTTTGACCCTTTTCTACTATTCTTTAGAATTTAGAGTCTGTTTTTATCATTTAGTGGTTGCAAAGTCATGTAGTCTTCTTTTAAAAGGCGTGTCAAAAAATATGCTAGCCAGTGACAATGCCAAAATCAAGAGTATTGCTACTTCTTTTTTTTTTTTTTTGTTTT
>VZRL01000726.1:3456062-3525825 GCA_013397895.1 Origma solitaria
TGGGGGGCTTTTTTTGAGGTGGGGGTTGGGGCTGTTTTTGAGACCATTAGAATCTGGTTACCCTGGGCTCAGAGTTTTAAGTTTAGATTTATACTCTTCTAAAAAATACATAAATACAGAAAATCAAATTATGATTGTCTACCATTACTACAGCTGATTTCCCACAGTTCTTATATCTGAGACATGTCCTGCCACTTAATTTTTTAATAATGTTATTTCTGTCTAGTGTGATAATAATACAGCATAAGCACACATTCTTGGGTTTGCTTTTGTTCCTCTAGCTCCTTCGGTTATTTTAAAACATACAATTTAATGGGCTTAAGTTCTTCATCATTACCTTTTTCTCAAAAAGGATATATTATCTGATATGAAAACTTTAGCTTACATCTTCTACTTTAAAAAAACCAAAAAAACAACAACTTTCTAAAGATTATTTAATTTAACATCTGGTTTGCATAATATAGTAAAAAATTATTTGCCCAGTATATAATCAGTTCTCTTTGTATTCCTATATTCTTCGCATTATTTTGACTCAGGTATTTATCATGCTATCTCATGCCTAGTGTCCTGCACATATTCAGTGAGGTCTGATTCCACTCACAAACTACCTCTTGAACAATTTCTACTAGTTACACCTTCCTGAAAATAATTCCTCTTGCTCTTCTCCTGTGTACTCATCCGCTGTTTTTTTTCTTTCCTTTATACCTTTTAAAATGTTTTCCCTTCTAATGAGCACATCAGCTTTGTACAAAGGCAGAACATTATTGTTTAGGGCATCATGAAGAGACAAAAATCTCATTTCAACATATTCAATTTCTCCCACACTAATAGGAAGTTCAACCTGTATAACTGAATACTGTATTCTCCTCATTTTTTTCTTCCTGGGTTGCATTTCACAGGATGGTTTCACCCAGTCTTGCTGTTTACAATGCAAGTCCTTCTCTACAAAAGGGTTGTCCAAGCTCTCACTGGAGTCAATGCTGACCTAATACAGTCTGTATAATCTAAAAAACAATTTACCCAGACCTCAGGGAGACACCAGAACTTGATGTGATTAACCTCCCTCCAAGCTATATTGTTACCTATAATCAAAAGACAAAAGACCTTTGCAATAGTGTTGGAATAGTAAAGTAAAAAGCAGACCTTTATCTGGAAGCTTCTGGGTGTCCAGGTGGTGATGGGCACACCCAGAATCAAATTTCTCCAAGTTTATAAGGTTAACTAATTAGGATCTCTAGCAGGTACAGATCTCTAGCCAATAGCAGATTCAGTTGTCCCAGTGAGCCACCCCAGGGTCAGCCCCCCCGGAGCTGGTCCAAGGGGTCTCTGATCCACTTCTTTTTATGTTATTATTGGCCCCCTACTTGAAATAGAACTAAACAATATTTCAGGAGTGTGTTTAGAAGGTCAGCTTATTGTTCTAAAATCTAGGGGAAGAGGCAGGAAAAGCACTGGAGCTATGGCTATGCATTAGCAATCTACAAAGCTACAAATGTATGAAAAATATACGAAAAGCTTAGGCATCAGTATGATTGTTCTGCTTTTCTCATCTTTTGTAACATTTCAAAATTGCCAAGGGAATATCTTTATAAAGAGAACAATTATTAATTTGTTAAATTAATACACTGTAATATTGTTCAATTCTCCATCCAAAATGTTCCATCAGCTTGGAAAAATTTAATTGCCATTTTAAGTTTGAGACAGTAAATTAACCCTTATGGCAGTTGCAGACTTTCAATCATAATCTAGATCTAAATTAGGAATCCTTCAGATTAATGGTTTCAAAATTATAAAACACATTTCTACAAGCCTTCCTCTTCCTTATTACCTATATGAAACTGATATGTTAGAAAAGAGAATCTTTCTGGCAGTGCAGACTTTTCCAAACTTCTGTGTATGACTTCAGTAACTGGCCTGTTCTTTTTCCCTGACCATTAAAAATACTAGAGTTTTCATCACACAAACATTAAAAATGCAGAATGGAATACTTAATTTTTTTCAGAAGTTCACTTAACTTCATGAAGTGATACAATTCTTATTATTCTGTTAATATCTTTGAGCTTTTTTTTTTTAGGAATGTAAGCCTTACCAGAGATCAGTGTACTCAAATCAGAAAGCATTCTTTGTGTCTGACATGAAACTCTTCTGGATTTTGCTTTTTTTCTACACGCAAGCCTCTAGCTTTGGCTTCTTACTGAAACTGTTTTCCATATAGACAAGATGGCATCAGGAAGAACACAAATGAGTGCCAAAAGCACAGGCCAGTAGATATATGTTTTCTTGCTTACCAGGTTTCAGCTTGCAGCACAGGCAAAAACCAGATTCATAAAATTGATATTGTTCTCTCCCCAAAAACTGGTAAGTGATGAGCTAGTCTAGTTTGTTACTTCTATGGAGATTTATGTAAAAGTAACATAAATGGAGTATTTTAAAAGTTTGAGAAATTCCCAGGAAAAACCAAGAGGACCAACCACACCTAGTAATTTAGGCTACCTTTAGCTGAGTCAAAAAAAGCCAGAAAATATATCCTTTGGAACTGCACAGCAATGGGATACAGAAGGTCTTTCTATAATTCTTTCTCTTTTTAAACTTTCAATGTTCAAAAGACTGCAGCCATTAAAGATTGCAATTTCTCTGCTTCCTTGCAAACAGAACTTGGGGGCAAGGTTTCCATTTCATCTGTAGACCATAAAATCTCCCAACCATTTCTTCTTTTGCTAGTATAAAATTACTTCCAGCATTAAAGTGGAGTTATTTTAAACTTTAAACTATGACTTTACAAAAAGTCATAAAACCAAATCATACTTTCTAGCAAACTGCTGTAAGAATTCCTTGGAAACTACAGAAGAAGAAAAGCCAGAAACTTTTGACTTTAAGAGGTTTATTTTTAATCAAGCATTTTGCTGTTCATCACTGGTCTGATATTCTCTTGAATCTAGGGCACTGTAAATATAAAACATTGAACACTGGAGAATCTTTAAATGCTCATAAACACAGTAGTTGCAACGCTTTATAAAAAACCTTCACTCTCAATAGTATAGGTTTCCTTTCTATATACCAATAACCACATCCTGGAATATCTCTTCTGCAGTAATAATAACTTTTCATGGTACTGAATTGTTTGCATGTTCAGCAAATGAAAAAAAAAAATATATACTTTGGCAGATCATTGGTATTACCTTGCAATTTCTATGCAGCAGGTTTTAGAGTGCTGCATTACTGGTGCCAGTTCTGCAAACTTAAATAATGGCAGGGGTGCAAGTTCATGACGAAATGGAATGTATTCAGAAGATGGGAATGCAGAGGTGTTTTTAATGTTGTACAGGTGTGCTGGGCACAGGTTAGCCCTGCCAAAATCCTGATGCTGCTAGGATAGCCCAGCGAAGCCCACACGTCCCAGGCACGGGTTTACACAATATTCTGAGTTGGAAGAGAGCCATCGAGTCCAGCTCTTAAGTAAATGGCTGTACGGGGATCGAAGCCATAACATTGATGTTATTAGCAATGGGACCAACTGAGCCAAACGCAGAGTAGAGTTAGGCCTTCTGTATGGAACACCTGTGCCAGTAGGTACTCTCCTGTGTTTCAGTGAAAAATTTGAAAATGCAGAATCACATTTTGATTATTTCTTGGAACCTTTACAATGACATAAAAAGTAAATTAGCCAGAATTTAAAAAAATAATTGCTTTCTCATCAGATTTCACAAATTAAGTTATGCTAGGTCAGCACTTAGGAAGAATAGACATGTGCTTGAGGAAAAAAACACCTGAAAAAATTCTCTTCTCAGCATGACACAGATTTTTTTTTTTTCTTTTTTTTTTTGTCCTTAGGCAAGTCATAAAGAATTGTTAAAGGTAAAGGTAGATCCTGGTAGCTTTTTGAGAACTTCTCACTCCCTCCCACATAAGTCTCCGGTTTCTCTGAAGTGGAGCACAGAAAGCTATGTTAGGCATGTACTTCTCTCTGCATTATGCAAGACATCTCAAAACAAAATCAAAAGGCAATTGGATACAGAAAGGAGACACATTTAGCACTAGCTGAGTGAAAACTGAGCAATGGCCACTTTGGAACACAAAACCCACCTGATATTCCTCCCCAGACAATTGCTTTCTAAAGCTAAAACCTTTCAAAGATATATGAAAATGATTCTTGATATTTTAAGCATGCAGCATAGACTGAGAGAAAAGCAGAGAGAAGAAAATCAAGTACTGACTTCCAGCCTTCATTCCTAGAATTGATTCTGTATTTCACATCTGTGTAAAACTGTTTTTTATGCAAAACTTTGCTGAGTAGTCATTAAGCGCAAAATCTTCCCCACTTCTAGACAAATTTGTCAACCACAGCAGTCCAACAACTTTATTTTGTGTATTATTTGCCCAACGCTGACACTGCTTCAGCAAGAGAGGAGACATTTTCGTGCTTTTAATAACAGCCTGCCATTGCTGAGCAGGGTTTGACTGAATGTTACTGTGGTTTGATTAGCACAACACAGAGTCTGGAGTGGCAAACTTCCACGAGGGAAGAATAGCAGCAAGTTAACACTCCCTAACTTGGGAAACAGCTGTGGGATTAAGAGAACTGACCAAATCACTGTTGGCACAGGCAAGTCCTATTCATATGCTTCTTGTTGTATTTGAATATAATATTCAGAAATCAAACAAACAAAAAATCGAACAAAGAGAGCTACAGGCACAGGCCACTTAATGCAAGAGTGTATTTCCTTAAGCTCCTCATTGTAACTCTGGTCCCACACAGGGTTATCAGTCGAACAAAGCTTATTTCTGTAACACTGATGTAGCTAAGAAAGTCAAATTATTTAAAGCCTATGCATTTAATTGCCGAGAAAAATCAACTAAATGCTGAAGATAATTTCTAAATGAGAAAGGAATAAGAAATGCCAGTGCTAAGCATATTGTCTTCATGACAGCATCTAATTGCTGGCCCTATAATCCTATTGTGCCAAATGACAGCGGATCTTACTGATGAACTTCCTGATTCTGGAGAGCAGAAATTAAATTAAAACCTTGGATCAGACTGCTCTTGGATCAGTGTGCTTACTGATCTTGGTGGGCTTCATCCTGGAAGGTTCTGAGTGCTGCTGTGAAGCATGGACTGTGTGCATCTTCCAGCAGAGAGCTGAGAGCCTCCAGCACCCTTCCACAGGCCCCAGCACCCGACCGAATGAAGCTTCCTAGCCAGGACTCAGAAAAGAGCTATGGGACCAATTACTGTGTAGCCTCCTTCCTCAGCATTTAGCACTGATGTCATCCGTTTCAAAGCAAGACCCCGACAAAAACAAGCTCCAAGTGATTTCTTTTACTGCTGCCTGAAATTTCTCATGCATATAACACCTGCGTGTCGTTTGTCTTATACACAGTGTGCTGCCAATGCAGGAACAGGTTAAATCAGCCTTTGTGCACAGTACAATGCACTGTACAACAGCACTTCATTGTGTTAATATATATGAATTGGTTAAAACCACAAAAAATAATACCTACAGGGCCACTAAGTCAACTCAATTAATGTTAAATCTACCTGAACCTTAATTTTGCCAATGAAAATTAGGGATTCCTACATTCTTAGCCTAAAAAATCATTAAAGGCATTAATTGGTGTGAGTCAATGTCAGCTATAGTTTAGAACAGCAAGAAGAAAAAAGAAAAGTGACAGCTGCTCTTGGAATTTTCTGGTTTTGCTTACTGCAGAATGTGTACCTGTGAACAGTCAAGAAGAACAATGATATCTGTAAGTGACCTGAGATTTTACAAACTATACATTAGGCATACATTATATTATGCAAATTCTCTTTTCTCTTAGCATTTTTTTCAGTACGAAATTTGCTATCTAATGCAACACAGTTCAGTGATTTATTCATGCACTTCAATTCCCTTTTACATTTCTTTCCTTGATCTCAAATAGGACACTGAACTGAAATTTCACAAATATTTTTAAACTAAACATTTGAGCAATTCACACTTTATCAATCTCATTTATTTTTATGCTTTTAATATGCTTCATTTGGCTTCACTTTTTTTTTCAATTATTAATTATCATTCAAATGAAAAACTATTTCCAAGATATGTGAAACTCTTGTTGAAATATGCAGGGTTTGTCTGCTTCAGAACTCTGTCAGAATGTTTTCTAAATGGAAAATTTATCAAAACACATTCCTGGTTTTGATGAATATGTGTGTACCATGAAACAGGTGATCAAAATATTGAGCAGCTCCACTGTGAAGCTTTATTAATGTTTGATCAGCACTTTGAGAGCTTAGCTATAGAAGTGCAAATTGCTCTGAATATGATAATTACAATCTCACAGCAAAACAAGGAGGCAGGAAAAGTTGAAAAAAAAGCAAGGAGGTGACAGTAAAGATGAGTACTTTAGAATAATTTCAGGAGTTTTGAAGGTTTGTTAACAAGGTAGAATTTTGGCCTATCATGCCCAGTAGGAGAGGAAGTAAACATGGTCAGAATTACTAAAAATATAAAAATTAAATTTTAATTATACCTCTATAAATAACTTTGGTGAACACACGAAATGTAATTTTAAAAAAATCAACCAAGTGTTATTAAATGCATTGTTTTCAATATCAAACAAATGTCTCAACTGTTAATGGCACACACAGATTTCACACATGTGAGATATTAGTTTTCACTTAACTAGAACATGTCCAGAAATTGCATATAGACCAGTCATTTCTTACTCCACAGAAATTCTTTGTGCTGGATATTGAGCTAAGCTTCCCTCATATCACAGGCATCAAACTAAGGCAGCACAGGCAGACAGCATGATACCAAAACTATGAAGTGCCCCTCACACACAGTCAGGTCACAAAGACGCTGCACTTAAAAAACCACAAAGGTTTGTCTGAAACTGCTGCTTTGCAGGTGTGCAAAACACCAGCAGCCCCAGAAATCAAGCACAGGTCCCTTTTACTAATGACAACGAACTGGTGGTGAGATATCCCTGCAGTGCCTGACTAGCAGCCCAATTCTCCAAGTACCAAAGCTAATTGATCTCTTGTATTTGACTCCAGTGAGAACAGGCTCAAGTTTTCATCGAAACTACAAGTATTTGCCATCTCCATTCCGACTTTAACCCACAGAAGTGAGACCTTGCCTTCAAACAGGCTCAGCTCCTCTGAGGATTAAAATGTGCGTTGTCTAAAGGCAGAGCAGGCGGGAGTCTCACCAATCTCAGACATGAAGCTTTTTCAGGAGCACAATGGTGCCAATCCTAACAAGTCAGAAAAACAGTGCTTTGCACTGTATCACATTACAGGATACTGGCTGGGTGGGTATGGATCGTCAGGGCGATACTGAAGACTGATTTACCTTTCTGCTTTTCCAAATGTTTGAAAGCTTTGTAATGACCAGAGCAGTCTTTTTTCGTCTATTATCTGTGTTTTTATCCAGCATTTTGTTATACATACAGCAAACCACTTCCCACTGAGCTCTGGTATTCCACTAAATAACAACACATTTAAAGCTAAATTGGAAACTCATCTCCTGAAAATAACTCAATTAAAGAATTCTCAGTTCAGTTCATTTTTTCTTCATTTTCTAGTTTGCCAAAAAAGAACCACAACAGACAAAATGCTGGAGCATTTACTAGCTGACTTTCCAGTAAGAATGACACAGTTTGTCCAGAAATGGCAAGTGCCCCAGTTTATACTGTAGCTGCCAACCCTCTTTAATATTCAGAGTCTAATGTCTGCACAGTTATCAAAGGCAGACACTTGTTTCTGTTCACTCAGGCGAAGAAATATTCCAGCTAAAAGTACAGCCTCCCTCCTCCGAGTTTTTAAAAATTTTTCCAAATAAATACATGTTATTTAAAAAATATATAAAGAACAAAAAACCTTAAAAGCTTTTCTCTCTTCTGTCAGACAATGCTAAATTAACAGGCTGCTTTATCTTTTTGACATGACCAAAACCATCTAAAGCCATCCTCTAACACTCATTACTTTTCTGTGAAAAATAGAAATCTTGCCCTGATCAAACACTGTGACTAGTGGAGGAAGAAATTAGTGAATATATATGTCCACAGAAAAGAACAAAACAAATTTGTTGCTATCCCCATGCACCAATAGGATTAAAATTGCCATATTTTATTCAATTAATATGAAGGTCAAATTTACAAAAAGGTAATTTCCTGACCAAAAGAAATTTAAAAAGTCTACAAATCTGTCCTCTGCTGAACACCTTATGCTGCAGTGGTGTCAGTGATGCCTTAACTTCTATTTCTACAGTGTAAGAGGCAATGATGACCTCAGTTTCTCAGCACATATCTAACCAGAGGATTCTGCAGCAGCTCTCTTGAAAATGTCTCCATGCAATAGAAATTTCTCAGTTGATTCTCACTGCCTTTAGTTTTAAGCTGGCAATGCACCATTGATTTTGATTGGACAGAAATGTGAATTCCAGGTATTCCAGTACAACCTTTGTGTATCTATTTTAAAATGGGTAAAATTTAATTATTTAAAATCTGAATATAAAACATTACTTTTGTTTCAGAGACAACTGAGGTAAAATAAGGCATTTTTGTTAATTCATGAGGTATTTGGTAAGAAAGAATAACAAAAAAATCTTTTGAGATTCCACTAAGACAGTCAATTAGCTAGATGCTAAATTCTATCCTGAATACATTCTAAATGTTCAGCTTTAATATTTTTACTGAATTGGAGTACAGTGCCTTACTGAATCAAACTTATCTGTGTTCTCTGGAACTCAAGGGGGTTCAGGACTCCAAGGACCTGTAAGATCCAGTATGTTAATTAAAAATTATGAAGCATAAATAAAGTCCATTAACACTTGAAGAAAATAAGAAAATGTGTAATAGCTTTATGTGGTCTCGTATATATTGCCCAAGCACTTCTGTGATGTATTATGTTCCTTTCTAGAACTGGATACATCCATATCTTGATTTTTTTTTGTACCTTGTTCTTTTTGTACCTGGTTTTTGAAGAAAAACTAAGGCTTAAGAATGATCAGGTTCCAATATCTCTAGTTAATCTTTTTTCCCTCTACTCACATTTTCCTATAGGGTAATGGCTAGGACTGAAGTAGGCCTTATGTATAGGAAAATGCTATTCATTTTCAAGATACTAGATTCTACTCTTAATAAAAAGAGAATTATTTAAGATTTAGCCTATAAATATGGTGCTTGTAATCTCTCTCTTTGAGGAATGAATTTATATTTTAATTAATTTTAAAAAAGCCAAAACAAACAACCAAATAGTTTTAAGTTAAGAAGAGAGCCCCAAGGATTTTTAAACGGACTTGATACTTCAATTCAAGCTGGAAGTTCCCAAATTTAAGAGAAACAAATTTCTTGGGAAGTTTCTTCTAATTAAGAGATGAATTACTGATTTCATTAGGTGTTTTTCAGAGGCATTCGTGTAAGAAGTTGGTTTTTTGCAACACTGCAGAAAACTAGGGATTGATTGGACCTATTTCAACCCAAGCTGCAAATACCTGTAGTTGCCATGAGGCATTTTCCCAGCCCTCTCATATTTGGAAATTGCAAAATCAACTCCTTGTGGGGATGCATTTATGCTTAAAAAGCACACAATATTCATCTTTTCTCTCCCTTTTGTACTCAGACCTCAGGACTACACTCTGCCAGACAAAGCCAATCCAGGCAGAGGAAGGTAAAACTGAGCAGAGCTGCCTCGTGCACAGCCCAGCCATCGCCAAACACATTAGACTCTCCTGTGTGGCACCTGAACCACATTATCAAATATTAATACCTGGATTTTTTACTGTTTGATTTGAAAGATGGCCTTTGTTTTCCAAAAAGTTGATCCTCTACATGTTCTTTACATTCAGCAAGAAAAGGTGGGTCTGATTCTGATATCAGCTACATGCAAGATAAGAAAGTAAGTTACGCAATGTAAGAGTTTAAGATAAGCAATTTGCTTCAGGTATGCACAACTTTAAGTCATGAAGTCCTCGCAAGTTAGATTTGATCTTCCATATCTGCACAGATACTTTGCACAAAGAAGTTTTCTGGTTGCAAACACTTGAAATCTTCTTGTTATAAAACTGTGTGAATAAAGAGTTTGTAAAAGGAAATTATGAAACTATTCACAACTCATCTAAGGAGAAGACCTCTTCACAGAAGACATTTTTTAAGAAATGCTGTGTATTTTGTTGGACTAGCATCATGGCTCTAGGTTTGTATTATCTGGAAAAAATAATCTCTGAGCCTAAAACTTAAAAGAGAATCCACCTCTTTTTTCATAATATTGACACCTCAGTGATGCCTATTTTAGCTCCCCTCCTGCTCGTTTTTTAAAATTAAAGAGAAAAACCCAAAAAATAATATTATTTTAAAAAATAAAAAGAGATGATTTAGAGTTATCTCAATATATGAATTTCAATTGACTGTATAAGATAACTACACTGAACTCCTAACTTTTGAGAATGGAGGGAAAGTAAATACTAATACTCTACTTGATTATAAGAACTGTTCTTTGTTGCAAGTCAAGAGTATCTTCTGCTCAGTAAAAATTCCCAAAGACTTCTGTTGCCATTAAGTTTATGAATCACTGGGGCTGTGCCTTATGGGGCAGTTTTAGAGTCTCCTTCTATTTTACATTGATACACACCATCCTGAACAATGCCTAAACATTCAAGTTTAAATTTGCCCTCAAGTAAGTTTTTTTGTTTTTTAAGGTGAAAAACAGTAATTCCTTCAATTGGGTTAAAGCACATTTTAGGGGGGTGAAAAAAAAAACAACCAAACAAGGAGAAACTTATGATAACCAACCAAAGCTATAATGTTTATCCATGTATAACATTGGGGCTAAATCTGTTACCTTTTAAAAATATACAAATAACTTCGGGGGACAATTCAGATGTTTGCAACCATAAAAATTCTTTCATTAGCGACTTTCAAAGCATAAGAAAAATCCTCAATAAAAATTACTACGTCCTTAAAAAGCTTCCTTTGCCTTCAGACCCTCATTTCACTACTAACTTGAAGGGGAAAGAAAAAAATATGACAGTCAAGGTAAAAAAAACCTCAAGATTGCTACTTCTGCTTCCAAAACATACTTAAATGATCTTTTTCCTCTACTTGTCAAACTCACTTGACACGAAGATTGTAAGCTTTCGTTATTGTTTCCTCTGGTGCTTGTTTATGAAGTTCTTAACATTAAAGGATATGCATGATGTAGAGGCTGTGCTTTGTTCCTACAGCACAACAATAGCAGCACAAGTGGCTCAACTCGTTTTTTTGTTTTTTTTTTAAAGGATCCAGTTGTTAGCATTGAGAGTAGAACACAAAGTCTGAAGACTTTCTTGCTTTATCTCAGGCTATTAATTCAAGAAACCCACAGACTAAATCACTGGCATTGCTTCCTGCAGTTCTTTGATTTTTCTTGTGGGTGTTGCTGTCAAATGCAAACAGAGCTCAGACTTTAGGGTTCCGAGTGAATAGCCTTATGTAAACTGACTGATTATTCCACCAGAAGAGTTCTGTTTTCTACAGCTTAAATTTTCAAATTTTTCCTAAGGGTGACAATTGCAGAACTTCATTAGTTCTTTCTGCTATCTTTGTAAAAGAAATAAAAATAAAAAATATTTAAGACCTCGAGAATTCTTGCTATTTATACTGAGAGTTTTGTTTCTTTCTTCAGCCTCAGATCAAGACAGACACCTGTTTGCCTTGGTACACTGCAATATTTTCACCCTGAAAACACTGAACTTCTTTTGCAAAGTTATGATTGAGCTTTTGTCATTTCAGTGGTGGCTCAGCTATAATATTGAGCTGACTGGAATAAAAAGCTATGAAAATGATTTACTACAAAATGCTTCTGTTGCAGGCAATGTCATCACTTTTCCTTTCTTTTCACCTACATTTACTAGACTAATTCAAAGCTTGCTTCAGTTTTAAGTCTTCTGAGCTAGTGAGAAAACAATATGTGAATCTGGAAATACTAACAAGATGAAGTGAAAAAACTAACAGTGGCAAAGAAAACTTTTTTCCCAATGAGGGAATAACAAATCAAAATAAATAAATAAATAAATAAATAAATAAATAAAATTTTAAAAAGGTAAAATGCTCTATTTTCAAAAACAGAATTCTGTTTTAAGTAACACATTGATAATGCGACCCTAAAAATAATCTATGCAAATCAGCATAGCCGTATTATTTAATAAAACTTCACAGCTGTCCACACTGGAGAAAAAACCCACAGATATTTACCATAGTTACAAATACCCACCCTTCCTGAATGTTCTACCACCTCAATGAGGAAAAGGTATGAAAAATAATGAGAAGGATGATTTCAGCTATCCCTGAGATCTTGGTTATTTGCATTTGATAATTTAATCTAGATCTTGGTGACTAAATGTTATGGCATTTATGTTTAGTGAAGAGTAGAAGTAGTTGCATCATAGCCTCTAGTATTAAGATACTGACCTTACAAAAAACCCACTTTTCTTTACTGCTATGACTAAGCCTCTGCCACTGGCTGATGGAATGACATTTGGCAAGAAACTTGTCTTTGCTGCATCAGTTCTCCCTTTAAAATAAATAGGAATAGTTATCTTAAGGGAACAGCCTCGAAATGCCCAAATACTTCCTTAAAGGAAATAATAATTAATTTTTGCCAACTCCACAGAAGGAATCCTGCTTTAATGTCTGGGTGATATTAATACCTTCCTTTGCACAGTACAGCCATCCATCCATTCTCAGCAGATATTATGCCTACTGCTCTTTACCCTGTGTCTGTTTCGAGAAGCTGAATTTCTGTGTCGGGATAACATAGGTGTTTACAGAGACCTGGAAGCCCTCTCCCAGACGTGCTTGAGATCCATGTCTTGGGAGAGAGATCAAAGCAGAGAGCAGAAAGAGCACAGAGGAAAAATCACAGCACAGTGGTAAACTACTTGTGGGCAGGCCTTTGATAGAAGGCAGAGCTGCTGCCCTGCCTAGGGTTGGGCTAAGCTTGACAGTGCCTGTGTCTTTGTTTTGCATCAGTCTGCAAAGTCAGGTTTGGGATCCTCAAGCCGGCAGGATAATGAAATAAGTTTACTCTGGTCTTTCAGTGGCTTTTTGTTTGCCCTTGGTCACCTGCGTGTGTTGATTCACACAGTACAATTCTATATTTTACAATACTCATGAGCCTCCTGAAAAGAGAAATCCAAGTTTCAACATAATTGCTTGCTCTTTTGTATCAATTGTTTGGGAATTTGCATTCTTATCCAAGGGTTCTACTTGTTATAATAATACATAAACAATACATGCAGAGTGTACCACCTTGAATATCGCCTATTTCAGATTTTCTTAAAATTTATAGCAACAGTTGACTCTTGAAATCTGTAAGTCCAAATTCTTTCAGAGAGAGCAGAGAATGGGTTCCTTGGCATCTGCCTAAGTATTCCACCCACAGAGCTTCTGCCTCCTTCCATAAAAGAAAGGAGGCAATCTCAATATAAAAGTTTGTCAGTGGAATTAGCAGCTGACTTGCAAACCAAAATTAAATCCTATATCCCAGAGAAAGACAAGCTTTTAGGAAACAAGATTCTATTTGGTATTTCCTTATTTTAGTGTCTACTACTTTCGTGATTCTTATGTTTAGATATGTACCACAGCACGTGTGGCTTCATTATTATGGGCGTGTACTGAAAAGTACGTGATACAGTATTTAACGTTTTGAAAGACTTTCATAGACCTAATTTTTCAGGTATCAGAAATTATTGTTTTCTTCAGAACTATCAGATATTTCTTGTAACTCTTTCTGTTTGAACATCAAGATGTACAATATATTGTCTATATAACTGATAAAAAATGTGAACTTTTATGGACTGACTATACATGATTTAGATCAGACTCCAGTGAAATATTAATAATTAATTTCAGCTGCTATCAAAGATGCCATGAACATGTTCTAATTTTCAGTAATATTAATAAAGCATATTATGCATCACATAACCAACAATCAAAAATGCCTCTTTACAATGGTTTTTATGTTGTCCCAGCACATACAGTCCTTATTTTCCAGGGAATCATCTGTCTCAAAGTGAAATACATGTCTGTGTAAATGGGCAGCATAAGGCCTGTGAACTACTTATTTTAACTCGGTTAAAAACCTAAATTAAAATATAATTGGAATATAAACAATGCATTGGTCTTCCATTGTTTCAAAGAACAGTAGTAAGTCTCACACTTTTAGCTCTTCAGTAAGTGTACAGAAAGATTTTTCAGATAATCTGACTTAGATTTGTCCCCAATTTCTGTCTTATTATCTGCTACATTTAGGGATCAACTGAAGAAGAAATCATGAGCTGTTGAAGACAGCAATTCAGAAGACAGAAATAAGTTTTTGTTTAGTACCCTGCCAATGCTGCCATTGTGAACACTAGGAATTGGGAATCATCAGTGCCAGAGTCTGCAATGGATTCAGTCCAGGGCTCCAGATCCAAAATCAGTCTGTCATTGACTCTTTGTTAATATATAAATCATTTACTGAAGCATAGCCAGTCAAAACAGAATACCATTTGTGTGCACGTGAAGGTCTGCCTGTTCCTGCCAAGAGTGACTCATGTTTAAGGGGCACAAAGAAAATGAAGGCTCAAAATGCATATCTAAGGTCTGACTTTTTTGTTTCTTGGAGCTTGTACCAGCATTTCTACCTGTGCAAAATACTGCTTGATTGTTCAGAAAGTAAAACATTTACTTATATTGTGGTAGAAATAGCACAAATTGTTAAGGAATGCTCAACTTCACAGATTATGCCCTGTAGGTATAAAAAAAGTCCCAAACCATATAAAAAATTTTAGGGTATGTGGATGAGGTAAAAATGAATTATTTTTCATTATATTTTCTGTGTATCATTGCAGAAAAAAATAGGTTTTATAAGTCGACTCATATACTCATTGTTTTTCCTGGATGCTGTACCAACAGAAATAGAAGAGAGCAGAACAGAACTGCTGTGATTCTGTGATCATCTCTTACACATTGGCAAATGCAGCCCATGGCTGTTTATTACACAGAGTATTGTAGCGGGCAAAAATACCTCTCAGGATTAGAGATTTCAGGATTTGTTACAGCAGCTATACAGGCGTAACAAAGACACAGCCCTGCTCTGACTGAAGGTTTATTGGCACCTGAGATGCACACAAACAATCTTCATGTGTGTTTGTAAATAATTAATATGGCTGCAGTACTGAGAATATTCTGGGTGCTGAAGATGATTGTAAGGCTCCTGTGAATATTAGAACAACATTAAAAAGACACAAAGTAAAAGTGTACACTTGACCCTGCTCTGTGCTATGACCCTGCACACTGAAAAAAAGCAGTTCTGCTGCTCTGGCAGCAAAGGGGTGGTTGTGCTCCACTGCAGCCTTAGTAGCATTTCGTTAGGGCACAGCAGCACAGATGACAAACTAGAGATGCAGCAGAGAGCAGCCAGTTAAACCACCACTGTGCCACTGTGCCATCAGCAAATGCCCTCAAGATGCTTCTGTCTGGACTGTGCCTTAGGTTAAGCCAGAGAAAATCTAGTTTGGAGCTGTAAAGAGCAAAAATCAAAGGTACAACCTGACATGTCTCCCTATGTTACAGTGACAGTAAATCTTCCCCACCCTATCAGGTAACAATACTGCAGCTATTCAGGAAACCTGAAATGCGAATGGGACCTGCTGGTTTTGTCCACAAATATATTGACTCATACTGACCTTGATTCTTAGTTTGTTCCAAGACCTAAACAGGCAGAGCACTTTTGCAATTAGGTGGCTGCAATATTTACAGTAGAGAGTCTTTATGTTTATCTTGAATCAAACCCCCTTTAATTTTAAAGCCAAAATTGGGAAGCTTTCCACCAACATTATTCTTCTTTTTGGGAAGAACAATTAATAAGATCAATTCTTTATCCACCTAACATTGAGCAAATATTTTATCACACTTCAATAAAGTTTATGAAGTAAACATGGAGATACAAACACTGACAGAGAGGAATCTAAGAAAATTGATAGAGAATTAGTCAGAACCAGCAGTATTTTGCTTCAGTTTGGCCAGGGCAAGGAGGATAACCAGTGGAAACCAGTAGAAAACAGGAAGATACAGTCAAAGAATCAAATGAAAATGACTTTGCAATTTTGTAAACTTAAATCAAGGGTACAATCTATTAATTCACAGCCTTAATTTTGAGATAAAAAAAGACTAACAAACACAAAAGATAAGATGCCCCAAGAAAGGCAGACAACTGCTACTTTATTGCAGGTTCAGTTCTGGTTCTGTGCTCTGTCATTAGAATTAAGACTCCCTCACTTTGATGCTGAGAGGGAATGACCTAACAAAGAACAAGATATGGTTTACCTTAAGATTTGTTGTAGAGAAACACCTTTGGACACCATATAATGATTTTTCTGTCAAGTATCCTCAAATATTCAAACAGAATTCAATTAAATTTTGCATGACTGACTATATATAAGGCAATACAAGCATTTTATTTAAAACTTCTTTTTATACTTATAACTTAACTGAACTTAATATGTAATTCAAGTAAGTGAAAAACCAAACTTGCTAATTTTCTATAACTTATCCGTCTCTAATTACATACAAACAATACACATATTTTTAATATTTCCATTTTTTATGGTAGAAAGTAATGCAATATATTTCCTGAACTCTGAAAACGTGAGACAACCTGTATTAAATTATAAAATACTGGACCTTAACACAGCACAGAACTTCCAAAGAATCATGGAGTTGTAGAACGGTTTGAGTTGGAAGGGACTTTAAAGATCATTCAGTTCCAACACTCTTGCCATGGGCAGGGACATCTATCACTACACCAGGGTACTCAGAGCTCCATCCAATCTGGCCCTGAACACTACCAGGAATTTACATATTACATTAACTGATTAAACAGTTTTTTATGTAAATAACTCACATTATTCAATATTCATCAAAATTTAATCTTTGAATAAAACAAAATGTTCCTGAAAAAATACTTTCTATTTTATTCCATATAAAGAAGTCCATCATTCAATTAATGCATTTAACACTGAAAAAGATTGGTTTACTTTGCTTAGTATTACTATCGTAAACATTAATTTAATAAGAAAGAATTTGCCATATCCTGTTTTTAGAAAAGTAGCCTTCAATTAATGTATTTTACACTCAAGCATAAAATTAAGTGTGACTCATGCACAGCCAGGTTGGTCTAGTTAAAGCTACATTAAAAGACATTTTTTGGGTATTGTGAAAGAAGTTTTAGACAGACGAAAAAGTTCAAGAACGTTAGCTAAGCAGCCATGAGAGTCAAGTCACAATTATATGTGCTATGCTTTGTTCTGTTGTACTATGTGTGAACTGGACATTTAGGTAGGCAAAAACATTTTCCTTCCTCCTTTCAATACAAAGAGTGCCACTGTTAAAGCTAGAAATACCATTAACAGCTTCATGCTAGAAAAATGGAAGTCAAGAGACCTAAGTGGATGATATCTAATGAAATTGGAATTTTTTTTTTTGCTTTGTATTGGACATCACATCTTCTGTATTTCTAAATTGTCTCCTTTTTAATAGTTAATGTTCTGAAGAATCCTATTGCTATGATCTACACCAGCATATACTTAAGACCAATTACATTTTCAGCCTTTAGGCAAACTGACAACTTATAAAACTTCTTCAACCTCTTCTCAGTTCTTTGACTAATTTTGGTTCTCCAGGACTTTGTCAGTAGCAAGACCTGATTGCAATACTACTCAGATTTTAAAACAATGCTTTTAAAGTTTGTTTTTTCCCCAAATTCCTCACCTAGACAAAAAGAAACTCACAGTTTTTCTAACTCCACCAGAATTTCCAAGGCTGCACTCTGAAATCTCACTGGCAGCTGAGAACAGATCAGCAGTGCAATTTAGCCAAGCCCCCAGAACAAACTCTTCACCATCAATAAAGATTTCCAGGTGCTTCTGGTAAGCCACTGAGGTCATATAAGAATGAACTGATTTACATTGTTGTTTGTAAAGTACTCCCTAGAATTTTTATATAATTTTTTCTCCCTAACTAAAAATATTATCTCCATTTTGAAGGAAGTGATAATTACTGTGGCTTTTAAACAACATCATTACAAGCTTTCTTTCTCTGTTTTGTTCCTTTTTTTATATATATTGAAACATAAAATTCTAAATTTCAGTTTAATACTTTTTAACAATTGACTGCAAATTTAAGTCTTTCAAAACTCTGAGGTTAACTTTGTTTTAATACTGTGTGTCTTTAAGTTTAACTTAACAGTAAAGCAAAGTTTATCACTTACAGTTATGCTGTATTCTCAGCAGTTATACTCCTGCTCTTCAAAGATGCGCTCAGTGGATTCAGCCTTCACTCTATTCAATTATTCACACAGCAAATGAATTAAATGAGTAATGCATCTTAAATAAGGGGGAGGGTATCAGCTTGTTTGGACCAGAGTGAGGATAGCTGGTGTTAAATCATGACCTGATGAATGCAAATTGACACACGTGGGATAGTCCTCTTCTTGTCCTTTCCACTCTGCCTCCTGGTCTGTTTCCTTTTCTCTCTAAGTTAATTCCTTTCCCGAGGGGAGAACAACCAAAGAATAAAAATGACCTGAACAGACCATGCAGCAGTCATTTCTAGAAAAAAAACAGAACCAGTGAGCCTACATGTAGTCTGTTTTGCGGTTCAGAGCTTCTATCCAGGGTTTATTAGCATACCATAAGATCAGGAATTCTGTTTTCCTCCTTGTTTTGCTTGAACCTTGACCTCATTCTCTGCATTGAACAGTAACAGGATTGCATAAACATCTATGACCCTTTGGTCCAATTCATGCCAATTAAATTTACATAGTGCTAAAACATTCGGTTTTAGATTTCAGTTGTCTATCTAAATTTAACAACTAACATGCTTTACCATCTTTTATGATATGAACATTTATCTACTGCCTGCATGTTGGTAATACTCACACAGCAAATTCTGCAATTTGCTATGCATCACCATTTTAACATCTACAACCATTTGTGCATATTCCATATGGCTTTAAATATGTCTGCCATTTTTAAAAAACATTTTAAAAACTCATATCTCTGTTGCCACATATTAGTTTCCAAATGATCAGTGGTGCTGCTAATGTAGTTATTTATTTATGCATATACATATATATATATATATATATACACACCTTGATATGTACTGTCTAAAGCATGAAAATTCAGTAGATTATGACTCATCAAGAATTAAAAGAGAAGGTCTATTGCAATGGAAAACAAAAGCTCTCTCTTTCTCAAGGACAGAAAGAACAGGTACATAGTTTTTAAATCAGTGAAGTATGCAGAACATTTTGTGACTCAAAGGTTTAAAAAGAGCCTTTAGAATATGGAAAATCATTATCATCATTCATGTTCACCTACAAGGAGGGCCAGAAGGAGGATCTGGGGAACTGTAGGTCTGTCAGTCTGACTTTGGTGCTGAGAAAGACCATGGAGCAGATCATCCTGAGTGCCCATGTGCAGGACAACCAGGAGATCAGACCCAGCCAGCACGGGTTTAGGAAAGGCAGGTCCTGCTTGGCCAGCTGGTTCACCTTCTATGACAAGGTGACCTGCGTAGTGGATGAGGGAAATGCTGTGGATGTTTTGGAGGCTTTAGAGAGGTGGGTCTCCTTTGTCAAGTAACAAGTGATGGTATAAAAAGCCTCAAGGTGAGCCAGGGAAAGTTTAGATTGGATACTGGGGAAAAAAATTTTCACAAAACGGATTCTTAAGCTTTGGAATAGGTTTCCCAGGGAAGTGATTGAGTTGCCATCCCTGGAGGTACTTAATAGACATGTAGATATGGTGCTTCAGGACATGGTTTATACTTGTTGGACTTGATAGTGATATGCTTACAGTCAGACTTGATGATCTTTAGGGTGTTTTCCAACTCAGATGTTTCCATGATTTGCTCCTGCATTCAGAGAATCCATGCTCTGACTGCACAGGACTTCAAGACGCAAAAACTAATGTTGTGTTTACAGAGAGAGAGAAGCACCTTGAAAAGCTCATTTTGTTATCATAGCTTTCTCTAGGTTTCTGGACTGCAATAGTGAAATACTGCAACAATGAAAGCCACAGCAAATGACAGTGTTGGGTTTCAAACCCCCTCACACAGCCCTAGAAGGATAAATCTACTCTCTTTCCATTCACAGGTCACGCACTATCCATGTTTCAGTCCAACAGTAATTACTAATGGAAGTATATATCATCTAAATGTGTTCATATGTGTATTTATATAATGTTTATGTTTCTCTTAATTTCTTCTGAATTAACATTTGGTAGATTGGAGTTTATTCTGAATAAATGCAAGCTAAACAACTTCCTATCACTCAGTGCACTTTAGCCACTTAATAGGAACATTGAAGCATAGGAGAAAATTGTGCTGTTCCATATTCCAAGGGAGTTCAGGGGCAAGGGGGGAATGGGGCGGGGAATGTAAACCTCTGTGTACGTGTTCATGCTTTCAGCAGCTTTGACTAAATTTTTCTGGATTTTAAGCTATATCTCTATGGTTGAGCAAATCTCTGGTAGAGATAAAATTCTGCAAATGTATCTGTTTCTTAAGAAAGGTATTTATTTAACCACTCAGTGCAAATATCTGTGAAATGCTAAGCTGTCTCAGCTCCCTTCCATGAAAATGAAGGATTCTCAGCACCTCAGAAAATGAGCCTCAAGCTAGTACAATTGATCAGCCATTTCTGCTTACATTTCAATGCAATTCTTTAGATAAAATAGAAAGAAAATCTTTAAGAAAACATTTGGTTGATGGTCTACTGCAAATATTTACATTAAGTTCTTAATTTATCCAAAGATATCTCTACCTCACCTGCTCTTATTTGAAAAGACTAGAGTTAATTGATGATACCTCATATAGCTTTACAATTTACATTCATGTTTACGAAAACAAGAATTACCTGGAAAAAGTGGGAAAGCTGAGCATCAAACTTAAACCTTTTCATATTCAATAATGTATTCATCCAAGAGTCATATTTTCCAGTTTCATTATAAAAAACAAACAACCAAACAACAGAAACAAGTATAGGATATAATTATGCAGAAAAGAAGGCTTGACAGAAATTTCTAAATCAATAGCTCAAATCTAGGGAGAGAAGAGAGTAATATTTAAAATGAGCTCAAAGTAGTCTCAGAGTTATTGATTTGATTCCACTACAGCACATTTCCAGCACTTCTATTCTCTGTGAGTCTTATGGGTATAATTATTCTGTCCTTCAGGAGCTATACTGGTTAAAGCAAAAATGACAAAACTGAATAAATTTTGTCTTTTTTTTTAGTACCATATTGCCCTTTAATACTGCGTAGGAAGAATTTTTTTTCTGTCATTTTTACATACTTAAGAAAGAAGGAATGATTGAAAGTGGGTAGCTCTTGACAATTTTCAGGTAGGCTTATTCTTTCATAAGCTGTGCATCCAATATTCTTACATAAACCTAGTATGCTTTCTGTTGTCAGGGCATCCCCAAAAATAAAGACAACAATGACTTCATTTTCTCCTGTCAGTTTTTCTACTTATAAGAGAGAATAAAAATTATATCTACTAGCTAAGAAACCTACCACACAAGATGTATGGGAGGATGAACTTGTTGACAAGCTACATTCTGGACGCCTAGTAAAGATCAAACATCTATTTAAATTTGAAATGCATGTGGATTTCTATCAAATTGTATACATGTCAGTCCTCAGTTATGTTTTGGAAATAAATAGTTGCTCAAAGTTGAAATTCTCAGTCTTTGCTAAACACAAAAGTAGAGGCTTACATTTCAGAGCTGCTGAACACCTGTGAAAATCAGGACACACTGGGAGTGTGCAAGTCTGCTGCGCTGTTCAACGCTGAGATACATTCACAGAATGCACAGGAGCTGCCAGGACATTGCTCATTACAGTGCTGGTGGAGTGTGCTGGGAATTAGATTACTTTATGTGTAGTATACTCATCCAAGGATGGGAAGAATGAGTTCCCTTCTTTTCTTAGGCCAAACAGTATGCGGCTCCCACATTATTTTGTTTGCAGGTGTTCTAGCCACGAAACTACGCAAGATGCTCTCCTCCTGCTTTAGTTAATACATTTTCCTGTAAGGACATAAGACTGACCAGGTCAGTGACAGAAAACACCAGACTGCTCCTGACTATGTTGCCTCTTAAAGCCCTACACAGAAGTCCTAATTCGTACTTAAAATTGTTGCAGCATTACTCAGTGTTTCTGACAGAGCTTTAGATTCCTTTGAGCTACACCATGTGTCTGAGAAGCACAGAGTAGAAACACGAAGCAAATATACAGTACAACATCAACAACTTCATATATTGGGAGCTCTCTGGGTTTTAATGACTTATCCCTTGTTGTACTCCCTGGAGCTGCTTATGGAATTCTCTGCACTGCATGATGTGCCGTATGCTGTAAGACTTAAAGCACACAATACCCCACATTAAGAGAAAAACTTGGATATGTCTTTTCTGCAATTTTCACCAGGATCTGAGTAAACTGAAATCTCCATCTCTCTGTGAACCATCTTTAAAAACCTTGTCTAGAATTTTTTTCTTCTTGTCTGAATGAAATTGAAAAGGATTTTCAAAGCAATGTAGTGAAAGTGCAGCATTCATTCTCCTTAAAAATAAATTCTCCTTCACCCAAATAGACCAATCAGACATAATACTCTGTAAGATTAACTTTTGCAAAAAAACAAAACAGTAATTCTCTATGTATGTGCCAAGAAGACTTCATGCATCTTGATATGCAAATATTCATAAACACATAGAATATATATATATATTACAATACTTAAAAATCTCACAAAGACTATATGAAGAAGAATACCACCAGGCAGGGAGCTAAAATAGAGATTGAGACACATCCAGTGACTATTTCATCCACATATAAATCTATTCCACTTCCCAGATTGTATTGTTTCTTATCAGCATACCATGATTTTGTATTCTGATACATTATAAAAATTGGCTCAGTCTGTGCAATGTGTTAAAAGCATTTTAGTTTCCCATTTGTAATTATACATGTAAGTATATCATTTGATAGTAAGACTGTTCAAGCTGGCTCTGCCAATTGAGATCATTTATGGAATACTATTCTAGTCCTCCATAATGAAAATGTTTGACTCTAATGTGCTATTTATATCTTCTAGCAATAAAACTCATTCTTCTGTCTTGGGAAATACTGATATTTTAGATGTCCTCATTTGTCCAGAAGACCTACTAGGCAGCATTTTTATTATATTATCTTCATGTTATCCCCACTGTCCAATCCCATTCCTCCTTAGCTAACTTCAAGGATACTTAATCAATATTTCAAACAGGTTTAACTGAGAGTCATCTATCAATTGGAAAGTTACCGTTTCTGTATGTTGCAAATACCCACACATTTGCATCTCCTCAGTAGGAAAAATCCCAGTTCTGCTGTACCTCATAAGGACATATAAAATTATTCTACTAGCAGCTCAAATAATTTTTAATTTAATGATTCCAGAGACCTCATTTTCTCCTGAACAGTCTAAACTACCATAAATCACAGAAATTCACATGCCCTTTCTCATTTACCCCACTAGATTACAAAGTTAGTAAATTATAGTAGCCTGAAATGAAAACTTGACATGGCTTTTTAAAGATGATTGAAAAGGGGGAAAGTCCAATTAGTTTAGGCCCTAATGTAAGCTTTATGAATATACAGAGAACTTCAGAAGAAATAACAATCTTATACTGCAAATACTTAATCTTGTAATATTTAGGTATTTTCAGCTTTTGGTGAATGTGTACATACCTGCATCTTAGATGTAAGGGTTCAAGATAAATGAGGGTTTCTTCTTTGAACGCAGCATGAAAAATATAAACTTGTTTGTAGGCACATCCTTTCAAAATTAATGGGAACATTATATTTCAAAAGATTTACTGGCATAATATGTAAAGACTTGAAACTTAGTATTTTATGTTCCTATTGGCAGTATTCCCTTAAAAAGTAGTTATAGATCACAAAATTCTTTTATTAAAAAATGCTCTAAAATTTAGTATGCATATAAACTTTTAACAGAAATTACACATCGCTGTAAAAAATTAAAGTTTTTATCCAACGTCCTATGAAGCCAATACAGTATTTACATTCATAATGCAATTGTGGTGGCTATTTGAGTATTAAAGACTGAAGAAAACTCTCCTCCTAATTAGTTTAGATTTGCTACAATTAAATAGACAGTAGCTAATGGAGAAGATTTTGAAAGAGAATGTAATTAACATGTTTTATCAAACTTGGGCTCTTTCAGCAGTTAAATAAGTTGGATAAACAGATTTTATCTGAAGTCAGTAACAATGTTTTTGTACAGCAAGAAAAAGAATCATGTAGGAAACAACAAAGAAATTATAGCTCAGAACTGGAAAATGAAACATTAATAACTTGAGGATTGTTTTCATTGTATGAAAAAAAGTTCTTTTGTATGTTTGTTCCAATATAAGCTTTGGAACTGGACATTTAGGGTCTCTACCCTCCTCTCAGGCTAGTAGGAAACAATAGCATACAAATATAGTTAAACTGACAGCATGTTTTATCCTTTGTCTGTGCATGTGTCTCCATCTCTGTGTCTCTCTTTGTTTTTCTTATGTTTAGAAACAATAAAAACACCAATGTAGGTATTCCTATTCTTATGATCATTAAAGTGGTTGAATACATCCTTTACAATTTCCACCTATGTCAATTCTCTCCTTTATTTACTAGCTTCTTTAATTGGACTCAACTAAAACAGCCTGCATAAAGCCTTCTAGTGAAGCCTGTGCATACTCACTGCAGTAGACTTGACATCCATCTAGTTCCCATTCTTTTCCCTTTCCTAATTCTGCCTGTTCCCTTCTCCTGACAGTTGCTGGATGTTCTGCCCTGGCTGCTGTGTACTCTTACCTTCTCTCTAATTCTGCTGGAAGGCATAAATGTTCATCATGTCCTTCCCACCTGTGCGGAAGAGAGCATCATGCTGGGATGAAGTTTGGAAGCGCACATTTTTCGTAGCAGCCTGTGTGGTGCTGTGCTCTGTGTTAATGGCTCAGGCATGGTTGATAACACACCTGTGAGCACAGCTGGCACAGCTGGAATGCCTCCTGTTTCTCCAGCACCTCTGCTTCACCAAAGTGAGCAGGGCGTGGGTAAGAAACTGGGAGGGAACACAGTCAGGAGAGCTGACCCCTATGACTAAAGGGATATTCCAGACCATTTGATATCGTGCTCAGCTGTAAAAGCTGGGGGAAAGATGGAGAAAGGAAGAGACATTCATGGTTATGGCATTCGTCTCCTCAAGCAGTCATGAGATATGCTGAGGCCCTCATTCCCAGAAAGCAGATGGAGATCTGTCTGCTGATGGCAAGTAGTGAATCGATTCCTTACTTTGCTTCACTTGCACACACAGTTTTTGCTTTTTTAATTAAAGTGTCATTGTCTCAACCCACAATTCTTTTTGCCTTCCTTCCTTTTTTTTTCCTTCCCATCTCCTGGGATAGAGGAGTGACCTAAAGGTGGGGTGGGAGTTTAGCTTTTGGCAAAGGTCAACTGACTACATGGTGTCTGTTGTTTATCCAGTCTGGATTCGTGTCACTTATTGACACAAATTTATCTTCTGGTTTTATATGAGTTACTCCTGAGAGTCAGTTTTTTTCTTTCCTGTCCAGAAAATATCTCCAAACTTCAGCCATAAGTCTTCCTCATGGATGTCTTTTTGAACACAGCTAAAGTAATTCTCCGACTCCTCCCTTCCATGAAACATTACTTGTTACCATCTTCCTTGATAATGCTGAACACCTGCAATATCTGTCTTTCAGGTCCACTGGCTCTCTACAGTGAATAAGCTATGCCAAAATCCTGATTTTTTTTTTTTTTAGAGGAATAAGATAAACCCTTTTTAGTCCATTATAACATCCATCTGAGTTATTATTAAGCTTCAGCTACCATCACATCCTTTCTCCAAACAAATTCTGTCTTGACTCAATTGTACCCATGCTGATGCAAGGACCATATTCCAAGAAAATTTAGTGGGCACTGTTTAAACACATATAGTCTAATCTACACAAAATACATAATTAGGCAGATTATCACAACTATAACATACATGCATTTAAGCATTCATTCAGCAAAGAACATATAGTCGGAAAGGTATTTAAGCATATGCTTAGACAGACGGCAAGACACCAATTAATGAACTACTGAACCATAAACAGCAAATGAGAGAATATTTTCCTGTTATTTCTTCAACTATCCTTAATGCACACTTTCATCGATAATGAATCAGACAGCTATTATCCGATTTCCTGAAGAGACTGCAATATTTTAAAAAATTACTTGCATCTTCTTCATGGTTCATTTTGATGTGGGAGCACTAAGCACAAATCTAGAGCCACTACATTATGTGTTATGTGCAGTAAGATACATCAAGCAGTGTGTTCAGCATGAAGAGAACCTGAGAGTGCAGCAGATAACTTTGGGAGGGAAACTGATTGCTAGAGCTGATTGAACACTGTAAAACATAGTGTATGTGTGTTTATTTAATACTGAATTGCTCTCTGGTTCAACAGACACTTGCCTTCTTGTTAAGTCTTATTCAGACACATTTGTGGAGGGTAGTTTTAATTCTCATAAATTTGGAAGAAAAGTTGTCCAGTATAAAAGGTCTTATATTCACAGGTGACTAAAATTATCTGTGGCACAAAAAAACTTTTTATTTAAAATACTGCTATCTGTACAGTCAGCAACCATAAATTAACAATGACTTAGGAGAAGATATAGGAAAGAGCCCACAATCTTTAAATAGCATTTCTAGAGAAGAACATATGTCACATGTCTAGGTTCCAGATAACAGATGATCTGAATGTCCACCTACTTATAGTCTGAAGATACTTCCAGACATATAGAAGTGCCAGGAAACAGCTTACTATGGAAATAACTTATACCTTAAATTTGTCCTCCTTTCTGTACAAGTGTAAATTGCTATATCAACAAAAATTAGTGAAGTATGTTCTCAAAGAGGATTAAAAAAAAGTGCTCAATTCATGTTGAATATTCACTATGACTAGTTACCTCTTGTTTACAATACAACACTCTGATCCCTTTTCAGTATAAACCACTTGCTCTTATCTATTTCAAGTCCTTGATGGAGACACAACCCAAACATGAATGGAAAAAGAAAGCTCATATATCATATGACATACATAGTCAACATTAGGTATCCTTCCTGATAGCAATGAATTTCCATTGCTGTTAAATACCTTTCATGCACAGTAAGATGGAAGATCTTAGCACTTTTATGAATCAATGGAATAGAAAAAGGAAAGGAATGGATTACCTGTAAGAGTCCTACTTAATTTTTTACATTACCTCTGCTTTGCTTTAGATGTGTAAATGACTTATGATTTGAAAAGTCATTTAGAGTTAGCAAAAATTACGTCTCTGCCTTGAAAAAAGAACAGGCTCCTACTGTTTATCATAGATTCATTAACCGTGTGCACAATACTGTGGGCAGATCTTTAATTGCATTAAGTTCTGATGAGAGTCTGTGTCACCATTTCTTACAGTGTTTACATTTTCTTCAACTCGCACAATTTATGATGTGCTTATGTCTGCATTATGTGCTTGTGGAAGGACTTTTCAGGTTCAGAAGGACATTCTCTCTTGTCACATCAAACCAGAATACCAACTACTTTCACTTCTCGTTTCTCATCTGCCTTGCCCTGTTGGTGTATTCATACTTCCAAGGTGGACCCCCAGGATCCCCATATAATGCATGGAGTGACTTAACTAAAGAAAACAAAACAAAACAAAACAAAAAAATAAACCAAACAAACAACCGCCCTCCCCCCCTCCAATTAATTTCTACAAGCCAGAAAGTCACAGGAATAGCTCCTTAGCACAAAATACCAACAAAAAACCAGTTCTTTGCCTCACTTTCTCAACCACTGAGACACTTTCTGCCAGTTATTACTCATGGCCATGTCTTTTTATTGGAGTTAGAAACTTGAGCTGTACACAGCCTATAAAAAGACAGCAATACTGCTTCTTCCTAAATGCTCAGCTAGGTCAGAACATTAGCAGATAGAAGCTTTTACACTTCCACTGAAACTCTTCTACTTTCTAGAAAATATTTAAATAATCATTGAACCAAGGAGAATGGGGAAATGATTCTGTGGCCAATGAAGCAGCACACTTGGAAGTCTTTCAGTCTGCTCCCTGCATCAGTGAGTATCTATCTAAGTATAACATAATCCCTGTGCTCTTTGCAAATTGTTTTTTTCACAGCTGAACTTTTATTAGAATTAAGCAACTTTCTTTTTCTCCTTTACAACCCAAATGGACCATCTCAGGTCTTTTCCTTTTATTTCTGGTAAGCATAAAGCTCAACAGAATTGCTTGTGCTACTCAGCAGCTTTCCAGGATAATAAACACAGAACAAGGTGTTTCTAAGACAAAACTAAATTTTTTAGTTATTTTTTTACAGAGTAATTGTCCAGATGTTAAGACCACAGTCCTATACTAAACACCTACTGCAGAACATACAAAGGTCCATTCTGAGTACCAAATCAGATATTTATCATTAACATATGTCTCTTTTCTAAACTGTGTCACATGCAGCTACCAAGGACCTGAAGGAGGCATACACAGACATACAAAAAATCCACATTTTAATTTCAGAAAATCAGTTGAGCTAGCAATTGGAAATAAATCCTTGAAAAACTCTTACACAATTCTTCCTTACTATGAACATCCATTTTATCAAATAAATAGTTTTGTGTGACCAAAAATGAGAAAAGACAGGAATCTGGCCATATGTTTTCACCTACTGTATAAAACCCAGAAATATTAACCGATAACAATATGTGGGAGAATGTTACTTCTGTGTGGTCATACACCATTTTGGTGCCTGAGACAATGAAGTAACCTATACTTTCTGAAATCCAGTGAATCAGTCTTCTAAATTCATTCAGGAACGCATTGTCTTGTACAAATACAGAATCAAAACACATCACTAAAACTTGAGGCAGTGAGACTTTTCTTCTGGAAAACAGTAAAAATAAAATGGAGTGAGCCGTGTGTAACCAAGTGATTTGATGTTACCATGGTTTAGATCCCAGAGGAGGTTTTGCCTAATTAAGATAAGAAGCATGTAAAATTGTGGTTTGTCTCTGTAAATCTCCTATCACACATTTTAATTTTGGGGATTGATATTCCTTGTCTCTTTCATTATCTTTTTCTTTCTCAAAACTTTTCATATGTCTATAAAATGAAATAGTTGTGTTTGTCATTTCACGTATCCACCAACAAACACCTGAAAGAAGCAGAAACTTTTGTGCATCTTGTGTAGACATACATCAAAAATGAGGAAAAGAGGAACTGTCCTGAAAATTCAGTGCCTTCAAAATTTAATGTCTGTCCTCTTTGAAGAAACTCATGATTGTTTGACTTCCTGTGAGATGTTTTTGGGGACTGAAGCAGCAATAATGTAGACCGCTACACTCTGGATTTCGGACCCAAGAGGATTATTGTTGGCCAAATGAGACCTGAAGATGTTCTTCTCTGCAAAATACTCCAAAAGGGATCACTATTGGCTAAGGTAAACCTGGAGATGCTCTCTCCAAAAGACTTTGCCAACATGACTTGACAAATGTCTTGAGGTTTCAGATGCTAATAGTCTAAAAATATTGAAAAGAATCATTACTGAAGCAAGAAATTTTAATTATTTGTGTCATTGACAGGTTTTTGTGACACCTGAGTCACTCAAGAGTATTGATTTTACAGAAAAAAAAATCTGGTAACAAGAATACAAAATAATATTTTGGCTGAGGAAGTATAAAATAACCCTGAGAGGAAGATGCATTCAATTGAACAGTGCGTATGACTGATGTTATTTCTTAACATGTGCACAGCTTCTGAAGCACAAATTCCTGGTAGAATATTTATATATTTAAAAAAAAAAAAGATAAAAATTAAAGACAAACAAACAAACAAAAAACCCCAAAAACAGACAAACAAAAAAAACCCCAACCAAAACTCTTCATCTGTGTCTGAAGAATAAATATGCTGTAAAATAGTATTAAAGTAGTCAACTTTCAAGATTTTTAATTGTTTTGAGTATTTTAAAGAAGAGATAAAAACATAAAGAGATTATGTATAATGTCTAGTCCACTTGCAGCAGTCAATCCCAAAAGATATCATTAAGGCCAAAATTCAGGCTTTAAGAAAAGATTAAAGATTGAAGGTTTATATAGTTGATAATACAAATTTTAAAAGGATGGTGGGAGGGTGAGAGTGTGAGAGATTGATTTTCAAGGGAATATATAGAAGTTAAGTGTTTAATTCTCCCTAAACTCTGAGTTCCAGGTTTATATATATTTTATACAGTTAGACATTAAAACTGTGAAGACCCTTACAAAAAGTAGAAATTAAACACTCTGGAAATTAAATGCCATTTTGGCATGGTGCTCTATGCATAGATAATCTACTGCATAAAGACCGCTTCAAGCATGTGTGAAAAAGGAATTAGGCTGAATCAGAACTGCCACTTCTTGAAACACCAAGAAAACCAAGTAGGGTGAAATTATTTCCATTATATTTTCCCTTATTTCTTATTATCTCTATTCACAATTAATAATTTGAGATGGTCTAGAGGATAGCTTCGTCTATTTTCACATTTGTATATAAGATTTACAAAGATCCATAAGAAAAAAATTACTACGAAGAGGCAGAAAAAATGGACCTAGGTTTTTTTTGCTAAATTGATCATATTTGTGAACAGCAAACAGCTCACATTTAAACTCTGAAGTGCAAATACGTACTCATAACTGCATTTTTAATAATTCATTAACATTCAGATCTGAAACATGAGACCATTGATATATGATAAAAAGGGAGGGCAGAAGAGAGGAGACAGGCCGGAAAGTTTGGGAATTGTAGCTGGATGACTGCTTTGTGACTGTGGAGGAGGTGAATGCTAATGTGCAGCAAACCTTTGTCTCCCAGGACACTGAGTTAACAAGTAATTGCAACATCATTTTTGCAGAATAGGTGCATTACCTGCTTTGTCCTTTTTTCTGCAGTGAAGTTACCATCCGTGAATTGGAATCCAATAGGCTGAAGCTCCTCACCATGCCTGCCAAATCTAGTATAAAAAGAGGAATACTGTTCTACTCCCCAAAGTTATTCTTTGTTTCAAAGAAACAGGTGGTGTGATTAGAATTTTTCAGCTGTTTTCTAAGATCACAAAAAGAAGGTCAATTCATACGAGTGTTGCTCAATAAATGTGTCTTTCTGGAGTCATTTTACCAGGATTTGTGACCTCCATCTTGTATTTCTAGCTTCTGTGAATAGACAATAATACAGCCATTGACCTGGTTAGATGGTTAGCGCCTATATGAGGATCATCCATGACATTTTCAGGAGGTCTGCAGAAGTGTTTGGTTCTAGTGACCATAAACTTCAGCTGAAAAATTATCAGTTTCAGTATCTTGCACCGATCCAATAACACCACTCTTTCAGTTGCTCCATGATAGTTAGAAATGTTACCTGTTTCCATGAAAACCACACTCTCTGCAGGGAAGACTTTTACCTCTGCCCTCAGTATAAGAAGTATTTTATTTGCATATACTCATTTCAGTTTCAGAGAGATAATCACATTTTTATGACCCTGAAAAAGACAAATAAAAAGAATGTAAAAGTTCAGCAAGGATCACATCCAGTTATAGAGATTACCCCTTTGAACAATTTAATATGAATTGTAACTATGCTTTAAATCATCCTGTCATCCCTGTGGTATTAATACAGGTTTAGCTACTCAGGGTGCCTTTTTTATTAATGCTTTCAAATTTCCCCTTTGATTTGAGGAGCAACACAAATATTTCCTCATTATTCACTGTTCTTTCCATTCCTTAGATGTTGGAACGTTTATTCTTGTCTTAAGGATCTTTGAAGACAGATTCTCTTGAACGTCAGAAATGAAGCAGCCTATAAGCACAAACAAGCATTGACAAACAAAGGAAATTTTCCTTTTCACTTCCTATTTGATGTTTACTGCAGCTTCTGGGTGTTTCAGGGGTTTTTTTGCCCTGCCGTGTGAACATTACTCGGCCAGTTAAAAACAACATCACGTTCTTCTGGCTCACCACTCCTGTGTAGCGCGTGGCTTGTGATACCTTTCGAACACAAAAATGAACAAACCTTGTGCCAGCTTGGGAAAGTGAGCTCACTGCTCTTGAGCAAAGACTGAGAGCACTGTCTCGAGATGACAGAACAACTGAACCTGAGGAAGAAAAAAAGCAGAACGCTGAAGCCTTGGCTTTATACATATGAGCAGTCTAAATGACTCGTGAGGTTTTGGGGGATTGGGTGACTCTTCTATTGCTTCTGTCATCAGAAGGCTCAGATCTACTGCCACAATGCATACCACACAGTCAGTGAGGCTCACCCAATACTTCCTGCATGAGGCATGAAATACCAAGCCTTGAGTGAAGAATGCAAGTTTACATCCTTTTACTGCAACAGTTAGGAACTACAGACAGCACTTCCAGTCTAAACTTACAGAGTTTAAAGATCATTCTCTAGAGGCGTCATTTCTTAGTATGTTAGAAAGCCATGAATTATTAGACAATTCTTTCTATCACTTTGACTTTAAGATGAATAGAAAAAAGTTTCTTAACTCCTTCTAGAATTCAAAACTTTCTGTAACTGCATATGTGTACGCCAAAACTGATGCTATGTTTTTGTCACAGACAGAGCAGCTTGACAGGATCACAGAAGTCTATAGAAATAAACATTTTAGCAAGTGCCTGAAAGATCTTTAAGAAGCACTGAACAAATAAATGAGGGTCCCATAATGTCTCAAGGTGTGTTTCCCTTGACCGTGAGAAATTGTAACATGATCTGGCAAGTTTTATGAGAAATGAATCTTCACATCATACAAAAACAAATATACACCAATATGCATACTTGTAGAATGATAAACTTGGCTTACCATGAAATTAAAGAGAGGTTTGCTAAGTGAATTCATTCTTTAACTGAAAATGAATGTTCCCAAATACTTCTCTATCTGTCCAGCACTACTCATCACTGCCCAATTCGATTCAGCAATAGATGGCATCTTGACGTGATGTTATCTTGCTCAACTCAAATCTTATCTAAACAGCTTTGCTTTTCTGATTTTTTTTACAAAGAAGTCTTTGATTATGTCACATAATCTGAAGAAATTTGTTCTATTTTAAATATTGGAGAAGAAAGAACCTCTTTAATTACACTTTTGCAGATGTCCTAGGTGGATTTGTGCTGTCTTTTGCTTTGCTCCCCACTTCTACCATTCATTTAAAAATGCTTCATTTGGAAAAAGTTTCTCTCCTTTTTATATGTGTCATTGCAGTGGAATGTGCCATCAAAACTAACAGTGTGAGGCTTGCTTTTGGGATGTACATCAAAACAGCTTGTATCAGGCTCTCTTTGGGGATTCATTTCTTTTTATCAAAGTGTTTGTTATTTTAATATATAGTTTAGTATTTTAAGCATCAGTCAGTCTCTTACATATTCATAATAAAACAAAGACAGCTCAAACATGCTAGCAGTACCAAGAGCAAAATTTGATTCTCCAACAAGCTGAAAATTTTGGGTTGCAAAATTTTGTGGTGAAGACAGAGTAGGAGGAGAGCTGAGAGAGGTGAGCAAAGTGTGAGGGAACAGAGAGAGGACATGGGGAAAGCATATGGGAAGGGCTTTTCTCTCTTTTAACATATTTCTTGTCTCATCCTATCACCACAGATCCTGACAAAGTAAAATCTGCTGTTGTCACTGTTGGAGGAAGAACAGTGGGCTAGACAAACTTTCAGTCCCACCTAACAGAGCATTTTTCATGTTCTCACTTTTTTATCACCAGAAATCTAAAAAAAAGGAAAATTTTCCTGGTTAACTGGTAAAACAGTGAGAAATTAGTACACTTAAATATACATGCATTACTTAGACAAGTGTCATGCTCAGAGAGCTAACCACTATGAAAAAAAGTAAAATTATCAATCAAAGCAAATGATTTATTCAAATGCCCACCTATTGCCACGACCAGATTTTAACCTCAAGATCTATGTTCCTATGACTGTCTGTCATCTCTGGTTGCCAATACAGGACTATGATGACTGAGAAAACCGACTAAGTAAAATATGAAGGAGGTCAATAGCAAATCCTTAGCCGGCATTGGCACAATTCAGGACATCAGACCCTCAGAGACCATTCTCTAACCAGATGTTACATAATATGTAAGTTTTATTTAAATCTTCTCCAGTTTTCATGATTATTCCCGACAGAGCACAAGAACTGGATAAACTATACCAACAGCAGTCATGACAGCAACATACACAAATATAAATTCCTTGTACTTTATCTATACATACTCATATCACATTAGCCCTCCCAAGTACAGTTTTGGAGGAAGGTCTGTGAGTCTCAATTTAGTGTGCCCTGCCTAGAAAACACTGCTCACATTCCTGCTCTTTACAAACTCCTTTCTGTTTGGTAACAGTAAAATATTTCATTTAGTTATGCCAACTAATAAAGGATCCAGATGGCTTTGTTCCAGGGACATGTCTTTCGTATTACTGCTTCACGAACTTCTGTTTCACTTTCAGACTTTGTCACCTGTGATTTGGTGTGCCTCTTCACGCCATGGATATTAAATAGCACATAGGCAAAGAGCAAGTACTTTGTGTTCTCTATAAAAATACAGCAACTCAATTTGTGGCATATTTTTCGACCTATTACCTTGCTGTTTAATGTGTGCTACATTGATTCTGTGTTATTTTTCTCTCTAAATTAAAAGGTGGTATTATACTATGCAAGTACTACTGTCAAAATTCTTTACTCTTAACAAGTTTCCCAAAGATCTGTCACTGAGGGGGGATTTTTCTTTCCTTTTATTCATTTTCTATGAAGTAGTTTTATTACAATAAATGCTGTAATTTTCTTTTTTTCTTGGTTTGTCATCAACTTCCTTCCAGTTCTACTCTTAACCAATATATAGTTTAAAAAATATGAGTGTCAACTTTTTTCTTTTAAACAGTAAAATGGTCTTAATGTGACTCCCAGAAGCCTTTTGCATGTTCCTCTCTGATACTTTTTCTGTATATTATTTAGCTCATGGTTCTTTTCATAATAAAATCATATCTAATGAAAAGATTTTCCTATGCCTTGGACAGCCTCTTTTGACTGATGAATATGTAATCTACAATTTTTAGAAATTCTAGCAATATTTAGCTCTTGGTAAATATTCTAGCAAGCCTCTCAGATTAAAGTCCCCTGCGATAACAAAGGTGTGTCATTTTCTTTTTTTTTTTCTAAAATAACAAATATTTCCTTAGGGAACCAATCATCTTTCAGCCTCACACAGAAAGAGACCTTTTGCATAAAATATCTCCTGATTATTTTCATCCACTGACACAGCCCATCACCACTGATGCCATGATTCTAGTCATATGAATCACACCATCAAGCTTCATTAATGTCAGATTTCTCATATATGTGCTTGTAGATGAGTAATTTCTCAGGCTTTGGATTACAGTCACCCCAAGAATTCCACCAATGAATCATGATTCCAGATCACATAATCCCTGTGTCAAAATTTTGAACTAAATCTTTCTTTTCACTTTTGCATTTTGTTTCAACGTCTTCTGTCTCCATAAAGCACTTCAATACGAAACCACAGCTGGTAAAAAGAAGGCCCTGGGCAGTAGTACTTTGCCACTCCTTTTTAATGCAGTTTAAGCTTGAAAAGTTAAGTACTCTGCCATCTTCCAAAGTAATAATGGACTTCTCACTGGGCTTGTCCAATACACCAAGCCCAGAGTCCCCTTTCTCTTTATTGCCCTGAACCCACATGCCATTTCAAGATTGCCAGTAATATTTATTGTATTTTGTTTCTGTTGCTTTTTGGGGGTTTTTTTGCTAGGATGCCTACATAGTGCAGTACTACTAGTGCAAAAAGCATCAGAAACTGTAGTAATGTGATGTAAGCAGACTCTTAAAACCATATTTTCTTCACTTCATTTTCTCCAAAAGCACCTTTCCTTGCTTTCATATTTGTTTTGAAGCTTTAAATTTAACCTTTTCACACCATGACCTCTGCATTTATTTTCACTAGCCAAATCAGTCTATTTCCAGCCTACTTTTACCTTTCTGAATTGATCCAACCAAAAAGACATTTGCTTAGCAGTTGCACTCTATCCTGCAAAGTTTGTGCAATCAAAGTGACAGTTTTCAACCAAAGCAGAGGAGAATGCAATCAACCAGTTATGTCATCCTGAGCATGGATATTCATTTGATAAACTGTTCACTATGACAATAAGGAGGAACAATGATCATTTTTCTGTACCTTGCCAAGCTATCTTATGAACTTGTCAGAGAAGGTATGCACATCTCCTGATGCCTGCAAAAAGAAACATGGATTTGTTTGAATGAATCATAAAACATACAAGATAATTCAATGCTCTTCTTAGTGACAAGCATAGCAGCAAACTTTAACAAGTAAGGCCTTGATCCAACAAGATCCTTTCAAACTTTGATTAAACAAACCCAATGTTTAACTGGTATTATCTCTGACCACTTTTTTTTTAATGTTGGAGGACATGATTGTGTGAACTTAATTGGATTTCTGAGGCTAAAATGAAATTTCATACAATGGTGAAAAATATTTACTTTTCATATCGTTCTGTCAAATACTCTTATTTGGAGATGATAAAAGGTGAAATAGGACATGCTATTCCAATCAGTAAGTGGAAATCAGGTTATGTGACATGCAGTTAGAGATCACACATTCCTTAATATAAAAACAGAGTATTGTCTGTCTTCATCAAATTAACAGAAAATTTCTACTTATCCCCTTGCTAATGGAAATGTACTTATTCTGCTGAGACAGGGGAGTTTTAAGTGCCCTGGAGAAGAAATCAGAGAACTTTATTCTAAGTACTCATCATCAATACAAAACTACACTATCTTCATTTTCTCTTTCTCCTAAACAAAACCACAAATGAATAGCCACCAAATTCCCACTCCTTCTTGACAGCTAGACTGCAATAACTGAAGTTCACATCCAATCAATGTAAATGTTATTAGGCTGCATGTTCCATTTTGCCTGTTCTAGCTGACTGGATTGTCGAGTTAGTGCACAGAAAAGCAATGTACTTTGGTTTGCTCTCAAGGACCATGGATTACCAAGTGACAGAGTCATTAAAACCATTCCTAAGGACAAAAAAAACCAATTGACACTAACATTAATCTTGAAAAAAGCCCCATCAAATTATGTTGGCCAGAGGCACTGACTACATGTATTTTTAAAAATCATTATGAGTAGTTCTTGGACTATTTAAAAATCACCCAGACAGGAAAGAACGCAAGAAACAAAAATGTCTCTGCTAATGATGGAATGCAGAACACATACAATATTTGGCAGAAGGTAAATCTACCATGAAATAGTGATACGATCCATGTGGGGGCCAAATATAAGGGGAAACGAAAGAACAGAGATTTCAACTCTTCTGCAGGAGGAACAACAGACATTTTACAGGACAAAGTTATAAGACTGAAAAAAACCCAAATTCTGCTGTGCACGAAGGAAGGAAATACAGGACAGGTTTATGTCAGACCGTCCAAGATCCAGGGTTACCTTTTCACCAGAGTTCAGCAACGTGTGCAAATGCAGGTTCAATGAGCCATTTCAGATTTCAAATCTATCATTTGCTCATCAGTTTCGTTTGATCCTATGAAGTTCTATAGAGTTTCCCTGTTGGCCTTTCTGATGAATTTACCATAGTCCCTTCCTTAAGACCATCACTACTAATAGTATGTGCAGTGTCCAAAAAATAAAGAGACAATCCTTATGTCAACCCCTTTGGGATCCTGACAGTAAAACCATCATAACAAAATAGAAACAACTGCTATTTAAAATTAAAATGAGACTCGTGGACAACTGCTAAAAAGAGTATTTTAAAATGGTGCTTTTCTCTTCTAGTAACTTAATATCCAAGATCATACTGGGGATAATCTAAGCTTTGAAGACAATTTTCTTTTGAATAAAAAGATAAGAACGAAATATATCATATGACAAGACAGTAAAAATGTGTCTGGAAAAAAATTATCCACCAATAACCCAATTACTTGTTGCTTGCAGAACTTCAATCTGTTAATTATCTCTATTCATTCTGAGTAACTTCTCCATTACTGAGATTCATTACAGGTCCATTCAGGTCTCTGAAACTATTTAACACCTTTTGTGTCCAAAAAGTACAGCATCATCAAGCTTTCAAACCTCAAAGGTAGGGTTTTGTCCTTGGATATATTTATGTATTTCCTACTACAGTCAAGTAAGTTGGAACACAATAACTGATCCAACATGGTTTTACTGGTTTTTTTCACAATTTAAAAGAGTCTTCATGAATTTTTATGATTTCCAATATCATCTGGAGATTAGAGACAGTTTGATCCCTGTCTACTTCAATACCTGAAAAAAACCCAAATCTAATATCCACATACAATCAGACATTTTTGGTTTCATTACATTGTCTCTTCAATACGATTCAGTACATATCCAGAGCAGTTAAATTTTCATATAAGATGTTTTTTGAGAATATGTATCCATATAACTATATAAAGATTCAGATTTAAGTGGAGGCATTCTAACAGATACTCAGTATGAAAACTGGACTCAAAAGACTACAATCACCACTAGAACTTAAACACAATGCAAAATTTAGCCACTGAACATCCAGAGGAGCAGTAGGACCTTTACTGCAACACAACAATTCAAGAAGTGTTTGGACATCACTCTCAGGCACACAGAGTGATTCTTGGCGCTGTCTTGTGCAGAGCCAGGTGTTGAACTTTGATGATGCTCTGGGTCCTTCCAACTCAGAATACTCTGTGGTTCTATGATTTATGTGTATATCATGCATGTATTTCATTATCAAAGCATGTATTAATCCTTTCCCTGTGTTTCTGAAGCACATATAAATCAACATCCCCTTCAAGGTGGCTCTAGATATTAAATATTCTGAATTATGTGTGGAAACATGTCATCAGTGGATGCATATTAACTCAAAATTGTTCATCTTAAACAGCTAAGCACTGAAAAGAACCCATCACCTCCCAATTGTTGGCATCATTTTCTGAGAAGTGCAATGTTAAAATGAAATTTGTCTCAGTACAAAAAGACAGATCTGAAATCCATTTTTTGGTCACACAAATTTATTCTAACCATGGGGATGGATGCTGTACGGAAAGGTAGGCGCTATCTCTTTCATCTTCATCTATGTGTTGTAAACACACTCTTTTGGGAAGGTAGACTCAGCAAAATCCCTGTAGTATCTTAGGTCCTCAGTAAAGTCAAAAAAACTTTATTCATAAAGGTCTCTTCAATCATTAAAATATCTCTGTACATTTTAATAATTAATCTCTTCATACACTCTATCATCTATATATCTGGAATATACATCTAACCTACTCTGCAGTTAGATACTAACAATAGTGATACTATTACTACTGTTAGTTTCTAATAAAGTAGCTTAGAAAACAATGATGTAAGCAAAACAGGTTTCTTCAGCACTATAGCTCTCTTACATCCCAGCATTTAAAAGCACTGACCCTGCTATTCCAGAGATGCCTGGAGTTTTTTTTAGACAACTTATTTCACCTATTCTATGCTGTAATTGAAATAAAGAAAGCTGAATTGCCGTACTCTGTATCTTACTAACATGTTAACTAACACGTACTAACATCTTATTAACCACACATTAGCCTGTGTTACAGGTTAAATAAAGCCAAAATGACTAAGACAAGTTTTGCTTTTTGAAATGCACTGCAAAAAAAGGGAAATTTCTCTTTTTTACCAATTTGTCTGCTTTATCTTAACTGAGACCAGGTAAGTGGCTCTGCAATGCCCTCTGTATTTCAGTGTGAACTTTCACGTACAGCCCTGTTCAAAATCCATGTTTTAATAGATTGCCATATTGGTTTCAGGAGGTTAATAGATGGGGAAACTCGCTAATACTTCTACTACATTTTAGAAGCTCAGAAGAGAAGCATTTCTGTGGGAATTTTAACTTCACTAACAAAAAGACATTTTGGGTTTCCAGCTATGCATTCTACATTGCCTGACTTTTCCAAGATTACAGTTGAAGGTTTTGGAATTAATATCTTAGATTTCTCAAACATTCATTCTACTAGTGTAATATTACTTTGGCTCCATTTTCATGTGAATTTAACTATTGAGAAAAGTATTTGTTTGATTGTCTAGAGATCAAAGTCTTTTTTTCCAATATATAAAAAGAATTATATAAGTAAGAGCAGTTGAAGTGCATCTTTCTTAATACTCCTCATCAATATTACTGTAGTCTATAAGAGGACATTTTTGACTTCCCCTACTTCCAAGAGAATGACAAGATTTGTGTAGACATCATGGAAACAGAATTTGGCCACTGAATATTCATAATCAATGAGTGGGAAACATAAAGCACTCAGTATGAATAGCAGACTACAAATTACATTTGTAGACTTAAGACTCATGAAAAAAAATCCCCAACTATAATTACTCAAGAAATAAGCTAAAAGAACAGTAGATCCCTTCTTCTCTAGATATTCCTCTACTTACAAATTGACGACATTTGTTCTGCAAGCTTTGGAAAATATTGACTCCCATAGCTCTTTTTATATTTTAGAATAATTACTCTCCCTTAGCATGCAATGCTACTGATTACCTCTGACACTGATTTCCACAAGAACCTGAGAAAACATCCAACCCAATATGGATTTGATCTTTCCGGCAATACTGTCACATAAAAAGCTGGTGAGTTATAAAATAATTTAAGCGCTCCAGAGATATGTTCATGCTGCATTGACAGCCACAAAGATGCCTTTCCAGGACTCTCTTGTTACAGTAAGTTAGGAGGCAGAGCTTGCATTTTTCACTTACACTATGGTTTGACAGATTTGATAATGGATCCTATTCCAGTGTTTATGAAAAACCTGCAACATGCCAAGGGTGTCTTACAGCTTTGGTTGCATAACAGGCAGTTATGAACTGTTAGCGCGAGCTGTACAACGTACCTTCCTGGAGTTAGATAGCTTATCTAAAAATTAAAGTATTTATGTGTAAGAAATACTTCTTTAAGATTTGAGGAACTGCTAATATCAAGATGGAAAAATGTTTACTGGGGCAAATGCATTATATTGATATGAGAACAATCTTCTAAACTTAGCTCCTTGAAAAGGATGTAATTTCCAATAGCTGATTAAATCAAATCTATTTCAAGATATATTAGTCAGCCTTCTTGGAAGTCTATAATTACTGAATCGTTAGTTGGGTTGTCATATGCAAAATCTGATGCTAAATGGTTTGTATTTCTTGCATTTACTTTTTTTCCTAAGTCATGCTAGGGAACACAAAATGAAATAAAGCAGTGTATGTGAAAGAAAAGGCTCACTAAAGTTTCAGCTCATTATTTTCAATGCCAAGAGACAGAAACACAGAGGATGACATTTCCAAATGGACATGTGTATATCTATTTGGGAAGAAGGACATGAATTCACAGGGTGGCAGTGTCAGCCAATAAAACACAGGAAGAAAACCCTATTTATTGCCTTCCAATTCTACCACAGTCCCAGATTCTTTAAGCCATCTACTTCAACGTGTACAACTGATAACAGCAGAACAGAGATTTGATGTTAAAGTCACTGCAGGTTAAAGGGTGGTAATTAGTCTGAGTGGAACATAAAAAAAGAGGGCAATGCAAGGTGTGTAAGGAGAGTTATTGTCAAAAAAAGGCCAATGTGAATTTGTTTAAACTGTATAACCTCGGAAAATGTCACTCTGAACTTTCTTCATTTCTGTGGTTGCCTTTGATAAATCCAGTGAGGAAACATGATACCTCATGCCAAGTTACCGGACTGAACCTGTCCACTGAAGACAGCATAAGTGAAAAGAGAAAGCAAAGTAAAAAATCCAAATAGAGAATGAAGAATTTCTCAATTATATGTTAAAAAACATCTTTGGGAATCAATAAAAAGTCGAATGTGCAGTGTTAAATCCCTGCCAGAGCACATTATCATTGTCAATTTGTTATTAAGAGAACAGCAACAGAGGCATGGATACATCTACTAGTAAATATTACAAAAGATTTAAGGACTCTGCTGTTATAATTATAACTCTTAAACTTATGGGGAAATGGCATTGGCTGGGCGTTTTATAAACTGCTAGGCCCATATCAGCGTAAATCATTCATGCATGTACTCTTAACCTTGTGGATATCAGCAGCCTCTGGCTGTGCTCAGTTTCAAAGGTCCATTGTCCTTCAAGTTACACTTCTGGGCACGCAAAGAAAGGCTCCAAACTCACAAGTTCCACAGCTCAGACCTGAATCTAGAAAGGTGACATTTACTTATCTGTTAGCAAATGCTCTCCCCTGATTACTCCCAAGAAATGTTTGACCTTGCTGGCATAGATCAAGCCCCACTCAGAGAATGTGTTAAGAGCTGTTCCCAGTTGTCACTTTGCATAGCAGAGACATAATTTTGAGAACAGCAAGACAGTTTAAGGATGTAGACAAGAAAAGCCATGCCATTCGACTCAGAGCCAGCAAACACTTTCTGGACTAAGTTCAAGAAGCATCTTCAAATCTGGAGCCTTGTGATTAACACTGACTTCTAGGAGACAGATTTAGCTCCATTAGCCTAATTGAATTTTCATCTTTTTGTTTACAGTTGGTTCTATGACTATTAGAGTAAGAAAGGTAAGAGAACATCATCCCCAGCTACAACTGGAAAGATTAGCTTGTGTCTGGGTATAAATGTTTCCTACCTGCACACCAGAAGCAGAATAGCATTTTCTTGCAAATTCCTGAGCTCTGGGGCACAAGGAAAAGGGGCAGTTGAACAGGATCATAGGGTAATGAGCATCTTGCTTAAAGTTGGGGTTTAGTATTAGTATGCACAGAGCAACTTAAATCTGTTCATGTACTGTGCTACCTTTGCATTCCAAAAAAATCCCTAAGGTAGATTAGGCCTTAGCACTCTGTTATTGAGAGTCTACTCTAAAGTATTGCAAATACATTGAATCTTTACTAAATGCCAGGTTAGCTTTGAATTTGATTGTGTAGGAACTCACTTATTCAAATTCACTCATCTTGCAACCAGTGTAATTCTTCTATTAAAAAAAAGAAATCTATAGATTTACCAGGGAAAAAATGAATAGCAAACTTTGAGGTTTTCATTAATTTTAGCCTAATCTTGGAGAGTGGCAGAAATTAATTAATTTTAGATTTGTAAAAGGCACACACTGGACACAGTGATGTAATTTACTTAACTGAAAAACAAACTTAGCATAAAGATCACTCTAAGCCTTATCCTCTCTTTATGCTACCTCTGGTACAGGAATAGAATGGAAAGGATACGTAAGATTTACAACATATATTGAATGTAGGGATTAACACAGTCTTCCTTAGATCAACTAGAAAAGCTAATTCCAATGTTAGTGACTCAAAGCCGGATACTTACCAATTTCATATACTTTCCCAGGATTAACTCATAGATTCATTTTGTTATCATTCAGGAAAGAAGCAAATAAATTATGCTTCAGTGAAATAGGGCTGGCGTAAGCAAAACGTGCAAGAGCCAGAACACACCTTGTTTTCCACTTGTAATTCAAGACTACAAGCCCTCAAACTTTGCAGTCCATGGAATATCTTTCTGCATTATCTGTATCTCTGCACTACCTGTCTCTAGAGATGCTTATAAATGTGATATATGAGCTCATAAGGTGGCTGCTTCAGATCCTGTGCAGTTTAGGATCAGTGTAAATGTTGTATAAAGCAGACAGTAAGAATTTGGCAGTCACCCTCATGTGGATAATTTTTAAAATGAGGGTCAGAGGTGTAAAGTAGATAAAAAATTATTAGATCATAGTCTCCAGCTTACTGAGTTCTCTGTCCCTGTAACCTTCAGTCCTCAGACTGCTGACCTGCATGAAGAACAGCATTGCTATATGGCAAAACAAAATCTTCTAATGCAAACACAATGGATGCAGGACATTTCAACATAACTAAATTTAACACAACAGGGCACGTTGGCAAGCACAGAGCACCAGCTGTTGGAACCCAGAGCTGACATGGTTAGTCTTTGTTCAGTTAATTATCTAGGTTGGTTCATTGCTGTATTGCAGCCTAATTAGAGTAGAAGTTATATGATCACTTCTTTCACCTATCTTCTGGCTGCATGAATCAAATCTTAGTTTCAGAAGCATTTATATAATTTGTATAATTTTTTTATAAATTTATATAAATTGTTTTGTATAAATTTGTATAAATATGAGCTCTAGGTTACAGAGAAAAGAACTAGGACTAATTTTCTCATTCTTGTTCATTACTGTAATGACAAAATTTTATGGGTTTTACACTTAAGACTATCACATCATTTAAGGTCAACAAAGTTATACATGGTAGAAGTGAAAATTACACTTAGACTTCCTTCTAGAGCTCCAAATGCTCTGAAATACTTAGGTCCCAGGAAAGCAGAGATTTTGTAACTGCCTTTTTGAATGTAGGATCTGTGTAGCTCATGACACAACAACCACAAAAGGGATAGCCTCAAATATTTCTTTGATTTTGTTCATAACTGAAATAGTATGTGACAGGCTCTTGAAATTTGACAGGGTTCAGGAAGTTTTGACTCAATAGGATTAAATGAGGTTTTGTGTTATTGAAAGCCAACCCAACCCACACAGTCCATTTTTCCCTTCCTACTGAGAAGAGATGGAAATTTCACAAGAGGCTCTACTAATGAAGCAAGAAAATAGTGAATAGTATTTTGGAAAAAAACCCAAGTTCTCATAAAAGTATACATTCATATACTCTGTCTGGTGAATCCTATTGTACATGTTGGTCATGTGGAACTGTTAAACTGAAAGACAATTTTTTCTTAGATGCTTTGGGCTTTAAGTAATCACTTTTCAGGTTCAGATTAATGTAATTTTGTATGGATTTCAAAACAGTACCAACTATGTTATTTAGTCTGGAAAGTGCTGGGAAGAAAAATGAATATGAATATACTGTGAAACTACTTTTAAGAGAAGTATTTACAAGGCACTTTGTAAAAGAATTATGAAAATTTGAATGTTTAACAGAAAGGTCATCACTTGCATCTAGCTTTGCACATGCAAAGAAATGCTACTGACGTACCTTGAAAATTTGTGTTTGTCCTTAATGAACTAAAAAAAGGCTTTACTACAGACACTTGTCCTGAACTTCTCTCTAATGTGGCACTGAACCACACATCAAGTTGTTATTTCTTCAATTTATAATATAAAAGTCCATTTATAGCACAGAATAACGGGCATATTTTATTTTCAATTAAGATTACTCATTTGTTCACACCCACTAAGATTTCTACTGCGCTTTTCATTTATCATTGCTTACTTTAATGCACCCAGTTTAATCACACTAGCATCAGGAATCAAATCATTATACCCAGAGCTGCACTGAACTAATTTAATCTTCTTGGGGGTAAAAAAAAAAGAGAGTATGAGACAACATTTTAGACTCAAAGTACTTGGGCTTTTCTTTTTGTACCATTACTTACCATCTCACTTTGTATTTCAAAACTGTATAAAATGATGAGGCTGACATGGCTGTTTGACTACGCTGACTCCAAAAAAGCATCAGCTCTCCATCCTGAGCCATACAACAGGAGGTAGGTTTTACAAAGAGAAGGAGTTGATTTGACATAGCACTCACCATCAACAACAACCAAAAAAAGAATGTAAAGACAGGAATAAAGTCTGTTAAAATTCCTTAGAATGTTCATATTTTTTCACACTTTTGCACATTTCAAAAGCACCACAGAATTTTTTCAATGTCTGTGCATTGCTGTGCAAGAGACACCCAGATCCGGGCAATATGGACGATCAGGCCTGAGGTGTTCTGACAAAGCTGCCTCAGGAGTATAGGAAAGTTAATTTAGAAGCTTGACCAAGCCAAGATCAAAATGATATTTTGAAATAGTAGAGAGCTACAGATAAGAATTACTAGTATTTGTAGTAAAGGAGAGGTGAAGGAGTGTGAGTCCTGACAGTGCGAATACATGAAGTGTTTAGGGCAGCAGTGAATCACAGTAACGGCTGAAGGATCCCCTCACAATTTTCTGCTACAAAGGCATTTCCAGGACTTAAGTGCCATGGTTGAAAGATACCATTTTAGAAGTTAACACAATTTAGTGTTAAAACTTTGTCGCTTGCTCATTTGACTCCAAATCTTTCCCTCAAGGAAACAGAGGACTCAGGCTTTTTTTCTTGGTAAGACTTAGTTTGCACCATGTATAGAGATTTATTCACTATATCAGTTGGTCAGCAAGAACTTCAATCAGTAAAGAAAGGTTATTTTCCAAGGTGGACGTTTTAGGCTGTGAATCCTGGCCTAAGAGATGCACTCTTTATTGTAATGAAAAACATCTTAATTGCCTACAGCGTTTCAGGTAAATCCAGCAAGGAGCACAGAGCAAGGAAATGTTACTATAGTGACACTGGACTCTATCTGTATCCGCTTTGAACTGCAATCCGCATAAACAAATGCAGCCTTCAGGATCTGAGACTAACCTGTGTAAAAATAACCACTGAAGAATAGAAAAAATGTAAACTGGCGTGGGATGATATGTTGATCTCCACCAGTAGTGAACCTGTGAAACCTCAATACCAGTACCAGCTTTACTTACATGCATCTCTGTTGAAAAGTCTTAGCAAAGAAAGAAAGAATGTGAAGGAGCCACATGCATAAGCAATGTATCCCAAAGGCGCAGAAATAAAATTTCAGAAAGTGTTTCTTGTCAACAACAAAACGCAGTGTTGGAAGAGGAGCTGAATACAAAAAAGCCCCAAACAACTAAGGTATGCCACAAAATGTAGAAATCTTTACTCTTAAATACATTCAAAGGCCGGAGATAAAGCACCATGCACAACACTGCAGCTCATGTCAGGAAACAAGGAACAAGTGCATATAAGCAATTTTCATTAGAAGAAATTGTAGCCTTTTTGCACAGGCTTTGTGGCACTAGTTGCTTGCTATATATCAGCTTGTTGCTGTACAGGCAATGAAGCTTTTCCTGTCAAACCCAGTCAGCCTTCATTACTTATGGTAATGAATGACATACTTTTATCGTTTGTCTCTTCTTAATTTCAAATGTTACTGCATAGGAAGTGATATACTTCTTTCTGTAAAGCACCTGTAGTTTTCATGCCATCTTGAAATATTTCTCTTGTTCATCTAAGGAGATGAAACTAATCTTAATTTTTATCTTGAAGGTGCTTTACAAATAGCATTCCCTTTACAGGTAAAAGGTATTGTAGGAATATGGATACACATCTGTCACCCCTACAAATAGTTATCACTAGCAATATAAAAAATATCCCTATAAATCCTCAGATTATTTCCGTAGAGATTTTGGAAGATTCTAAGGAACATACACCAGATATGCAAGTGAATGCGATTTCAAATATGCAAGTAAATGCATGTTAAGAGAGATTTTTTTAGTCTCCTTTCCTACAGATGGTAGAGCCATCACAGTATTTTCTATCTTGTATACATTGCAAGGGTTGAATAGTACCTTCCCGCACTCCAAACCCATCATTATTCTAACAAAAGAGTTGAGACTTGAAGTTTCCGGAGATACTGTGGAAAGGGAAATCCTAACCAAATACCACAGGAAAGGACTTTGAAAGATAGAGAAAAGAATTAGAAAATAAAAATAATTTGAATAATTAAATTCAAGACAAAGTGTTCTGCAATAAACTGATCCTTCTACATTAATTCTGCTTGAGGCTGGAGCACACTGGTAAGGCTAAAGGAGATATGGGTGCCAGGTGGGGGATCAGTTCAGGGCTGAACAACGCTATGAATAAGGAGAATTTGATTGTGCAGAATTGTCAGTCTGGCCTTTTCACGGAGCATGAAATTAATTAAATAACAAGACGAAAGCATTTCTGTGCCTCAATTACTACACTTATTCTCCCCCCTGAAAGTGATAGAATATAGTTATGCTCACATATGTAAGAAGCTCCTGTAAAAAGTAAAATCTATTAATCAGTTAATCAGGCCACACTTCAATAGAACCTTTAATGCTATGCATCCAGGGATGTTTCACCAAAAGGCAAATTAGAAACTCAATTAATTATGAATTATTATAATAAATTACTTGTAAGACTGGATTTAAAGGAGATATATGTATGGCAATGTATCAAATTATCATGGGTATGGGAACCCCAAAGCTAGCATGAACTGCAGCTGGAAACATCATAAATAGAGGAGGCTAAGGATAGGTTTAGTCTGAATCTCAAAAAAATCTACTGAATTTTGAAGATCCCAATAGAAATCTAACCCCGCAAGTCAGAGGAAGAAAGTATAACATATTAACCATGCAAACTTCCTAGTGATTACCAGCATGCCAAGTACTTTCAAAGTTCCAAAACTTACAATAAAAGAAAAAAAAATTTGGCTTAATGGCTATGAAAAATAAAAGCTTACTACAGGATTGAAGCTAAGTAGGTCACTTCATATATGTCCCGATATGAACAGTGAAGGCAAGTACATGAGTGAACATTAAAAAGCCCCTGCATCTTCCTTTCCAGCTGAGTAATAACTGTGTAAAATACTGCCATAACCAAAATGTGAAGCTGTTTCAGTACCACATTCCTCTGCAGGACTAATGCAGAGATTTGAATGGAGCCTACAGATTTAATAACAATTTGTTTTTATGCAAGCATACTGTGTTGGCTTCAATATAATTTTAAGAAAAATGGTTTTAGGCTTTCTATTGCTTGAATACTTATAGCTTACTAGAAGCTTTGTTCATCTTATATGAAAAAAAAGAGCATTTGTAAACTGCAGTCTCCATAATTCCCCAAAGTACTCAAGAAATCTATACAGTCAAGGAAATAAAATGTTGTAAAATATCCTTACTTAGAAAGAAAATAATTTTACTATCTGTGGCTCTTGGATGTCATCAACTTTGTGTCTTTTGGTTATATTGTCACCCTCAGCACCACACAGTCTCACTCCTGTCAGCCCTGCTTTTATCCTTCAGTGTCTCTTTACCCTTTCCAAGACGGTGAGCTCTTATAAATGGCTCTGACACTTTCCCATTGCTCCACTTTGTCTGATAAGGTGGTGAAAGCTGCCCCAGGCATGTGACCAGACTTTCAGAACAGAGGAAAGGGTGACTCAGGAGATGTAACACCATCTTTGATGTGGGGGAAAAAAAAAAAGGTAGAATGGAGAAGAGGAAGGTGAGCAAAATCTGGGACAACTTAATATTTAGCCGGATTTCACAGAGGCATAGAGCTCTCTGTGAGTATTTCTCATCTGAAAGATTTTCAAGGGGAAAATTCTTACAGCAGCTTACATTAAAATATCACTCTGTCATCTTCTCTGTAGATGGCAGACTCAGTGAAAATTCTTATATTTTCCCACAATTTTTCCATTGTTTTTGGAAAATATTTTTCCCAAATGCAATATTTTTTTCTGGCTAGGTAGTTTCATAACATGATATACTACAGTGCTCAACTGAAAGATTTCAAATAATTACCAAAGTAATTGTTTTATCATTGTAAGCTTTCTACCCCTGGGTTGCATGTGAAACACATTTTCCTTTTCTACTTTCAGTTATATAATACATTTTGGTTTTTATTGAGCACCTTACGAAAGGTACTTAAACTTCATTTTCTTCATTCTTTAGATTTTTATCACCAACATTGCCCATACAAAGAGGAAAAGATAAGTGACTTATGATGAAAAATCAAGGCTTTGTCAAAACAAACAGCAGTTGTAATAGTCATGGTATATTGGTGGCAGCCCATGAGAGAATTGTTACACTGTCGGAACAATCCAAAGATTCAGGAGCAGGAGGAGAAAATGAAAACTGCTAGAGGGTGTAGAAAGAAAACAGACTTGGGGATATCAGAAAGCAAGTTACATTTGGAATTTATTATACCCAGCTGGAAGAGGCTAAAGAAGAACATGTCTAAGTCCTGAAGATTTCCACAGCTTCATTTAAGAGGCCATTAAAAGTTTAATTTACCTCAGGCAATGGTTTTTAAATTGCAAATTAGAACAAGGCACTGATATTTTAAATTTGTCCATTGCTTTGCACTCATCAAGGGTGGTATTATATCTCCTGAGTCCTTTGCATGATTCAAATACCACTGTTTTCAGAGAGCATTTTTCAGAAACATACATGTACTTCCAGTTTGCACCTGAGGACATGAAAGATATGAGAATGTATAATACAAAACATAAACACAAAGCTGGGGTTCATGTAAATATCAATCTAGCCCCAAAATCTGAAACGGCATTCAAACCTGAAGGTAAAACTTATTATAAGAACCAGAGTTAATAGCATATACATTATATCAAAGCACAAAGACATTCAACAGTATGGCTTAAAATCAAGAGCTAGTCAAGTTTGTTCTTTCAAAGCCCATTTCTGCCAGTTTCAACACCTGATAAACTGTGGTGAACAAAGCATCCCTAATGGAACGTGTTAAAACACTCTGATCTCTCATTCTCTAATTTACTGTTCTTAGTCTGTTCTAGTTCATAAATGACATAATCAGCAGTTGCTAAACTGCAGTTCTAATAAGTCACCAGGGCTTGCAGCAAACTCTGTGCCAGGCTTTACATAATTTTGTGACATTTAGTAATTTTATTATTTATCATTAGTATTCATTTATTAATAGCACTACTTATTCTACCTTAACCACGTAGCCAGGAGATACTCTTTAAGTCAAAGACAATTATAGGAGCGTAGTTCCTAGTTTTATATACAGTTCTGTATACAAACAGATGCCTTTCCATCCCCACATTGATCTTGAAGGCCTGTGGCCATCCGCTGTATAGGAGCACTCACAATCCTTCTGCCTTTTAACTTCCCATCACTGAGGCTCCCAGACACTGTGGCCATGCTAGAAAGTCAACCTACACAGGACACTGGAACCTGACCATCTGGTAAAATGTTTTCTGAGAATGTTTTCTCATGCACTTTTTAGCCCAACACTCCCCTAAACAACAAGTTGTCGTCAAGCTGTTTTAGTCCCTGTCATGAATGGAGTGGTGAACTTCACCCATAAGACAGAAGCAACAACATAAACTTATCAATCCTTATTGATGCAAAACAGTGTTAGCAAAATTCAGTTGTAAATGTGACAGTGGTTTAACAAGGGACACTTGAGTGTTTACTGCACAGAGGACAGAGTCAGATAAAGCTGTCAACACATCAACACATTGAGTCACAATGTTCAGACATTGCTTTCTAACCTCCTTCTCAGAGAGGAGTCTAGGTATGGCTGGATCCAGTCCTAGCCCCGAACTTGACCAACGGTGTTATTAACAGGATTATAAATGTGTACAGAAAATCCTTTATATCACCTAGATATGATTTCAAAGTTTAGGATGCTCTCAATCACTTACTGAGGATGTGCTGCAGCAAGGAATCTCTCAGTGCCAAGGAGTGTCCCTGCGAGGTGCCCTTACTCCAGGGAGATGCTGGCATGCAGCCTTGACATGAGGAGGGCTCGACAGGCCCTGGGCTGCCCACTCTTTGTACAGTAAGATGATTCACTTGTATTTGCATGCCGGCAAGACATCTGGGTCAGCATTGCAGACAGCCCTTGGCTATCATGCTGCCATGTGCTCCCTCAAAGTCCAGAGGAAGCTGCACGCAGCAATCACCACCCCCACTGGTGCTCACGGCTTAAGCAGGGCAGGGGAAGGCAGGGGAGACACACTAATACTGTCCCTTTTCCTGACGCTATTCCAAGATTGAATGGGGAAATTAACATTTCTATGTCCAGCTGAGACTTGGCAAATGAGAGATGATGAATGTGCAGGCCTACATCTGAAGAACAAGGAACTCTCCTGAGAGTGGGAAGCTCTGAACTTCTTTCTGTTATCAGCATTTCTTATGAAATAGTTTGATAGCTATTTGAGAAATGGCTGGAATTCCAAAATATGGAATTTCGATAGCTATTTTAAAAATGGCTCTGCTCTTGAGACTAATACACTAATAGTCCAGGGAAGAAAGCAATACAGATTCACCAGAGTCATGCTGCCATGGTTTTGCCCCAGATGGCAACTCAGCCCCATGCAGGCAGTAGCCCATTCCTGCCCCCTTCCAGCACAGTGAAGGAGAGAATTGCAAGAGTAAAAGTGAGAAAACTCATGGATTTAGATAAAAATAGATCAATAGGTAAAGGGAAGCAATGCAAAACAAGGGCAGCAGGTCTTCATCCATCCCCAGGAAACGGGATCACATGTAACAGTTCCTGAGGAAGACGAGGATAGAGTACTATTGCTCTCTGTTGACCCAAGTCTGTAGACTTGTGTCACAAAATTGATCACAATATACAAAGAATGTGATTATTTTGCTTGGCTGGTTTTGATATGGTTTATGTTTTTGTCTCGTACTGTAATTGTTAATATATATACATTTTCTTCACACCAATAATGACGGATGTAAAAAACAGAAAAGCTATTTGAGAATTATGAAGTGTTAGAAAAGTTCAGAAATTATATAAAGGCAAATAATACTTCAAAATACAGGCCCAAACAAGCAGGTCAGTTCTGCAATGCATTTCTACTAAACCCAGTAATTTGAAGGATCCCTTTCACATCTATTGACATCAGTATGCATTGGAAAAATTAGTACAATGAAAGAATATTTAAGTGGTCTAAGATCATACTTGCTTTTTGCTTTGTGATTAAACAGAGTAATTTTGTGCAGTATGAATACTTACCTAAGCAAAGTGGAAAGTTGTTTTTTCTACCATTTACCTTACCTATATTACAGTTTGGAAAATTGTCACATGTTCTAATATCTGCAGAAAATCAGAAATCAAAGTTGAAAACCACCATAAAAAAACCCAACTTTTTTTCTTATTTCAATACCACAAGATTAAGCTGTGCTACTTATTCACAATGGGAAACTTATAATATTCTCTCAAGAATACAAAGCAGGCTGAATTTTTTTTTAAAAAAACTCAATGTTATCCTGAACTGTAAGAATCAACCTTTAAAAATTTGGAAAGAAAATTAAATTTCAGAATAATTTCTGATTTAGGATGCATCCAAACACTAAAAACAAAGACAAGAATGGATGTTGAAGTCTTACAGCTTTGTCTGAAACATTAGATATTGGCCATTGCTGTGGTTTTTTTGACATTACACACACACATATCTCAGACAAACAGAACTTGGGTCTGGTTCAGCACAGGAAAAAGACTTTTGGTTTCTTTTTACCTAAAATGAAAAATGTTTTTTACATTCACTTTATATGGTAGTTGAAGAGAATTTGAGACTATATGCAAGCACAACAGGAATAGAATTACCTAGGCCTATTGTATAAAATATATATATTTTTTTCCTTTACTTTGTGAGATGCATTTGCTTGCTGCAAACATGGCAATTGTAATTAGGTATATTTAAAATAATAGGTACTTAAAATAGCTTTTGGAAGGGAAAAAGCTATAAAAAAAGTAGAGATGCCAGATTATTAAAGCAAAATAAATGGATTCAGGCTTGACTCTTCTTAATTAGTTTCTTTCCAACCGAGTGCAACCTACTTCTATTCTCCTCAGAGTTGTGACTTAAGATGCATCTTGTTACAGCCTTGTTTACAAATAAGCACCTGTGCTACCTTCTGATGGGAAGTACACCTTGTTATTAAACTTTCAGCTTAACTGTGTATAACAAGCAATGATCATTGATAGGATGATCTCTGGATGCCCATCCAGTTTGAAGGCACCTGGATTTCAGAGCTCTGAAATGTCTGTTTAGCTCTTCTCTAGGTTCTGAAGCCAGAAACTGAAGAACATTATGTACTTTAGAAAACTGTCTGCCCTGAATAATGACTTCCACATCAGTGCTCCTCTGTAAAGCACAAAGATTTCTAATTTAAATTCATTACATTAAAAATGTTGCTCTACATCAGGTAATAATAAATTCATAACTCACAACTACATAAAATGAAAAAAAATATGCTTATTACATACAGAAGCACAAGCACAAAATTGAAAGTGAAACTTTGATATTTTTCTTAGATTCCTTGTACTTTCTCTGAGTTTTTAAGCAGAGCAGTTTTAAATTCTTGACTGATACTAAGGTGTGAAAGATCTCAAATAATTCACTAATGACTCAATATTCTTTATTGCTGTATTTCTGATAAAAATTAAGAGATAGCAATTAATACAAAATCAGGCTTGAAGCCATCTACTGTGCACTGATCAAAAGGTCATTGCTCCAGGAAAATAATCAGAAAAAAAATTTTTGTTCCCCAGAGTGGTAAAATTAAAGGCATTCTCTTTTTTTTTTTAACTTCCAAGGCACTACTTATAAGCAAAGTAAATCAAGATTAATAGAACACAAATCAGTAGGCGCTTTCTTACTCAGAAACAACAGATACCTTAAAATGTAATGCAGCTGCATCACTGCTATCATTTCCTTCATGTACTTCAAGAATTTTAGTTCCCCTCATTCAGCTGTGAAAGCTGTTCATCTTGCCTGTCAAGAAATTCAGTGAGTTTAGTGCTTGGCCTTAAAAAGTACTCAGAACTACAAAGATTAATACAAATGGAAATTATGAGTATACTCTAGCAGTTATAGATGAAATACAGAAATATATTTCCTTAATTCTGCCTTGTCCATGATACCTTCAAAACAGATACCTTTCCCTCAAGGCAAAAAGTTAATACTTGCAATGAACAGTGTCTATAATTCTGTGAAAATAATAATTCTTTTTTATTTTACCCCCACTTTATATGTGTGCAAAAAAAATCCTCCAGAAGGGCATAACTAGTATAAAGTCAATGAACTATAAAGCTGGATTTGTTTTTGTAGTTTATCACTGAATGTGAGAACACAGGTTCAGAGTCTATTTTTTATTTCACAGGCATAAAGTCCTTGACAATCAACAAGAAATTATTGGAAATTGCTCAACTTTTAAGAAATATATCAGTTTGTAAGACGAAACTAATTTCAATATTCACTAAAAATGGAAGGCAAATCTTTGATTTTTTTTAATTACTATAACCCCACAAATTTCTAATGGGAAATAATTCCATCCATACAAGACTCCCCTACCATTTCAGGACAAATCATATCTAATCCTCTGGCAAACTAATATTTTTCCTAATTTTCAGCTAACTGGTCATTCCAACATGTATTCTGCCCCAATTATAACCAAAATAAGGAAATTTTCACACTTGATAGAATGATAAAAATGAAAGGAAGAAGAAACCTGGAATGTACTTTATCTATCCATGGCAAAAAAGTGAGTTAAAGGTGAGAAATGATCTTTCCAATCATGCATATGTGCATATTAGATATTTCATTTTTCAGAAGTTTAATCTTATGATGCAGACTTTCCAGAAAGAAAGAAAAAAAAATTAAAAAAAAAAGAAGCAGCATTTGACCACCAATGATAAGGAAAATGTATGAAAACTAATCTTTTAAAAGACAGTAGCAAAAAAAAATACTCCAGTCTAGGTCTGAGTATATTAGCACAATCCTGATTATTTAATGCCATTTAATTCAATGAACTTTACATAATTTTTTCACTGACCTAAGATGTATTGAACTTACATAAGTGACTCTGAAACACAATTTGTCCTTGACTATATTGATATAAATCAAGATCAACTTTAGAGAAGTCAGCATCAAATTTATGAAGCTGCTGTTAAGAGCAAATTCCTTTACATTTGTTGCCATCATTCTCCATTTAATGTTTTGATGTCATTTACATGCAGAGCTGAGATGCTAAGAAGATGTTCATCACCCTCTTTTTATTATTATATATATAATTACCTTTGCTGAGAGCTCCAGATGGATATCATGGTTGAATTAAATTTCTTTATAATTTCTTTATAATGAGATTTCTTTAAATTCTTTATTTCCTAAGAATAAACTTCTTAGGAAATGTTTAAGTTCCTAAGAAGTTTAATGTCAACTGTAATTTATTGTCAAAATACATGACACATATAAGTCCAATCATTTTGTTTTCCAGGTGATACATAGCTTTTGGAATCTTTGTGAATCCTGGATAAATCCTTTACTACTCTATGAGGCTGCAAGCATTCTGGTAAAAAAAGTTTATTAAAAAAAAAGTATATTTACAAGGAAAATTCTGTAAAATTCTGTGAAGATCAATACTGTCCTTATCCTCTAAAGTATGAAGATGGAAAATTGAAGGTCTCTGAGTGGTCATTTAAGTTGGGCTCCAACTTTGAGTGATGACTTCCTTGTGGGTTCTCATTCATAAATAAATTGAATCTTTAAATCACCTACATAATTTTCTCAACTCCTTCCCAAACATGAGAAAGCCTCCTTATGGACTAAATTCACTCATAGTCAGTTTATCTCCATTTACTCTAGTGCTTAAATTGTCCTTCAGCTTAAGCAGTTTTCTTCATCTACGATGTCTATCTTGTGAGACATTCATAGTGAACAATCATCTCCCCTCTCAGTCTTAGTTTTACTTGGTTAAACATCACATTATTCTAGCCCATAAAAACAGGTTCTCCGCTCTCTTGATCATTTTTATTTGCTCTTATCTTTACCTGCTCTTCTTTGAATTAAGCAGCCATGGACACTTATACTGGATCCATTCTTACCAACGATTTGTACAGTGGTATCAACATTTCTTTGCTGGTTCTGAAACTCTTTTGCCTGTTAGAGTCTGAAATCATACTTGATTTTTGAAAGCCACTTCCTCTTGACAGATTATAGTCTTTTCTAACTGCATTCCCCCATGTTGGAATACACATTGCGGAACAATCTAATCTAATCTGTGATTGAAAGGTAATAGGTCTGAAACTGTATTAGAACATGTTTAATCTTACGCAGTATATGAAACTGTTAAATAAATTCTTTTCAGTAGAACAATAATGTACCTAAATTAAGGTGTTTAATATCACTGAGACAAAATTTGCTCAACAAACTTGCAACAGCATGTAGTGTCCAGCCTCAGACAAAATTTTGAGTGGACTTGTTTTATGATTTTTGGACAAATATTTTATAATATTGCACATTTCGGTATGGCTTCAGCGCTTGTGTTAGCTACAGTGCTTTGGATCAAAGTACTGCAACATCTTTTAATAATGAACTGTTAATCTCAAAGCAAGCTTGAGCAATCATGATGATTTTCATTGTCTCAAATATTGTTTGTGTGTAGAACATTTTTATCACTGTATTTAAATCTATTCAAAACTGTGTTAATGCTCTACTCTGTGTGATCTCATCAGGGATCTCTGGCTAAGCTGGCACAGCAAAATACTTGGTACTGAGGACTCAGAATCCACAGTGACATTACAAATGGGGCTCATTTTGGACTGGAAACATGGCTGGGTGGCTTGCACAACTGGAATGCTGCAATGGGTGGCTATAAATAGAGCTGAGGGTTTACAGGTAAGAATCAGGGGAAAGGCCAGCAAGGCAGGTGTCCCAGAAAGGTCAGCAAGGCAGGTGTCCCAGAAAGGTCAGCAAGGCAGGTGTCCTGGTGGGAATCTGTTACAGACTGCCCAACCAGGATGAAAAGACAGATGAAATGTGCTATAGGCAGCTGGGAGAAGTCTCACAAACCACTAGTCCTTGTTCTCAAGGGGGAATTCAACTTACCAATGTCTGCTGAAAGTCCCAGACAGCCGAGAGGAAGCAGTCTCGGATGTTCCTGGAGTGTGTGGCGGATAAATTCCTGACAGCTGTTGAGTGAACCAATTCGGGGAGGTGTCCCACTGGACCTGTTGTTAGTGATCAGGGAAGGACTGGTGGGTGATGTGACAGTTGGAGGCCTTGGTCACAGCAATCACGGAATGATGGAGTTTTCCCGGACAGCAGACCTTGTCCTGTTGATGAGAGTGGCTGGGAGAGTCCTTCGGGAGGCAGGCGTGAAGGGCAAAGGAGTCCAGGAAGGCTGGATGTGCTTCAAGAAGGAGATCTTAAAGGTCTGTCCACACATTTCAAAAGATGAGCCAGCGGACACGACCAATCTGGCTGAACAAAGAACTTTCACTAGAACTCAGGGAAAGAAATAAGGTTTCTAAGAGTTGGAAGAAGGAGCAGGCAACTCAGGAGGAGTATAAGGATATTGTGAGGTTGTGCTGGGCGAAAGCCCAGCTAGAACTTAATCTGTCCGCTGCTGTAAAGGAAAACAAAAAAATTTTTATGAATACATCAGCAGCAAAAGGAGGTCTAGGGACACATTTCCATCTTTTACTGGATGTAGGGAAAAACATAGTGACAAAGGATAAGGAAAAGTTTGAGGTACTTCATGCCTTCTTTGCCTCAGTTTTAATAGCAAAACCAATTGTCTTCAGGGCTCCCAGCCCCCTGAGCTGACAAGAGTGAGAGAAGGTAGAAATACGGAACAGAATCAAACCCCCATAATCCAGAAAAAAATGGCCAGCAACCCACTGCTCCACTTAGGCATAAGCAAGTCTATGGGGCCAGATGGGATCCACCCAAAGGTATGGAGGGAGCTGGGGAAGAGCTCAGCAAGGCAGTTTCGATTATTTGCCAGCAGTCCTGGCTCACCAGAGAGATCCCAATTGACTGGAAGTCAGCAAATGTGACATCCATTTACAGGAGAGGTTGGAAGGAGGATCCAGGGAACTACAGTCAGTCTGACCTTGGTGCCAGGGAAGGTCATGGAGCAGATCATCCCGAGTGCCATCACATGGCATGTGATCAGGACCAGCCAGTGTGGGTGTGTGAAAGACAGGTCCTGCTTGCGAAGCCTCATTTCCTTCTTATGAGAGGGTGACCCATTTAGTGGATGAGGGAAAGGCTGTGCATATTGTCTACCTGGACTTTAGTAAAGCCTTTGACATAATTTCCTGAAGGAAATGCCCTCGAGTTGTGCCAGGGAAAGATTAAATTGCATATTATGAAAAAATTGCTTCACTGAAAGGTTGTTGAGGCAGTGGAAAAGGCAACTGAGGGAAGCGGTGGGATCACCATTCCTGGAAAGGTGTTCAAAAGATGTGTAGATGGGGCACTTAGGGACACGGTTTGGTGGTGAGCATGGCAGTGCTGGATTAATGGTTGAACTTGATGATCTTGGAGGTCTTTTCCAAAATTAATGATTATATCATTCTAGGACCTCAATGAGCTGTATAGGCAAACCTGCAGCTTCTTCTCCACAGCACAAGCCCCGGTGAAATTTTGATGATCAGTAGTGATTGATTTCAATAATTGTTATTTAAAGCATCTACTGTGTGTACTGCAGCAACACTTGTAAAGCCTCCTCTGAATTGACTAAATATGCTACTGACTCAAACAGATCTGGATCCAAATCCTTTTGCCTTACAGTTGCAGAAGAAAACAGACCTTCCTAGGGAGCCACAAAGCAGGCAAGCCAGGAGACAGCCTTTCCCTTACAAAGCATTTACTTAATTTAAATCTGGGGTGAAAGTAAGGTTAATTATCACTATGCCAGCATTTTGTTTACGTGTACCTACACAAACAGATTGTGGTGTTTAATTGCACTGTACCTAATTTATTAAGAGCTTATATAATTGAGGAAGCTGGAAGGTTTTTTTTCAGGGAACAGTTTTTATATCAGGAAAGACTGTCTTACATATACATTCATGTATATATATGTGTATATACTTTTAGTATTTATGTGTATCTACACTTTTGTTGAATATATTTATGTAAACATATGCCTGTATTAAGTGGAGGAACTTGCTGTAATTTTTTACGTTATTTCAGCTTGAACTAAAAACACATGCAGTCTAAGTCACTGATCTACAGTTCTTTTCACCTCCTAAATCTCAGTTTGTCCGTCTGTAAAACTACATTGCAGGTAGTCATGGTCTTTCCATAACAACTTATGGAGCACTTGAGATCTATTTTAGAATCTATGTATTACTACCTATAAAATGTAGTACATACATTTGAGGACATGCTTTTTGGGGAGAAAAGATTTACAAAATTGGACTGATGCATCAACTGTAATAAAAACATAGCTGAGTAGTGAAATGGCAGATTATTACAGCCTCCTAGTTTTATCACCTATTAAGAACAATCTCTGACAAATGCCAGAAAATACAGTGCAAAATACTAAGCAGTCTCCTGCCACGTGAAGCTTGAGTACAAGGACACTGTTTATTAGTGGGCTCAAGCAGCTAAAGGCAAAGATTTTTTTAATAGTGTTGGCAAAACCAAAGCACTTCAAGCCACTGTGTTAATACAGAATGAGTTTGCAGACTCCAATTATAGTGAAAATTATCACTGCTGGTATCGCCGTGATAACCGACTGAAAGGTGCCAGCTATATAAGGAATTCCAGTATTTTTTCCAAGGCTTCATTCCCTCACAGACAGACAGGGAAATTATGGTAAAACCTTAGAGCCTAATTAATTTAACAGACTCTTACTTGGAGCATGGGAAGCAGAATAAGGTGGCAGGGTTTGTTCAGCATGTAGCTCTCCATAGGATATCTTCAGTGGTTGCCAGTGGCACATTGGTCCTTCTGTGCTGCACTGTGACACTGCCTCGAACTCCATCACCACAGTGAAGGCTGTACATGCAAAAATGGGCTGGCTAATTAATCACAAATCATACTGAAACATTAACAGGAAAGAAAAGTTCTGGTCCCACTTCTCAAAAGTATTAGACTGTGCCCATTTTATTCTACGTTTTCCCATCTATTATGAAACAGTCATTATATAAAGGTTTGGAATGAACTAACTCGCCCTACTTCCCATTTATCTCAGTGTGATGCATTTACTTTGGAAATGGTTGATTACAAACAGATAATCCTGAAACTATAAAATAAACTACTGTGGCATTATTTTAAACACATATTTTAACTTTCCATGTTTCTAGGTATCTGTTTCATAATAATTTCCTCCCTCTTTGTGTATGAATTTCCTTACGCAATTTACAAGGCTATTTGGTATAATAGACCCTATTAATCTAAGATAAGTGTAGATAATATCAAATCTATTGAAATAGTGAAGTTGCGAGAGAAAAGAACGGGAAAGAGAATTTTTATCTATCAAAGATGCTGAAGATTAGAAGACAAGTTCCTTCCCTACACAGTAGGAACTTTGAATTCATCCAAAGGAGCCTTTTGGCTTTACAGAAACTATTCATAATAAAAAGACAACTGATCATTTACAGAAGTGGCTTCAAGACTGAACTACTTGCTTGATCTAATCTGTACCACTTTTCTATAGTATAGGGATACAGATACCAATTCTGACCTCACTGTGAGCTCCAGCTTACATTGACTCACCTCGGATTCAGTGAGAACGCTGATTGCTGCTGAAGGTTTCATCTGTAATGGCTGTAGGATGTCTGGCCAGGCAGACCAAGTTCACGGATCCATCTTGTGCTTTACTGAGATGTGCTTGGTCCTTCCTGGTTCTGAGCCAGGACTGGAGGTCAGTCATCAAACCACGGTGGTGATTTCAGAAGCTTTGGGCAGTCACAGCAGCATTCTGAGGCCATAGTTTATGTTTCTTCACATTTTATACTTCACGCTAATGTTTGTGGAGTGGAAGAAGATCATACTTCCCTGCCACAGACATTTATTTAGATGCTGTGATATATCTGGTTCCTACAATGATTACCACCAGAAGGATAGATAATTTGACACCAAGGAGCAAGCAGCAGAGTTATTTTTGTTACAGGGTGAACTCAGTACTCTGGAGAATGGTGTCTAGTGCAGAAGAACTTCAGAATTCTGACATGAGCGCTTTAAAAGCAGATAAAGGAGCAAGTGCATAATACATTTTAAGAGGTACTTACACGTTAAACAGTGGCAGTATATTATTCTGAGGCAGAGCTTTGAATTTATAAATTCTTTGGATTTATATATTTTTAAAGCTTTTTGATCCGACTTTTTATAATTAAAGCAATGCAGCCTAAATGCACATAATAGAAAGTGGCAGAACACGCCAACACACCTTTGGGAACATGATTGTGTGCTATTTCTTGGAGCTTTGTTTAGTCTCAGAAAATTAATGCTAACATTGATAAGCAACATTCATAAATTCAGGTCAGATTGTGCTGCTTTGTCTCATTCAGAGAATAAAAATCATTTCAAAGACTTACTCTGCTGTGCTCAGGTGCTTGAATAACACCCAGGGCACTCAGACAAGTGGCCAAGAGGGCTTCATCGATGGACCATCAAATTAAACTTTATTTTAATGCTATTTTACATGTGTACATGAAGTTCTGGTGAGATATGAGTACAGTTTTGCTTGACACTTTGTTATCTGTAAATAAGAAATGGAGTTGTTTCTTGACAGCAGGATTGGTGACTTTTCAAAAAAAATTATTTACCTTCCTTTAGAACTCACAGGGAAAAAAATGTATAAATCTCTTATTTGTTTTCAGGTCTAGAAGGAGCAGAGCAATGTTGCAAGATAAATAAATTTTGAATCACAAATGCATCTGACTGGGTAAACTCCAGAGACTCCTAACAAGATACAGAGCATTTCACTCCTGTGACATTGGTTTGAAATTAGCCCAGGTGAACAGAGAGCAGGAGTCATTTTCATCTAATGTCTGTTCAGCAGCCTACACAAAATGAGTTGCTGGGGTTTAATGCATGCATCTCCTTGGGGTCACACAGCTGCTTTTTAGAAACCAACATTAATCAGTAGTCAGCCTGAATTATGCATATGCACAGACAAACTAGCAGTAGTATGCAAAATAATCCATGTGGGAAAGGGACTACCCTAACTAAACATATAAAGCAGTAGACTCCAAAGGATCCGCTGCTATTTAGAAGAAAAATCTTGATATCAGCACTGGTAATTCTTTGAAATCATCAGCTCAAAGCATGCAGCTCAACAGCAATCAGAAAAGCAAAGAGATATTCCAAGTTACTAGGAAATATACAGAGAGAACAGGGAGCACCATCGTTCCAATGATGCTAGTTCCACCCACACCTGGAATATTATTTCCTTTTTCATTGCCTCATCTTAAAAAAAAACCGGAGATCTAGGAGAGTTCCTAAAAATATTCCTAGAAAATACAGGAGAGCAGTGATAATCTGAAGCATGGCACCGACTGAAAAGAGAGAAGGATTAATTAGAAAATTCCTCAGTTTTGAAGAGAGTCAATGAACAGGATATATGAAAAAAAAAGGTGATATCATGAATGGCATGAAGAGAGAAAATTGACATGTTTATTCATTTCTTCCACATAAGAGAAAAACTAGGAGGCATTAAATGAAATCACTAGGAAGCAGGTATAAAATAAACAGATGTACTTTTTCATGCTATACGCAATAAAATTATGGAACACATTGCCACAGGGTGTTACAAAACCCAAATGAGATTAGAAAGTGGCTAGAGAGGTCCATGGAAGGAAGGGTCATCAAGGATAATTAACACAATGCAGTTGTAACCCCTTGTATTGGAATGCCCAAGCTGCTAATTACAAGTAGCTTAGAATATAAGCTTGGGGAAGTGTATTTCCATGCTACCATTTCATTTTTATGGTTTCAAACAAGATATTTCTCCCAGGCATCTACCATTAGCTCTGCCAAGAGAGGCTCCTAGGTTGAATGGTGTGGCTGCTCCTACAACAGTCTAAAAAGTATTACTTGCCTTTTGTTTTTGTCAATATATTCAAAGCAAAGGACCAATTATTTATTGTGGCAAATGTACTTAAAACATATCCAGCACCTGAAAAAAAACGAGCAGAGGAAGTAAATTATTCTTCAAGGGCAAAATACCTCTTTAGAGGTTTTTTTGGTTGGTTGGGGCGTGGGTGCTAAATGCACCTGGTTTTTTTGGTCATTAATTCAAAAGTGCTATATATGTTTTATATATATATATATGTATATATATATTTGCTAAATATGCAAACTGAAAAATATTTGGTGAACTTACTAGAACAGTAACATTGAATTCAGGGGAAAATCTGTTTAAGGAAAAAAAAGAAAATTATCTTCTGCATTTTTGTATTTCTTAGGAAAAATATTTGTTTAAATTTAACTTTATGAACGCCAATATATTATAAACTCATAAAGAATGGACTCATTTCACATTATCTCCTGTAGTATACAGTATATTGTAATTTAGAGATGGACATGAAGATCTATTCACACTGAAATTATCTTGTTCTTGATATAAATTGGAATTGTGTATTATAGCATTTTTTTTAACACTGCATTTTCAAAATAAGAGTTGTTGCCTATATTTGCTACAGAGGAAATTGTCATTTTCTGACTGTGGAACCAGCTATGTAAAAACATATTATATAGTCCTTCTGTACTTACTTTCCCTAGACTTTTTAGTTTCTCAGTATTAAAAAACCCTACAACTAGTTTTCTTTCTTTGTATGCTCTTGTACATAAATCTATCATATATAATATACAACCATCTAGCATTTTCTTCTTTTAAATCAATAGGTTATGTTTTCAGATCATATTCAAGCATCTGGCATAAAAGCATTTGCATTTTGCTCCCACATAGAGGACATGACAATAGGAGTTGCACATGGGTCGAGTCAATGGCTGGAGAAACAGGACCAGCTTTGTACATCAATCCATTCTCCAGCACCTTTCTGCATGAGGGCTACAAACACTCACACGTATATTACAATTTTTCTCAAAATCTTAAAAAATATAGAATAACAGCTCACGTTGAACTCTCATATCCAGAGGAATATTTAACTTTCTGTATGTTTAACTTTGGAATGTTTAACTTTCCATAGCCAAAATTTTCAAAGGAAAAGAAAAAAAAAATACAGCAGTTTCACATGTTGGCACTAGTTACAACAGTAGAACTTGCCATTATTGTAGTAATCAAATTTGAATGCCTGGATCATTATCGCACATAATGGATGGAAAATTTCTTTAAGTGTTATTTCTCTCTATTTGATTTGAAGTACTTTTATGCATCATGAGAAAGGATTTTTGAACCTGAAATCTGAACTCATCAGTCATCGGGAGCTGCTTATCCAGACTATTAAAATAATTTTTTTAAGTACATGCCTGGTTAAATTTGAAGTTAAAATGGAGATTCAAATCTTCTAGCTGTCAGGAAATGAGGGAGCTTAACCATATTTATGAAAGCCCCCAAAAGAGTAGAGTTATCAGTACCAAACAGAAGGCTCTTCCCCTAACAATGAGAAGCCACTGACAACTGACAAAAACAGTACGAGATTTCCACTTTGGTAATGAAGTCCTAGCTCAAGGGAACGAGGTAGAAACCTTATGCTGACCCCAAATAGCTTAATGAACAAACACCAACACCTTAGAGAATAAACAGCATTATTCCTTCTAAAATATGGAGATAGCTCCAGCTATCTTCCCAAACAGCTACTGAGATTAAATTGTCTTAGAAAACTATAAGATGTACTTGAAAAATTTGTGCAATTGTTAAGGAAAAAGATCCAATCAGCTTGACTACAGTGTGAAAGTAAACTTCCGTGGAAATGCTTTTTAAAACTCCAGTCACCAGAGGCTGCAGATCTTAGAAAAGAGCATGAAGATGTTAATGACGTGAAGATGACAGATAATCTTAACCAACAGATAATGAGTATTGAAACTGTGAAGACTATACAAGAAAAGACCCCCAAAAAAGCACAAGCCTGTGTGGAACAATTTTTTACTAGGCAATATTCTGCAATCACTACCTCTCCCTTTGTGACCATGCTGTATCTCTCCAGCAAATATACCCATATTGGAAAACAAATCCCATTCTCTAATTACTTGTGTCAATTAAATTGTACTGTTACTTGTGATAGGTTAAACTTTTCTGGGTCTTCTATTATGATCATATTTACCTGGCAGACCAGCTGAATAATTCATATAAATAACCCAGCTTACTTTATGTCTTTTCCAAAACAGAAAATCTCACCTCATAGATTTTAAGAAATTATGAAGAGAGCAAAGGGAAATAAATCAAAACATCAGTGTTCCACTCAATATATCACTCTTTCTGAGGTGCAGGGGCACTCAATGGAGAAGGACATATAGTGATAGGACAAGAGGGAATGGTTTTAAATGGAAAGATTAGAGGTTGGACTTAGATTAGAAATGTCCAAGGCTGGGTTGGATGGGACTTGGTGTAGTGGAAGGTGTCCTTGCCCATGGCAGGGGATTTGGAACTAGGTCTCTTTAAGGTCTCTTCCAACCCAAACTCTTCTCTGATCCTATGATGACAGTACAGCTCTGGTTTTGGGACCTGCTTCTGGAAATGAACAAAGCAGCCCAACATCTGCATGTGTGACAGTGGAACAGGCTGCATCAGTATGCAAGTCTTTCTATATTTCCATATTTTTTTGCCTTCGGTTAATTAAGTTCTCCCTTGAATGTCTGACTATAGCAAGATAATCTCTACTTTGCAAAGATTAACCCCATTAATACCAATTAACACATAACAAAAAAAGCTTTTAATGTTTTACAGCAGCAGGCTAAGGAGGATGGTTCTGAGGGGGATTAGAGGGGATCACTTGTATCTGTAGTTTATGACATCTCATTAAATAATTTATAATAACCGTCAAAATTTTATACTGAAGAAGTTGTAAATGTTTAAGCAGTAGGATCCATTACAGCAGTGAAGAGGAGGAATTTCTCTCACACAGATTAACATGTGGGAAGAGAGGAAACAGGTCCTACAGAAAACAAAGACTCAAAGATTGTATCATCAGCACGTGGAGATGCTGGTCACTCTCTCACGCCTGTGCCAGACCATAATAACAAGTCAGGCCCATATTCAGGCACCAACAGCTCACCTCGCACAGGCACTGCACTCAGCCATTCCCCCAAGGACTTCCCACAAACTCTCATCTCCCCCTGATAACACAGGCACACGATGCCGTGCCAGCTCCCTGCTGCTCACACTGTCCCAGGCTAAAGATGCTTATGAAACAGTTATTCTCAAGAACCGGAGAATAAGTCATCATGATACAACTTGGCAGACATCACACTACAAAACTTCCTTAGGAAGCCACACTGGTCATCACAAGTGTTCTAGGTTTATTTCTTTGTTTATAGAAAATAAAATCCCCAAAATCCACAAAAAATGAAAAACAGAAACAAACAAACAAACTCAACCCCCACAAAAAACCACAAAAAACAAAACAACAAACCCAGAAAAACAGCCCCCACCCACCTTAAAGCACTCCAAGTTCAAAGGAGAAATTAGCTTTTTCCTGATTATGGATAACAACTACATTGGCTCCGTTTTTTCTTTGCATTTAATCCTAAGAAAATCTCTGACCAATGTCATGGTGTACAGACCAGTGTATATTTTTAAATAAAAATAATTACATTCTTCTTACACTCAATTCTTACAAACTTTTACTTGATTGGGACTAGGATTCTTCTGTGCTAGGGATCTCTACAACAATAATAAGAAAGGACCCCTGTCCTGAGGCCTTTACAAGGCACATACAAAAAGTAGGTATTAAAATAAAACCCTATTATCCTATGTTTACTGAATGGATTTATGAACAGGAATTTTTTTTTCCTTCAAACTCTGCTATAACTGTTTCTCTCTCCACTTTCCCATATATGCTCAAACTCATATTGGAAAATAATTTTAAGGGACATATTAACATCAGAATTTATTTCATAAACAACAACTGAATCAGTAGTTTGTGGGTTTTTTGGTTTTTTCCCTTTCAGACACAAAAAGTAGAAATATTTCAATGGACAAATGCATGCTGAAATCCTTGGGAAACATACTTGATATTTTTAGTGCACACAGAAACTGTTAAAAGACTTTTTTCCCTCTGTATAAGACTGTACCTTTACAGGGCATGAGAAAAATAGAACCTTGCATATTTAATAAGAGCAAATTAATCTCCAGTCTAATGCTCTGTTCTGTTCTGCTTTGCCACCCTCCTCTTCTACTGATATTTTACTCTTCTTCCAAAGATCTGAGAATATACTGGGCACAGAAGCTGCCACTCTGGCAGGTTCATGTGAGGAGATGCTCCTGTCAGACCACGTAACACTTGCAGTTATTGCATTTCAGTAACTAGATTAATTTAACAGAGATACCTATACAAATACAGCGACCTATATAAAGCCTGCTTTGCTGAACTGACACTATTGCTGCCGAGCACTGCCTCAGAGCCCTCCTGCTCCCCCACATCCTTCCTGCTTGTTGCTAGGTAACCAGAAGGATTTCTTAAGCCAGCCCAAGGCAGGTTTTTGGGTTTGGGCATGAACTTCAGTGAGTTGTTAACTAACAAATACAGAAATCAGAATTTGCCATCAGAACCTGACGGCAAAATTACATCTCAAGGTTGTGTGTGTGCATGTATGTACCCATTGCTGGCCACCGAGGCAGTCTTTTTTTTTTCAGAACAAAGCCATGGTGCCTTTTCCACATATTCCACAGGGATATCAAATGTAACCATCTGCTAAAAAATTGCATTATCTCCAACCTGAACATGATGTACCTTCTCAGAATTTCAAGAGGCCAGTATGAACAGTGTGCTATTCAATAACTGATATGTCAAACATGCTTTAAAGCCTCAGATGTAGTAACAGAACACAAATAAATGCATATGTTTGTGTATATACCTTCTTCATACCTTCATTTAAGCATATCTCAGATTATTGTGGAAATACAGAAATTATGCATGTGTATGTAGTTTTCCACTGCTAGCAGGATTCAGAAGCACCTTTGAGAAAAGAAAAAAAAAGATATATATGTGTACATCAACCTCCCACAACAGATGTGGCTACAGCATATTTTTGCCTTTATGGTATAGCCACAGAGTTATAATGGCAATGTCGAAGTTTATTAATCTCTCTGTAACTACAGAGAGGGATATTTTACAGCCATTTCATTACTCAGTTGGACAAGGTGTATTTGTATCATGTTCATTATCTTCTTCTTCCTTTCCACAGAAGTACTCCCTTCAAAACTAATTTCTGACTTTCCCTGTATAGCACTTGCCACTGAACTTTGTAATTGACAGCATTTGAAAGCCTGGAGACTCTTGTCTCTGCCCCAGTCATCCATGATCTACTTCAGGCATTTCCTTTGAAAGACACATCTTCTAATAGACTAATAGCCCAAGGTTACCCTCTTGCTCTTTCATAGAGAAACATTAGAAAATAATACTCCAGTGTGAATTAGACAGGTGCCTGCAAATCACAGATTTTCTAAGAGGTGATAACACTGCTCACTCAGTCACCTGGCTTTTGCTACATCCCATCACTTTAACATCATATCTCTTTGTAAGAAACTCCCTTTGACTCCATTAGAACTTTTTTCTCTGCTCACTGAGAAGACCAGCAATGACAGAATTCTTCCAAGCCACAAACCTGCACTCAAAACATGACACAATAATCAGGAACTGGGGGGAAAACAAAAAAAAAAGATGCTCCACCTGAGTCCTTTACATTGTTTGTATCATGTAAATAGTAATGATGCCAAACAAGCAAGTGCTGTGCAAGTCCTGTGCTAAGGATGACATGCTTGTTTCCTTGCTGTTGAAATTGCAATGAGGAGCTAAAATAACCTTCCTGCACAACTAATAGCAAGTATTTTCAAACCTCAGAAATCTGATCACACATGATTTCGTGTAAAAACTTATTATACAACATATTGCATTTTAAATTTGCCATGACATGTATGATTTTATTTACCCTACCATCTTGAAGTCTTTGGTGTCTTTGAATTAAAATCAGGAACAGACTTCTCTGTTAACCTAAGAAAACAACCAACCAACCAACAAACGA